>JACEIK010000365.1:342889-385440 GCA_018107945.1 Datura stramonium
CTACTGTGGCATGTAGTTCTTAGACTACAGGGTTTACCTGAACGCTGGATCTACTCAGTGCTAGACACTACTCTAAAAAACATGCACGTGAGGGATCATATAGTAATTGTGAAATTGTTCATGAAGTTCATGGACAAATAAATAATAACATGATATATCCCACTTGAAATACATGATTATCCATGAATAAGGGCCCATGAATTGGCCTAGAGTCATAAATCAATAAATCATGAAAACGATGCATACTTGTGAAAATACATATACTTGATATTCATAAATCCATGAAGAGTACTTGAAAAGAAATCATAAGGTGAATCATAAAATCATAATTTAGACTTACTAAGATCAAAATCATAATAAAATCATAACTTGACTTTTCATGAAACTTACATAATTGGGGATAATTTAATTAAAAATTTGAAACTATGAACTTATAATCAAATAGCTATAAAATCTTCCCATAGATCATAAAATCTGATTTGATACATGAAGGGAATTGACCCATAGATAGTTCATAGAGAATTTCACAATATTAGGGATAAAACCCCAATAGATCATAAACTTAAATCTAGTTTTGAAATCTATGGAATTAAGAAGAATTTAGAGCATGAGAGTGAAAGGAACTCTCAATCATAGCCTCACATACTTAGTTAAATCTAATTTACTCTCCCTCTTGAAATCCCAAAGGAAATTGGAGAAAAATTGGGGAATTCTTCAAGCTTGATCTCTAAAGAACAACTCTAAACTTCCATGCATGGAATGGTAAGTCTTAGGATAGGTTTAACTCTCTTAAAACCCTTCTAATTGAGCTTAAAACAATGTAGTTTAGGACCTTAGACATTAGAAATTATGAAAATACCCTTAATGAAAAATCTTGAAATTTCGCACCGCCAGAGACCACGACCGATACCACGGGTCGTCCTTCGATATCACGACCTGTGGTATCCATCCGTTACTTCCTCCATCATTTCTTGAATTCTCAGGTGCTAGTACCACGATTCAACAAAATGGGTCATTACTAGACACAACGACCCATTATTTCCTCCCGTTATTCCTCTGATGAGATCTGTATTTGGACTTCCGAAGGGTCACACCACGACTCATACCTTCATCCAACGTGTTGTGGGTTCTTTCTGTTACCTCGATTGGGAGAATTTCTTACTCTTTTCCACGTGCACTTACCACGATTCATTGTTTCTCACAACGAGTCGTACTATGACTTGTAGTACTCAACTCTGGCATCCTGGTGATAGCCCACGATCCCAACCTACAACTCGTTACATCGACCAAGGAGTCGTTCCATGGCTCATTGGTCCTGGACCTGCTGAACACACTCTCACCACGACAGGGTCCAATGGCCCATAGGAGCTTCCCATAACTCGTTCAACGGGTCGTCCTATGACATTTTTCCATGTTTTCTGCTGAACACCCTTTAACGCCTGAGACTAGTCTTAGGCACTTTCGGGGTATTACAATATCTCCCCCTTGGGTATATTCATGCTTGAATGTGAATGAACATACTGAAAAGCTGAGGAAAGGAACTGATATCTCGCATACTGAACATCTAAAGCTGAAAACTGATGGAGTGATTGACTCCGGACTTGAATACATTACTGAACTGAATTCATGAATCACACATACATACATTAACATAAAGAAAACTAGAACACATGAACTAAACATGAAATTGAATAAAATATTAAGGAGAAATTGATACCTCAAGCTGGAACTGAGCCGGAAGGGAATAGATGCGGTTATTTGCCATCATATCTGCTTCGGCTTCCCACGTAGCTCCCTTAACATGCTGATTCCTCCACAAAACCTTTATTGAAGCTACTTCCTTGTTTCTCCACTTCCTAACCTGATGATCAAGTATTCATCCGGAACCTCTTTATAACTAAGGCAATCCTTCACTCCTACGCTATCCACTGGAACAACCAAAGCCCGGTCACCCGTGCACTTCTTCAAAAATGACACATGAAACACTGGATACATTGAAACCAATTCCGAGGGCAACTCCAACTCATACACTACCTTTCCAACCCGTTTCACAATCTGATATGGGCCAACATAATAGGGATTGAGTTTCCCTTTCTTCCAAAATCTCATCACTCCCCTCATGGGAGATACCTTCAGAAACGCCCAATCATCAACTTCAAACTCAAGTTCTCTCCTCCTCACATCCACATAGGGCTTTTGACAACTCTGGGCTATTTTCAACCTCTCCCTTATAAGCTGAACTTTCTCCATAGCCTCATGAACTAAGTCTGGTCCTATCAACGTAGCTTAACCGACATCAAACCAACGAAATGGCAATCTAACTCTCCACCCATAAAGAGCCTCAAATGGAGCCATCTGAATGCTGGAAACTCAATGAGAGGTAAATGGCCATCCAAATAACCTTTGAAATAAATAACACATGCTCTCAACATATCCTCAAGAGTCTGAATGATCCGCTCAGCCTGACCATCTGTCTGCGGGTGAAAAGTTGTGCTAAGCTTGACCTGAGTATCAAGCCCCTTCTGGAACGATCTCCAAAACTAGGAGGTAAACTGAGTAACTCTATCTAATATGGTGGAAAAGGGCACTCCATGAAATCGAACTAACTCCCGAATATACAATTTAGCATAATCCTTCGCTGAATCGGTAGTTTTGACCAGTAGAAAATGAGCTGCTTTAGTCAACATGTCTACAACCACCCAAATAGAGTCATACTATCGACAAGTACGAGGCAACCCCATTATAAAGTCCATATTGATTTCCTCCAACTTCAAAGTAGGGATACAAATGTCTTTAAGAACACCTCCGAGTCTTTGATGCTCAACCTTTAGCTATTTACAATTCCGACACTTAGCCATAAACTCCTCTATGTCCTTCTTCATGTTATTCCACCAATAAACTTCCCGTAGGTCATGGTACATTTTGGTGGCACCTGAATGTATCGAATATTTGAAACCATGAGCCTCATGCAACATCTGCTCCCTCAAGTCATCAACTTCCGGTACACACAAACGACCCTGATATGGTAGTACACCATATCCCCCTTGGTATAAAATCTGCACCTTCTGATCCTGAAAAACTTCCTTCAATTTCACTAAAATAGGATCCTCGTATTGTCTAGCTTTGACCTCGGTCACCAAGGAAGATTCTGATCCATTCTTAACAATGACACAACCATCTGTCGAGTCAACAAGATGAACTCTTAGTTGTGCAAGCCGATGCACATCCTTCACTAACTCTTTCCTCTCCTCATCTACATGGGACACACTATCCATAGAACTCCTTCTAAGAGTGTATGCCACCACATTAGCCTTGCTCGGATGATAAAGAACACTCATATCATAATCCTTAAGAAGTTCCAACCACCTTCTTTGACGTAGATTTATATCATTCTGAGTAAACACGTACTATAGGCTTTTGTGGTTCGTAAAGACATCCATTTGGACCCCATACAGATACTATCTCCAAATCATTAAGGAAAATACTACCGCCACTAACTCGAGGTCATGAGTTGGATAGTTCTTTTCATGGACCTTCGGCTGCCTGGAGGCATATTCTATAACCTTAATGTGCTGCATTAGTACACAACCAAGGCCGATTGTCGAGGCGTCACAGTATACCACAAACCCATCGGTGCCCTCCAGTAGAATCAACACTGCTGGGGAGGTGAGTCGAGTCTTCAACTCTTGAAATCTCTTCTCATAGGCCTCTGACCATTGAAACTTCACTTTCTTCTGGGTCAACTTAGTTAATGGTACTGCAATGGATGAAAATCCTTCCACAAACCTCCGGTAGTAACCAACTAAACCCAAGAAACTCCTGATATGTGAAGCACTAACTAGGCCAATTCTTCACAGCTTCTATCTTTTGAGAGTCCACCTGTACACCCTAACTTGACACCATATCACCCAAAAATGCTACCGAGTTTAACCAATACTCACACTTGCTAAATTTAGCATACAACTGACGATCCTTAAGAGTCTGTAGTGCCACCCTCAAATGGGTGGCATGCTCCTTTTTTCTCCGAGAGTATATGAGAATGTCATTTATGAAGACGATCACTACCATATCCAAATACGGCTTGAACACCCTATTAATCAAATCCATAAAAGTTTCCAGAGCATTCGTTAGTCTAAAAGACATAACTACAATCTCATAGTGACCATATCGAGTCAAAAGGCTGTCTTCAAAATGTCACTCTCTCTAACCTTGAGCTGATGATACCCGGATATGAGGTCTATATTTAAGAAAAACTTGGCACTTTGAAATTGGTCAAATAAGTCATCAATTCTGGGGAGAGTATACCTATTCTTGACGGTGACCTTGTTCAACTGCCGGTAATCAATACACATCTGAAGGGAATCCTTCTTCCGGAAAAAGAGAAACTGGTGCACCCCATGGGGATTTGCTTGGTCTGATGAAACCCTTGTCTAAAAGATCCTTCAACTGCTCATTCAACTCCTTTAGCTAAACTAGAGACATTCTGTAAGGAGGAATAGTTATAGGCTGCGTATCGGACAGAAGATCAATACCAAAATCGATCTCCCACTCGGGAGAAATTTCCTATAAATCGTCTGGAAACACTTCTGGATATTCACACACTACAGGAACTGACTGGATAGTTGGGGTTTTGAGTGTAACATCCTTAACCCTAACTAGATGATACATGCAACCCTTAGAGATCATCTTTTTGGCCTTAAGGTAGGAAATGAAGTGACCTATAGACACAACTGAAGTACTCTTCCACTCTAGGACCGACTCAGCCGAAAACCAGAACTCTACCACACTAGTTCTACAATTCACTGAGGCATAACGTGCATATAGCCAAATCATGCCAAAGATCACATCAAAATCTGTCATGGCTAGCTCTACTAAATCTACTGAGGTGACATTCTGAAGGACTGTGACAGGGCAATTTCTTTATACCCAGGAGCTATAACTGAATCACCAACTGGAGTAGAGACTAAGAAGGGTTCTGATAGGGTTTCGGGATAGACTCTGAAACTACTAGCAACATAGGGAATCACAAAAGATAAATTAGTCTCTGGATCTAACAATGCATATACATCAAGGTGGAATATTCGTAACATATCGATGACCACAGCTAGTGAAGTCTCTTGCTCCTAGCTAGATGCAAGGGCATAAAACCTATTTTGGCGCTGGCCACCGCTTGCACTGGTGGACGCACCAACTAAGCTAGGGCTGTTGGTGCCGCTTCTAAGCTGGTAGCTTGAGCATAACCTCTACCATCACCCTGTCTAGCCAATGGACACTACCGGCACCTGTAACTAGGTCTACCACACCCAAAATAGATATATGACCCAATCAAGCACTCCCCTATGTGATTCTTGCCACACTTTCCGCAGACCGAAATGGTACACTCTACCTGCATGCCCCTCTGTCACCTCGAACCTAATGCTCTGCTTCATTGGTCACCACGCAGTCTAGATCGAGCACTGGCCGGTAGTGGCGCTAGAGATAACAACCTTTGATGAGACTGCGTGCGATGTCTGCCTCCCAATCTCTACTGGGAGAACCCATACCTATCTGTCCTTGCCCTCTTGGCCTCTTTCTCTCTCTCAAGTGCACTGCCTCCATCTGCCGGGCATAAAAAACCAATCGAGGAAAATTGATGTCCTGGTGAAGCATAGCGGTCCTACAATCCTTGACCTAGTAGTATGCTATCCCGTGCACAAACCTGCTCACCCGAGCTCTCTAATCAACCACCATCTCTAGTGTGTACTTGGACAAGAGAGTGAAATCCAAAGCATATTCCTAGACCGACATGTTGTTCTGTATCAAGTTCACAAATTCAGCTTCTTTGATTTCCCTCATCTCTCAGGGAAAGAACCGATCCATGAAAGAGGTAAGAAACTCATCCCAACAAATGGGACCTGCTCCAACTGCCCTACCATCTTCCACTGTCTGAACCAGATACGTGCAACGCCTTTCAGCTGATAAGAGGTCAAGTCTGTGCACTCCTCCCCTATCACCCCTATGATCTGGGTGATTTTTTGAACTTCATCAATAAACTCATATGGATCCTTACCCACCCTCGATCCGAGAAACTCCGGAGGGTTCATCCTAAGAAAGTCCCTGACTCTCACTACCGCCACATTACCATTCTGGGGCACATAGGCTACCGCCTGCTAGTTGACTTGGGTGGTCAATTCCTGTGGCAACATCTAAATGGATGCCCTAAACTCTTGATGGGCAACCTGCTCGAGAAAACGATCCTCGGGGACTAGTGGGGCCTCTTGGTGCCCATCCCCATTGCCATTCTCCTGGCCATTTCCATTTTCTTTCTTCTTCCGTTAACTTGGCGAGGAGGCATGATTCTGCAAACGCGTATAGCACGAGTTAGAAGGATAGAGAAACATTTCATCGTACGACATAGATCATGAAAGAGGGGAATTTTCCTAAACGTTTCTTAGCCTATTCTTCATAAGTGTGGCACGCTTCACACCCATAAGAAAGACTCTACTTAACGCAGCTTTCAGACACCCTAGGACACTTTAAAACCTAATGCTCTGATACCAAGTTTGTCACGACTCGAACATAGGCCCGGATTGAGACACGGGACAAAGAACACCGAGAGGCTCCAAGTCGACCCATGCATGAACATGATGTATTAAACTCAACATAATAATGCGGAAGTCTAAAATACATAATAGTGAAAGTCTGAAAATATGATACCTGGAATATCTAAATACATAACAACGATCTGAAACTGAAAACATACTATGTCTGATAAGCCTCTACATACTGACGAGTTGATGGAACAAAAACCCCAACTAACTCACTAGAAACTGAAAATACTGAATATAAGATGAAAAAGGGTCCTAGAAGGATGAGGACTCACCAACACTGGCTGAAAGATGCTAACTCTGAGGACTTGGCTAACGTGGGGATTGAACCTGAATGTTCGAGACTGTATCATGAAATGATACAGCATATAGTATGCGGTCAGTACTTGGAATGTACTAAGTATGCAAGGTAAGTAAAAACGGACAGTTAAAATACATAAGAGTGCATAAGAGGAGGACAACAAGACCATGAAGTAAATATCATAATGTAAACATAAGGGCTCAAGGTTTTCAAACCATTCATAATTTCAATCATAAATCATAGTCATAAGAGAAACTTTTTAAATCATAACTTGAGCCAAAGTAACATAAACGTAACCATGCTTAATTCATAAGGAACAATGAGAGGACTCATCTTAATCGACACCATTATGATAGAGTTTACATGATGCCCCACTATTTTGCCCAAGTGGTCAGGACTGCCCCTGGCTTTCCAGGAAAAAGGACGTGCAGTATGGTGATATCACAAGGATCCAATAATATATGTATATATCTACGGTAGCACGTAGTTCTGAGACCACTGGGTTTACCTGAATGCCAGGTCTACCCAGTTCTAGATACTGCTCCCAAAAACATGCACGTGAGGGCTCATATAGTAATCATGAAATCGTTCATGAAGTTCACAGCCAAATAAATAATAACACGATGGATCCCACTTGAAATACATGATTAGCCATGAATAAGGCCCCATGAATTTGCCAAGAGTCATAGATCCATAAATAATGAAAACCATGCATACTTGTGAAAATACAGATACTTGATATTCATAAATCCATGAAGATTACTTTAAAAGAAATCATAACGTGAATCATAAATCATAATTTAGACTTAGTAAGATCAAAATCATAATAAAATCATAACTTGACTTTTCATGAAACTTACATAATTGGGCATAATTTAATTAAAAATTGAAACTATGAATTCATAATAAAATAGCTATAAAATCTGCCAATATATCATAAAACATGATTTGATACATGAAGGGAATTGAGCCCTAGATAGATCGTAGAGAATTTCACAAAATTAGGGATAAAACCCCAATAGATCATGAACTTTAATATAGAATTGAAATCCATGGAATTGAGAAGAATTTTGAGTATGAGAGTGAAAGTAACTCTCATTCATAGCCTCACATACCTTATACTCTCTCTTAAAAGCCCAAAGTAAATTGGAGAAAATTTGGGAAATTCTTCAAGCTTGATCTCCAAGGAAGAACTCTAAACTTGTATACATGGAATGGTAAGACTTAGGAAGTTTTAACTCTCTTAAAACCCTTCTAACTAAGCTTAAAACGACGTAGTTTAGGACCTTAGAGTTTAGGAATTACAAAAATACCCTTAACGAAAAGTCTAAAAATTTTGCACTGCCAGAGACCATGACTAATACCACGGGTTGTCCTTTGATACCCCAGCCCGTGGTATCCATCCATTACTTCCTCCATCGTTTCATGAATTCTCAGGTCCTAGTACCACAACTCGATAGAACGGGTCATTACTAGTCACAACGACCCGTTGTTTCCTCCCATTACTACCTCTTATGAGTGCTACATCTGGACTTCCCACGGTTCACACCACAACTCATACCTTCATCCAATGAGTCATGGGTTCTATCCATTACCTCGACTGGGAGAATTTCTCGCTCTTTCCCACGAGAACTTACACGACTCATTGTTCCTCACAACGAGTCATACTACGACCTGTACCACCCAACTCTGGCACCCTGGTGACAACCCAGGACCCCAACCTACAACTTGTTACATCAACCAATGAGTCGTTCCATGGATCGTTGGCCCTGAACCTGCCGATCACACTCTCACCATGACAGGGACCAACGGTCCGTTGGAGCTTTCCACGACTCGTTCAACGGGTCGTCCTGTGACATTTTTCCAAGTTTTCTATTGAACACCCTTTAACTCTCGAGACTAGTCTTAGGCACTTCCGGAGTATTACAGGAGAAAACTAATACCTCAAGCTGGGATTGTGCTGGAAGAGAAAAGATGCGGGTATTTAGCCATCATATCTGGCTCGGCTTCCCACATAGCTCCCTCAACATGCTGATTTTCCACAATACCTTTATTGAAGCTACCTCTTTTTTCCTCAACTTCTGAACCGGACGATCAGGTATTTCAACTGGAATCTCCTCATAAGTAAGGTTATACTTCACACCTACGCTCTCCACCAGAACAATTAAAGACAGGTCACCCATGTACTTCTTCAAGAGAGATATATGAAAAATTAGATGTACTGAAGCCAATTCTGAGGGCAAATCCAACTCATAAGCCACCTTGCCAACACGTCTCATAATCCTGTATGGGACAACATATCGGGGACTAAGTATCCCCTTCTTTCTGAATCTCATCACTCCTTACATGGGAGACACTTTCAGAAACACCTAATCATCAACTCCACATTCAAGTTCTCTCCTCCTCACATCTACATAGGACTTTTGTTGACTTTGAGCTATTTCAGCCTCTCACTTATAAGCCGAACCTTCTCCATAGCCTCATGGACTAAATCTGTCCCTTTCAATGAAGCTTCACCTACTTCAAACCAACCAGTAGGAAATCTACATCTCCACCCATAAAGAGCCTTAAACGGAGCCATCTGAATGCTAGAATGGTAGTTGTTGTTATATGCAAACTAAATGAGAGGTAAGTGATCATCCTAAATACTTTGAAGTAAATCACACATGCTCTCAACATGTACTCAAGAGTCTGAATGGTCTACTCAGCCTGACCATCTATCTGCGGGTGAAAAGCTGTACTTAGCTTAACCTGACCCTTCTGAAACGACCTCTAAATTTATGAGGTCAACTAGTACCTCTATATGATATGACGGACAAGGGAACTCCATGCAACTGAACTATCTCCCAAATATATAATTTGGCATAATCCTCCACTAAATTGGTAGTTTCGACCGATAGGAAATGAGCCTCTTTAGACAAACTGTCTACAACCACCCAAATAGAGTCATACTGTCGACGAGTATAAGGAAACCCTGTAAGTAAGTCCATATTAATTTCCTCCGACTTCCAAGTAGGGATACTGATGTCTTGCAGCACACCTCCCTATCTTTGATGCTCAACTTTCACTTGTTGACAATTGGACACTTAGCCACAAACTCCACTATGTCCTTGTTCACGCCTCTCCACAAATAGAATTCTTGTAGGTCATGGTACATCTTGGTGGAACTTGGATGAATAGAATATTGGGAACCATGAGCCTCATGCAACATTCGATCTCTCAAGTCATCAACACTCGGAACATACAATCGACCCTTATATCGAAGTACACCATCTCCCCCTTTGGAGAAGACCTCTACCTTCTGATTCTGAACTATTTCCTTCAACTTTAATAGAATGATATCTTTGTCTTTCCTAGCCTTGACCTCAGTCACCAAAGAGGATTCTGAACTGTTCTGCATAATGACACCACCATCTTTCAAATCAATAAGGTGAATTCCTATTTGTGCAAGCCGATGCATATCCTTCATGAACTCTTTCCTCCCCCCATCTACATGAGACACAATCTCCATAGAAAGACTGCTAAGGGTGTCTGCAATCATATTGGCCTTACCCGGATGATAAAGGACACTCATATCATAATATTTAAGAAGCTCTAACCACCTTCTTTGTCGTAGATTCAGGTCCTTTTGAGTAAACACATAGTGTAGGATCTTGTGGACCCCATATAGATAGTGTCTCCAAATCTTCAAGGAAAATACTACTGCTACTAATTCGAGGTCGTGAGTTGAATAGTTCTACTTATGGACTTTAAGCTGCCTAGAAGCATAGGCTATGACTTCACCGTGTTGCATCAATACACCACCAAGGCCGATCCTCGAGGCATCACAATGTACCACAAATCCATCGGTGCCTTCAGGTAGGGTCAACATGGGTGCTTAGGTGACTCGAGTCTTCTACTCCTGAAAACTCCTATCACAATGCTCCAACCATTGAAATTTCACTTTCTTCTGGGTCAACTTAGTCAATGGTGATGCAATGGAAGAAAACCCTTCAACAAACCTCCTGTAATAGCCAGCTAAACCCAAGAATCTCCTGATATCATAAGGACTAACTGGTTTAGGCCAATTCTTCACAGCTTCTATCTTTTGAGAGTCTACCTGCACACCCTCGCTTGACACCCTATGACACAAAAATTTTACTGAATCCAACCAAAACTCACACTTGCTGAATTGAGCAAATAGCTGGCGATCCTTAAGAGTTTGTAGCACCACCCTCAAATGAGCGACATGCTCCTCCTTGCTCTGAGAGTATATGAGAATGTCATCTATGAACACGACCAATAACGTGTAAAAATATGGTTTGAACACCCTGTTTATAAAATCCATAAAAGCTGCAGGAGCATTCTTTAGTCTGAAAGACATAACTACAAGCTCATAGTGACCATACGAAGTTTTGAAAGCTATCTTCGGGATGTCACTCTCTCTAACTCTAAGATGATGATATCAAATCTGAGGTCTATGTTTAAAAAACACTTATAACCTTGATGTTTGTAAAACAAGTCATGAATTCTGGGGAGGGGATACCTTTTCTTGATAGTGACCTTTTTCAACTGCCGATAATCAATGCATATTCGATGTGAGACATCCTTCTTTCTAACAAAGAGAACTGGTGCACCCCACGGGAATTTGCTAGGTCTGATGAAACCCTTGTCTAAGAGATCCTTCAACTGCTCCTTCAACTCCTTTAGCTCAGCTAGAGCCATTCTGTAAGGAGGAATAGATATAGGTTGCGTATTAGGAAGAAGGTCGATATCGAAGTTGATCTCCCGCTCGAGAGGGACTCCCGGTAGATCATCTAAAAACACCTCTGGATACTCACGCACTATAGAAATTGACTGAATAGTCGGGGGCCTCGGAAGTAGCATCCTTAACCCGAACTAGATGGTACATTAATCCTTAGAGATCATCTTCCTTGCCTTTAGGTAGGAAATGAAGTTACATACAAACACGATTGAACTACCCTTCGACTCTAGGACTGGCTCACCCGGAAACCAAAACTCTACTGCACGGATTCTACAATTCACTGAAGCATAACATGCATGTAGCCAATCCATGCCAAGGATAATATAAATCTTTCATGGCTAACTCTACTAAGTCTGCTGATGTGACTTTTTGAAGGACTGTGACAGGGCAATTTCTGTATACCCGTCGAGCTATAACTAAATCACCAACTAGAGTAGAGACAGAGAAGGGTTCTGATAGGATTTTGGGACTCCGAAACTACTAGCAACATAGGGTGTCATAAAAGATAAAGTAGCCACTGGATTTAGCAATGCATATACATCAAGGTGAAATACTTATAACATACCAGTGGCTACACTTGGAGAGACCTCCCACTCCCAATGAGACAAGAGGGCATAGAACTTGTTCTGACACTGTCCACCACCTACAGTAGTGGATGCACCCTGCTGAGCTGAGCGTGTTGGTGGAGCTGCTGAACTAGTGGATGGGTTTTGTTCTATACTATGGCCCTTTCCCGCTGCTGGACAATCTCAAAGCATATGCTCGGACTTCCCACACCCGAAACATGCACGTGTACCCGCTAAGCACTGACTATTGTGCCTCTCACCACACCTGTCACAACCTAAAATGCTGGGCTCTACTAACCTGCTCCCCTGACCTCGGGAACCTGATGCTCGTCCCCTCTTATCGTGCCTAGATATGGATGGCACAATCACTGCTGACGGCGCTTGGGCTGATGATCTCTGGTGGGTCTACCGATGATGCCCACCATCAGGCCTTTGCTGGGAGAACCTGAAACTGTCGATCCTAGCCCTCTTAGCCTCTCTCTCTCTCTCACTCACCTGCACCTCCTCTATTTACTAGGCGTACTAGACCAACCATGAAAATTTGATATCCTGATGAAGCATAGCGGTCCTACAATCCTTTAACTAATAGTCTGTTATCCCATGTACAAACCTGCTCACTCGAGCCCTCTGATCAACCACCATCTCTAGTGCATATTTGGACAAATTGGTGAACTCCAAAATGTACTCTAGAACTATCATGTTGTTCTGCATCAGATTCATAAACTCTATTGCCTTGATCTCGCTAATCTCTCGGGGAAAGAATCGATCCAAGAACGCAGTGAGAAACTCATCCCAACCAATAGGACCCGCTCCAACTCCCTACTATCCTTCTACTTTCTGAACCAGATATGAGCAACCCCCTTCAACTAATAAGAGGCTAGATCTTCACACTCCTCCATCGTCACCCCCATAATCTGGGTGATCTTATGGATCTCATCAATAAACTCATGTGGATCTTCATCCACTATCGATCCAAGGAACTCAGGGGGATTCATCCTGAGAAAGTCCTTGACTCTAGCCGCTGCCGCGTTCCTATTCTGGGGAACATGAGCCATTGCCTGCTGATTGACCTAAGCGGTCAATTCTGGTGCCAACATCTGGATGGCTGCCCTAAACTCAGCATGAGCAACCTTCTCTGGCACATGATCCTCGGGGGCTGGTGAGGCTTGCTGCTGCCCACCTCCATTGCATTCTCATGGCCATTTCTATTCTTGTTCCTTCTTCCGTTGACTCGACGAGGAGGCATGATTCTGAAAATGCGTATAGCACAAATTAGAAGGATGGAAGGATATTTCATCACACGACATAGATAATGAAAGAAGGAAAATTTCCTAAAATAATTCGTAGCCTCTTTGTCATAAGTGTGGCGCGCTTGACACCCATGAAAAAAGACTCCACTTAACGCGACTTTCAGACACCCTAGGACACTTTAAAATCTATTGCTCTGATACCAAGTTTGTCACGACCCGAGCATAGGCCCGAATCTATACACGGAACCTAGAACCATAAATGGCTCCAAGTTGACCCATGGCATTAACATGATAACTAAAGCTCAACATAAATAACGTAGAAAACTAAATTCTAAAATAGCAAAAGTCTAAACATTTAATACATATGAACAACCTGAATATCAAACACTGAATCTGAAGCTAAGCACATAATTATGTCTGATAAGCCTCTACATACTGACGAGTTGATGGGACAAGACCCCAACTAGCTCAGTAGAAGGCTGAAACTAGAAGACGAGAATAACAAGGCTAACTAAAGGTCCTCGACAGATGAGGACTCACCACCGAGGATTGATATACTAGACTCTGAGAACTAGCTAGCAGCGACACTGAGCCTGAATGTTGGAACATGTATCATGAAACAATACAACATAGAGTATGCGGTCAGAACTTGGAATGTACCGAATATACAAGGTAAGTAAAATAGCTAAGTAAGTAAAATTTAAAACATGTATATCATAAATCATTACATCGAAGGATCTTGATAGTAAGGCTTGCATTCTATAAACTAAAAACATGATTAAACATAACTGAGTCTCAAAACTTAATCGAATGACCCAAAACTGAAACTGATAATCAGAAGTAAAACTGAACATTTGGGTCAAACCTGCTGATAATATAATACCGTAACTGATGAAAATGCATAACTAAAATTATGAGGAACAATAGGAGACTCGTCATGTAACCGACTTTACCATGATAGATCTTACGTGGTCCCGACAATTAAACTCAAGTGGGTAGAGCCTTCCAAAATCTTTCCAGGGCTATGTGCGCTACCATGATATCTATATTAAGTTGAAGGCCCACTTGGGGGAGGGGAAGCTCACAAGGGAGATCCCAACAAATCTGAACAAACCTACATTGGTTCATAGTTCTAAGGCAGGGGTTAGCTGAATCATAGCCTACTCGGTGCTAGACACTACTCCCAAAAATATGCACATGCTCTCTATCATTTTTCAACAAAGCTGAACCATCACCTTTCGACTAAGCTGATCATGACATTACATACATAATCTAAAAACTTAAACGTGAGGAGCCTTGGCTCAAACTATACCACAAGCTGAATAGTGGAAGTCTAGACTCCAAAAACCATGTGGTAAGCTAATATCAAAAGATTTAGTCAAATCATGAAGTCATACTTAAATCATATGGGCTTGCCCAAGCCTTATCATGCTTGAAATAGACTTGATAGTCAACATCATGGACATATAAATTGGTAATTCATAATCAACTTAACCACTATAAATCTCATCATACTTGGAAGCAAAATTCATAAATTCAACTTTTCATGAAACTAGCATAATTGGACATCATACTCTTAAAACTTTAAATCATCAATTTTAATCAAAATAGGATTAAAACTTGCCCACAATCCCAATACATCATTTAATACATAAATGGAATTTACCCATAAAAGAATCACTGAGAATTTCAAATGTTTTTTGGTTGAACCTCATAAGATCATGTAATTGATTCTAATAATTGAATTCATGAACATGGAGGGAAATTGGGGCATGAGAATGAAAAGAGACTCTCATTCATAACCCTATATACTTGGTTAATTTGATTTGACACTGTTCCTTGAATGCCCATTGGAATTGGAGAAGGATTTGAAGAGTTCTAGGCTTGATCTCTTTAGGAATTCTCTAGTCTTGCATGCTTGGGAAGGGAATAGGTTAGAATAGACTAAACCCTCTTAAAACCCTCCTAACTAAGCTTAAAACGACGTAGTTTAGGGCTTAGGGTCTTAGGATTTGTGAAATTGCCCTAAATAAAACGTAGGAAAATTACACACTACAAAGTACCAGGACTCATCCTATGGATCGTTCCTCGATCCTATGGGTCGTGGTTTCCTCCCGTTGAAGCCTCTGCTAAAACCTAAGTTCTGAACTTTTCCATGGGTCGCACCATGACTCGTACCTTCATCCAATGAGTGGTGGGATCAATCCATTACTGCGTCTGGGAGAAATTCCCTACTTCTTCCTACGATTGGGAGTAATGTCTCGTTGTCCCTTACAATAAGCCATACCTTGAACCATACCATTCAGCTCTTCTACCCTAGATCCCAACCAAAGGGGTCCTTACAACGATCCGTGATTCCTTACCACAGGTCGTACCACGAGTCGTCTGAGCCAAAATTTTAGATTTTTCTGCTGATCACATTTCAAATTTCGAGTCCATTCTTAGGAACTTTCGAGGTATTACATTTTTAGTTAGTTATATACCGAACTCCACTCACGCTCTCCCCAGTTTTGGGGCGTGACACTATCCATTCTCGTATAATTGATACGGGATAAGAAGAATTTCGATGCAGATTTTTATTTTCTAATAGCTCCCAATATTCTTCTTCTTCTAGTCCATGAACATTAAGATCGGCTAAATCATGAAAGGTGCCAAGTGCCTTTTGCATTTATGAGATTTCTTTCATCAAGTATTGGATAACAAGTGGTTCATCCTTAAATTTGAAGTTCTAAAAATTCACCAGCAATGCTTGAGGTATGATCAAATTATGCCAATGACATATGACCTTATAACCATACCTTTTTGAATATGAGTCAACTCACTAAATGTTAGACTCAACTTGAGTGAGGTGGGCCAAGTCTCAAGCCTTAGTTGTGATATTATTACCTAACCAAGCAAAATAACTCTCTCTGACACATGATACCTACTATATATATGAGTTATAAATATAACAACATCCAATAGTATATGGAACTAATACATCTAACAAGTTCTAATAAAAAAACTATATATGCCCAAGGGGACATTGAGCCTGAAACGTATGTTTGGCATATGGCCCAACAGATACCTGAATACTTTCATATACAACTTAAAATATCAATATAGATCTATGAAGCCTCTACTAGAATCTGACAACTCAATACTTGTCTAGTAAAAACTCCGACATACCCATAATGTATATATACATCAAAAGATATTAGTAGACTCTACTTAGCTCCAGATAAAAATGGAGCATACCAATTAACAACTCAGTGTATGAGAAGATTCCTAATGAGGTGGTATATTACTCAGTACGTCTGTAATTGTAGTGTGAATGCAACGCCCCTAAAAAAAGATACATGAGTACATTATAATTATACTCATATGTAAGGTATACTAAATAACAAGAGATAATTCAAAATCTTATAAAGATAGATATGAAAAATGGCCTACTAAAGGCACCTGAATAGTGATGACAGAGTAAGAAATCATTATGTAGAAATATATTAATAGTTAATTAGACTTAGTTATGTTGTTTATGTACACTTTTCTTATTTTGAATCTTTATACTTATCTACTTCTTTAGTCTCTGAGAATATGAAAGATTCGTAACTTTCAAGTAATATTCCAAATAAGATAAGCACCGTAATTATAATCTCTTTAGTGAACGTATTTTTCATAGAACTTGAATTGTAACTTTAACATATATATAGCTTTGTTTTAAGGAATATACCTTCATCTTTGTATATAAATATACTTTTACTGTGGCGATGTTAGTTTTTGTCACAAAAATAAAAAAACATCCCAGTTGAGGGGTATCAATTGGTTACACTGGGTGTCTGATAAGATGTAGGGTGACACTCAACCAAATGACATATTATGGCCACTATAGAGGCCTAATAAGATATTATGGGCACTCTGAGGGCCTCATAACATGTTATAGTCACACTGAGGACCTCTTGATTTCACATGATATCATATGTACATCCCAATTAAGGAGAAACTATCCAACACACGATATTAGCCCTTGGCCAGATCTTCTCAGTCACACTAGTGGGCCTCAAGTAGTCCTTAACTACTTCAATCTTTTGCGGATCAACTTTGATACCATTACAAGATACCACACAAACTAAAAATGCTACAGAGTTAAACTGAAATTCATGCTTAGAGAGTTTCACATAAAGCTCATTGTCCTCAAGTGTTTGCGAGGCTATTCTTAAATTATTTGCATGCTCCTCATGACTCTTCGAGCTAACTAGAATATCGTCAATAAAGATAATAATGAATCTATCAAGGAATGACTTAAAAATATGATTCATCAAATTCCTGACCACAACTGGTGCAGTAGTCGACCCAAAGGATATCACCAAAAATTCAAAATTACCATAGTGGGTACAAAATGTTATTTTTGAAATATCTTTCTCCTTTATCTTTAGCTGATGATACCCTCATAAAAGGTCAATCTTTAAAAAGAAACTAGCTACTTGATGTTGGTTGAACAATTCATCATTCCTTGAAAAAGGAAATTTAATCTTCATTATCAGTTTATTAAGTTGGTGATAATCAATACACATTCTACTGAACTATCATTCTTTCTAACAAATACGATTGGAGGACCCTAAAGTGAAGTACTTGGTCAAAATAAATCCTTTATCTAGAAAATATTTCAATTGCTGTTTCAATTCAAGAAACTCGACATACATCATATGATAAGATGAAATATAAATAGGTAGTGTCAGAATAACATCGATCCCAAGATCAATAACATGGCCAGGTGGGATACCTGGGAGTTCCTCGAAAAACACTTTATGAAACTCATTGATCGCAGGCATTGAATCAAATTCTTGTACTATGGCCTAAGTATCATTCACAACAACCAAATGATATAGTACCCCTTAGAGATAATCTTTCAATGTCACGATCTTAATATAGGCTCGGATCGAGACATGAGACAAAAAACCCCGAAAACTTCCAAGTCAACCCATGGCATGAACATAACATCTAAATAATTCAAATAATACGGAAGATCATCATGAATAAAATAACGGAAGTCTAAACAGAACATAACATCAGAATACATACATGAATCTAAAGCTGAATACAAACTATGTCCAAAAAGCCTCTAATGCTGACGAGTTGATGGGAAAAAGACCCCAACTAACTCATTTTAGTCTGAAAACTGAAAAAACAAAATACAACTAAGAAGAAGGGCCCTCGCAAGATAAGGACTCACCAACTGATACGGAGAAGTGCTAATTCTGGAAGTCTGACTAGCAGCGGGAATGAGTCTGGATAACGAAGCCTGTATCATAAAATGATATAACATAGAGTATGTTGTCAGTACATGGAATGTACCGAGTATGCAAGGTAAGTAAAACCGCTATGTAAGTAAAAATCATAAATCATGCATAGTATAAAACATAATCAAGGTAAGATTCTGAGAGTAGGGCTTGCATGCTATTTCTGAAATCATGATATGAACATAACTGAATCGAATGACCCAAAGTTGAAAACTGATAATTATAAGTAAAACTGAACATTTGGGTCAAACTTGTTGAAATCATAATATCATGACTGATGTATATGCATAACTAAAATCATGAGGAACAATGGGAGACTCTTCATATAACAGACATTATCATGATAGAGCTTACGTGGTCCCGACTATCACACTCAAGTGGGCAGAGCCGTTCAAAGCTTTCCCAGTGCTAATGATGCTACCATGGTATCGATATCAAGCTCAAGGCCCCTTGGGGGTAGGGGAAGCTCCAAAGGAGGTCCCAAATAATCTGATCATACCTACGTTGACACGTAGTTATGAGGCATAGGATTGACTGACCCTTAGCCTACTCGGTGCTAGAGACTACTCCCAAAAACATGCATATGCTCTCCATCGGTTTTCAGTAAAGCTGACCATCGTCTAGTGACGAAACTGACTCATAACAAGCATACATAAATTTGAATCATACCATGAGGAGCCTTGGCTCAAACTATACCACCAAGCTGAAAATAGTGGGAGTATAGACTCCAAAGCATATGGTAAGCTAATTCATTAAATCGTAAAACATACTCGATCATATGGGCTTGCCCAATACTTAAAATGCTTGAAATCAACTTGATTCTCTTTGAAAACAGGAGAATAGACATGGGTATTTTGAAATCATACTTTCTTCATAAACATCTCATCATGCTTGTACACATACTTCATAGATCTCAACTTTCATGGACTTTCATGGATGGGCATCATAGTTTAGAAAACTTAAAAACATATTTTATAATTGAAAACATTGTAAAATATTCCTATTAATTATAATTCAACATTCAAAACATGCTTAAATCACACCCATGCTTGAGACTTAGGAAATTCACACATTGGGTAAAAACCCCATAGATTCATCTATAGAATTTCATGAATTGAGAGGGAATTGGGCATGGGTGTGGACTATTGCACCTATTTATAGCTGTACATACCTGAAGAGACCTGATTTTTACAACTTCCTTGATTGGCCAAAGAGAATTGAGGAGGAATTGAAGGAACTAAGCTTGATCACCTTCTCAACCCTCTAAACTTGCATGCATGAATTAGGATAGGCTTAGAATGACATAACCCTTCTTACCAAATTCTATTATGATCTTAAAACGACGTAGTTTACGTGTTATAAAAATAGAAATTACAGAAAATACCTTAATAAATTCTCAGGGAAAAACATACTGCCAGTCCCAACAAGGGACTGGACAGATCGTTGCCAGTGACCACGACTCATGGTCACCTCTTGTCACCTTCGATGCCAACCTTCTTCTGAGGGTCACCATGAGGGACAACATGACTCATGGTGTGCCTAATGACTCTTAGTGATGACGTGTTCGAGACACTGCCAAAAATATTCAACCTTTAACCAACTGCTGACCACGATTCACTCGACGAATTGTGGCATTGACCATGACTCGTACTGACTAGTTGTTTAGTACACTATACAAATTTCCTTCATCCTTCAACCTCCTTTGACCACGGGTGACCTAACAGATTGTGGGGATGACCATGACTCATGGTCACACCCGTGCTCACCCCAAACTTGAAAATTTCAATCAAGTCCCAGCCTTTTCCCACAAGTCACTTAACGACTCATGGTGTTTCTGAAGGATCACTGGACAACTCGTCCTGTGACCTAGTGCAGAAAATTTTGTTTTCACAATTTCAACTCCCAGATCTGATCTTAGGGTTTTTGGGGTATTACAATATCTCCCCCTGGGGAACATTCATCCTCGAATGTTGAAAATCATACAAAAAAGCAGAGAAATGCAATCATCATACTCAAATACTGAACATACATGTTGCAAGCTGACGGAGTGACATACTCCAATTTGAACCATATGGCTGAACTGAATTCCTGAATCACACATACATACATTTACATGAAAGAAACTAGGGTACATAAGCTGAACATGAAACTGAATATAGTACTAATGAGGAAACTGATACCTCAAGCTGAAATTGAGCTGGAAGGGAATCGGTGCAGGTATTTAGCCATAATATCTATTTCAACTTCCCACATAGCTCCCTCAACATGCTGATTCCTCCATAAAACCTTGACTGAAGCTACTTCTTTGTTTCTTAGCTTATGAACCTGACGATCCAGTATTTCCACCGGAACCTCTTCATAGCTAAGACTGTCTTTCACACTAACACTGTCAACTAGAACAACTAGAGCTGGTCCCCCAAACTCTTCTTTAAGAGCGATATATGGAAAACTGGATGGACTGAAGCTAATTCTGAGGGCAACTCCAATTCATATGGTACCTTACCAACCCTTTTCACAATCCGGTACGGGCCAACATAACGGGGGTTGGGTTTCCCTTTCTTTCCGAACCTCATCACTCCTTTCATGGGAGATACCTTTAGAAACACCCAATCATCGACTTCAAACTCAAGCTCCCTTCTCCTCACATACGCATAGGACTTCTGGTGACTCTGAGCTATTTTTAACCTGTCCCTTATAAGCTGGATCTTCTCTATAGCCTCATGGACTAAATCTGGACCTATCACCGCAGCTTCAACGGCTTCAAACCAACCAATAGGCAATCTATATCTCTACCCATAGTGAGCCTCAAACAGAGCCATCTAAATTCTAGAATGGTAGTTGTTGTTATATGCACACTCAATGAGAGGCAAAGGATAATCCCAACTACCCTTGAAGTTAATCACACACGCTCTCAACATATCCTCAAGAGTCTGAATAGTCCACTTGGCCTAACCATACGTTTGTAGGTGAAATGCTGTACTGAGCTTGACCTAAGTACCAAGTCCTTTTTGAAAAGATCTCCAAAACTTTGAATTAAATTGAGTACCTCTATCTGATATTATGGACAATGGAACTCCATGCAACCGAACTAACACCCCCATGACAACATAGCATAATCCTCCACTGAATCAGTAATTTTGACCGGTAGGAAGTGAGCTGCTTTGGTCAACCTATCCACAATCACCCAAATGAAGTCATACTGTCAACGAGTGTGAGGAAACCCTGTGATGAAGTCCATATTTATCTCCTCCCACTTCCAAGTAGGGATACTGATTTCTTGAAGTACACCTCCTGGTCTCTAGTGCTCAACCTTCACTTGCTGACAATTCGGATGCTCAACCACAAACTCCACTATGTCCTTCTTCATGCCATTCCACCAATAGACTTCCCGTAGGTCATGGAACATCTTGGTGGCACTTGGATGTATGAATATCTAGAACCATGAGCCTCATGAAACATCCGATCTTTTAAATCATCGACATCCGGAACACATAAATGACCCTGATATCGAAGCACACCATCTCCCTCTTTGGAGAAGATCTCCACCTTTTGATACTGAACAGCTTCCTTCGACTTCACCAAAATAGGATCCTTGTCTTGCCTAGCCTTAACATCGGTCGCCAATGATGATTCTGGCCTATTTTTCATAATAACACCACCATCGGTCGAGTCAACCAAACAAACTCCCCATCGTGCATGCTGATGCACATATTTCACCAGCTCCTTCCTTCCCTCATCTACATGGGACACACTCTCCATGGAAAGCCTACTAAGAGCGTCTTCTACCACAGTAGCCTTGCCTGGATGGTAAAGAACACTCATATCGTAATACTTGAGTAGCTCCAACCACCTCCTTTGATGTAGATTTAGATCCTTCTAGGTAAACACGTATTGTAGGATTTTGTGGTCCATAAACACATCTACATGGACCCCGTACAAATAGTGTCTCCGAATCTTTAAGGAAAATACTACCCCCGCTAATTCAAGATCATGGGTTGGATAATTCTTTTCATGAACCTTCAGCTGCCTGGAAGCATATGCTATAACCTTACCATCCTTCATCAATACACAACCAAGGTCGATCCTCGAAGCATCACAATACACCACAAACCCATCGGTACCCTCAGGTAGGGTCAACACCGGTGCTGAGGTGAGTCGAGTCTTCAACTCTTGAAAGCTCCTCTCATAAGCCTTCGACCATTGGAACTTCACTTTCTTTTGGGTTAATCTGGTCAACGGTGCTTCAATAGATGAAAACCCCTCAACAAATCTCCTATAATACCTAGCTAAACCTAAGAAACTCCTGATATCTGAAGGACTCACTAGTCTTGGCCAATTCTTCACTGCTTCTATCTTTTGAGAATCCACCTGTACACCATCACTTGACACCACATGACCCAAAAACGCCACTGAGTTCAATCAAAACTCACATTTACTGAATTTAGCATATAACTGACGATCCTTCAGAGTCTGTAGCACCACCATCAAATGAGTAACATGCTCCTCCTTGCTCTGAGAGTATATAAAGATGTCATCTATGAACATAATCACGAACATATCCTATTATGACTTGAACACCCTGTTCATCAAATCCATAAAAGTTGCAAGAGCATTTGTTAGTCAAAAAGACATAACTACAAACTCATAGTGACCATATTGAGTCCTGAAGGCTGTCTACAGAATATCGCCCTCCCAAACCCTGAGCTGATGGTATCCGGATCTAAGGTCTATCTTTGAGAAGCACTTAGCACCCTAAAGCTGGTCAAACAAATCTTCAATCGTGGGAGAGGATACCTATTCTTGATGGTAACCTTGTTCAATTGCCGATAATCAATGCACATACGAAGAGAACCATCTTTCTTAGGGACAGAGAAATGGTGCACCCCATGGGGATTTGCTAGGTCTGATGAAACCCCTATCTAAAAGATCATTCAACTGCTGCTTCAACTCATTTAACTCAGCTGGAGCCATTATGTAAGGAGGAATAGGTATAGGCTGCGTATCAGGAAAAAGGTTAGTACTAAAATCGATTTCCCTCTCGGGATGGATACCCGGTAGATCATCTGGGAACACTTCTGGATACTCACATACTACTGGAACGACTTGATAGTCGGGATCTCAGACGTAGCATTCTTAACTCTAACTAGATGATACACGCAACCCTTAAAAATCATCTTTCTGATCTTAAGGTAGGAAATAAAACAATCTCCAGGCATAGCTAAACTACCCTTTAACTCTAGGACTGGCTCACCCGGAAATCTGAACTCTACTGCATGGGTTCTACAATTAACTGAGGCATAACATGGAAATAACCAATCCATGCCGAGAATAATATCAAGAATCGGTCATGGCTAACTCTACTAAATCTGCTGAGGTGACTTTCTAAAGGACAGAGACAGGGCATTTTCTATACACCCATATAGCTATAATTGAATCACCAACTAGAGTACAAACATAGAAGAGTTCTGATAAGATTTTGGGATTGACTCCAAAACTACTAGCATATAGGGTTTGACAAAAGACAAAGTAGCCCCTAGATATAACAATGCATATACATCAAGATGGAATACTCGTAACATACTAGTGACTACATTTGGGGAGACCTCCTGCTCTTGACAAAATTCTAGGGCATCGAATCTGTTTTGGCGCTGTCCGCCACCCATACTAATGGATGCCCCCTACTGAGATGGGCGTACTGGTGGAGCTGCTGAACTGGAAGTTGGGCCTCGACCCCTATCATGACTCTATCTAGCTGCTGGGAAATCTCTAAGCATATGACCGGGCTTCCCGCACCCAAAGAAAGCACATGTACCTGCCAAACACTGCCCTGTGTGTCTCCAAAAATATCTACTACACTCTAGAGGGCTGATCTCTGCGAACCTACTTGACCTCTCGAGCCTAATGTTCGTCGCCATAGACCACGCCTAGACCTGGATGGCACACTCATAGCTGAAGGTGCTGGGGCTGATGATCTCTGGGTGAGACTTCTGATGGTGCCCACTAAGTCTCTACTAGGAGATTTCAAAACTATCAGTCATGGTCCTCTTGGCCTCTCTCTCCCGCTCATTCACCTGCACTGCCTCCATCTGCTGGGCGTATAGGGATATCCAAGCAAAGTCAATGTCCTAGTGAAGCATCACGATCCAGCAATCTTTGACTAGGTAGTCTGCTACCCCTTGCACAAATTGGCTCACTCGGGCTCTCTGATCCGCAACCATCTCAGGTGCATACTTGGAAAGATGAGTGAAATCCAGGGCATACTCCTGAACTGTCATCTTCCTTTTCTTTAGATTCAAAAACTCGACCGCTTTGATCTCCCTCATCTCTCGAGGAAAGAACCAATCCAGAAAAGTGGCATGAAACTCATCCCAACTAATAGAGCCTTCTCCAACTTCCCTACTATCCTTTCATTGCTTTAACCAAATGTGCGCAACCCCCTTAAACTGGTACGAGGCTAAATCGGTGCACTCCTCCCTAGTCAACCCCATAATCTAGGTGATCTTTAGAACCTCCTCAATAAACTTATGTGGATCCTCATCCACTTTTGATCCAAGAAACTTGGGAGGGTTCATCCTCAAAAAATCCCTAACTCTTGCCACTGTCGCATTCCCGTTCTGAGGGACATGCACTACCTCCTGCTTATTGACCTTGGTGGTCAAGGCCAGACTAACATCTGAATGGCTGCCCTGAACTCCACATAGGAAACCAGCTCTGGTGCATTATCCTTGTGGGATGGTGGGGCCTGATGATGCCCATCCCTATTACCATCCTCCTGATCATTTCCATTTCCATTCCTTCTGTCATTAACTCTGCGGGGAGGCATGATTCTGCAAACGCATAAATGACGAGTTAGAAGGATAGAGAGACATTTCATTGCACAACTTAGATCATGAAAGATAGAAACATTTTCTAAACATTTCATGGCCTCTTCGTCATAAGTGTGGCACGCTTCATACCCATGAAAAAGACTCTACTTAATTCGGATTTCGAAAACCCTAGGACACTTCAAAACCTAATGCTCTGATACCAAGTTTGTCATGACCTAAACATAGGCTCGGATCGAGACACGAGACAAGGAACCCCGAGAGACTCCAAGTTGACCCATGGCATGAACATAACATCTAACTTATTCAAATAATATAGAAGATCATAATGAATAACATAGCGAAATTCCAAACAAAACATAACATCTGAACTCATACATGAGTCTAAAGAGGAATACAAACTATGTCCGAAAAGCCTCTAATGCTGACGAGTTGATAGGATAAGACCCCAATTAACTCACTATAGATTGAAAACTGAAAAGACAAAATACAACTGATAAGAAGGGCCCTCACAAGATGAGGACTCACCAACTGATACTGAGGATATTAGAGCCTGTATCATGAAATGATACATCATACAGTATGCGTTTAGTACATAGAATGTACCAAATATGCAAGATAAGTAAAACCTCTAAGTAAAAATCATAAATCATTCATAGTATAAAACATAATCAAGGTAAGATTCTAAGAGTAGGGCTTGCGTTCTATTTCAGAAATCATGATATGAACATAACTGAACATCATAACAGAATAGAATTACCCAAAGATGAAAACTGATAATCATAACTAAAATTGAACATTTAGGTCAAATCTGATGAAATCATAATATCATGACTGATGGACATACATAACTGAAATCATGAGGAACAATGAGAGACTCGTCATATAACCGACATTACCACAATAGAGCTTACGTGGTCTTAATTATTACACTAAAGTGGGCAGAGCCGTCCAAAGCTTTGTCAGGGTTAAGGATGCTACCATGATATCGATATCAAGCTCAGGCCCCTTGGGGGCAGGGGAAACTCCAAAGGAGGTCCCAAAGAATCTAATCATACCTACATTGGTGCATAGTTCTGAGGCATAGGGTTGATTGACCCTTAGCATACTCTGTGCTAGACACTACTCCCAAAAGCATGCATATGCTCTCCATCATTTTTCAATGAAGCTGACCATCATCTAGTGACGAAGCTTACTCATAACATACATACATAAATCTGAATCATATCATTAGGAGCCTTGGCTCAAACCATACCACAAGCTGAAAATAGTTGGAGTGTAGACTCAAAATCATGTGGTAAGCTAATTCATGAAATCATAAAACATACTTGATCATATGGGCTTTCCCAATACTTAACATGCTTGAAATCAACTTGATTCTCTTTGAAAACATGAGCATAGAAATAGGTATTTTGAAATCATACTCTCTTCATAAACATCTCAACATGTTTGTACACATATTTCATAGATCTCAACTTTCATGGACTTTCATGGATGGACATCATAATTTAGAAGTCTTAAAAACATAATTTATCATTGAAAATATTGTAAAATACGCCCATTAATCATAATTCAACATTCAAAACATGCTTAAATCTTACCCATGCTTGAAACTTAGGAAATTCAAACACTAGGTAAAAACCCCATAGATTCATCAATAGAATTTCATGAATTGAGAGGGAATTGGGCATGAGTGTGGGCTATTGCACCCATTCATAGCCTTACATACCTAAAGAGACCTGATTTTTACAACTTCTGTGATTGCCTAAAGAGAATTGAGGAAGAACTTGAAGGAACTAAGCTTGACCACCTTCTCAACCCTTTAAACTTGCATGCATGAATTATGATAGTCTTAGAATGACTTAACACTTCTTAAAACACTCTATTCTAAGCTTAAAATGACGTAGTTTAGGCCTTAGGAACATAGTAATTATGGAAAAGCACTTAACAAATTCACAAGGAAAAATACTGCCAGTCCCAACGAGGGACTGGACAGATTATTGCCAATGACCACTGCTCGTGGTCACCTCCCGTCACCTTCACTACTAACCTTCTTCTGAGGTCACCACGACACCGAATGTTGAACCCACAGGGNCTACTAACCTTCTTCTGAGGTCACCACGACTCATGGTGTACCCAATGACTCGTGGTGATCAACTGCTAGGGAAAATGCCAAAAACATTCAACCTTTAACCAACTTCTGACCACGACCCAATCGACGAATTGTGGCATTGACCATGACTCATGATGATTAGTCGTTAGGTATACTGTCCAAATTTCCTTCATCCTTCAACCTCCTCTAATCATGGGTGACCTAACAGATCATGGGGCTGACCACGACTCGTGGTCACCCCAAACATGAAATTGTCAACCATCCCCATGAGTCACTTAATGACTCATGGTGTTCCTAACGGGTCACTGGACGACTTGTTCTATGACCTGGTGTAGAAATTTCTGTTTTCTCCGTTTCAACTCCCGGATCTAATCTTAGACTTTTCATGGTATTACATGCAACCCTTAAGACAAGAAATAAATCTACTTCAAGGCTTAACAATGTCTCATTTCTATTTTGTATTAGGTTTATTAGAGAATTCAAACCTGGTCATTTTGAATCGGTAATCCACAGTTTCATAACCAATGGAAAGCTAGTCCATTCCCATGATCACATAAAATTTCACCATTTCTCATTTGATTAAGTCGGTAGTTTTCTCTCTCCTTTTGACCATGACTACACAATCCAATAAACTCTAGGTGCAAACATTAACGAGAGTAATCACTAGAAAATATTCTAGAAATTATTCAGTTAATCTTCAAAGTTAAGAGCGAATATAGTGTCATATACGATAAACTTTATCAAGGTCCAATCAAAGAATATGTATCATAAGTCAAAATGGTAAGAATATCGGTGAATATGAAATCTGAAGTGCAAATTTTCTCTCTACAGGACAAACCATAAAATCGATCTTGACCCCTATTACCAAAATAAGCAGCAACATTACCGCAAGAATTTACAATAGTGTTATTGTTCCTAGAAAGAGTATCCTTAGCATCAATAGGGATTGGAACATTATTCTTCTAGATAGAAGAGTTAGTGGATAGTGCTCAAATCAAACTCTTGTAAAAGTATGATGCGGACATTGTTAATAAAGTACCCAACTATGTTGGGGTCATGACCCAAACGTACGCCCGGAAGTAAACACAGGACAAGGAGCCCCAAGAGACCCCAAGTCGACCCATGGCATGAGCATACATCTAATTCATTCACATAAGCAGAAGACTTAACATAAGGAAATGAAATCATGACATAATAACAAAGGAAGACAATACATGATCCATACATGACGGCTGGGTACAATTTATAGTCTGAAAAGTCTCTAATCATGAAAGATGGGTTGATGGGACAATAACCCCACAAACCCTACAATACTGAACAATAGATTCTGGACATATGACCCTTGAAACATGAGGACTCACCAAATAAGCTGATAGCGAACTCTGAAGAGCTACTGATGAGAGTAAGTCTGAGAGCTGGGTCCTCTATCATAAAACGATAAAGCATAGAAAGTATGCGTTTAGCACGTGGAATATACAAAGTATGCAAGGTAAGTAAAACTGACATTTAAAATATATAAAAGCTCATAAGACATCATAAGAGTAGGACAACATGCTCATGACTTAAATATCGTAATCGTAACATATCGTAAGGCTAAAGGTTTTCAAAACATTCATAATACGATCGTAATCATAATTATTAAGAGAAAAGATTTATTAAACATGACTTGAGCCAATATACATAAACATAATCAAGCATAAATCATGAGGAACAGTGGGTGATTTTCTTAACCGACATACCCCATATGAGCAAGCATGAAGTCCGACATGTAAACCTAGTCAGGAGGCCGTTCGTACCTTGCCAAGGGTAGAAACATAAAGGGCATGATATCACCATGAAAAGGGACATTTGGTCCAGGGACAGTCACAAAGGAGGTTCCAACATACCTATAGTAGCACGTAGTTTCTGAGATTAGGGAAAAAACCTAGGCCCCGAACCTACTCAGTGTTCGATACTACTCCCAAAACATATATAGTGCTCATATTATAACATGAATGAATTTATGGGCTAGTTAAATCATGATAATCATAAACATACTTGTACATACATGCACTATCCATGAAACAAGGCCTGTGAGTCGGCCGAAACACAAATTCATAAATCATGGAATCCATGCATACTTGTAGATCATATATATAACTTGTAAATCCTCAAATAATGATGGGTAATTGAATAAATTAATATTTCGAATCATAAATCATGCTGGAATTTTAAATATCAACAATTAGGGAGTAGATCATAAATCGATTCATCATAAATCATGTAGAAATAGGTTTGATTTGGTATAAATCAAAATCAATGAACTTATAATCGAAATTNTAATCGAAATTAATGGTAAAATCTGATCTAAATCCATAAAATATGATATATATCCTAAATCATAAAAACCCATTAGTAATTAATTAGTTTTTCCTCAAAATTTGAACTTAAAACCCCATAAGATTTTTGATAGATTTTCATGAATTCATAGAGAATGGGCATGGGTATGAACGCAAACACCCATTTTTGACCTTACATACCTAGGTGAGATTAGATTCTAAAGTTCTTGAATGCCCAAAGATCATTTGATAGGGAGAAGCTTGAATAATGGCTTGGTCTCTCTAAAATTGTTCTAACTTGCATGCACAGGTGAGAAGAATGAGAAATATGAACTTAACCCCATAAAGGGTCATTATTCATACCCCAAAACGTCGTATTCTAGGCCTTAGGAACTTAGAAATTATGAAAAGGCCCTTACTAAATTCATAGATAATAACGTAAGGTGGTCCTAACGGACAACTCGTGGTCCAGGACGACTTGTTACCTCGCTTGTCAAGTACACTCCTTACCTTGTCTTCTAGGCTCGTAACGGGTCACTTCACAATTTGTTGGGGGTGACCATGACTCGTGGTCACCAATCATTGTGTACACTGTCCAATTTTTTCATGTTTGAATCATCTCTCCCCAAGACTCTCACCACGACTCGTTACCACCTCCAATGAGTCGTGGTCAGCTTCTATTAAGTACACTGCCAACCCAACTTCCTTAGCTCACTTCCCTTGACCACGACTGACTCATGAGTAACTTAAAGTTCCATCTTTCAAGTTGGCCCAATCCCTCACTACGAGTCACCCTATGACTCGTGGTCCATCCTCACGGGTCACAGATTCTATGACTTGGTGCAAAAATTTCAGTTTTCCCCATTTAAACTCCTGGGTCTGATCCTTGGGTTCCCGGGGTATAAAAGGTTGATCCTATAGAAAATATGGTCAAGATATAGAATAACACTAATATTTAAGTTTTTAAGTCTGTTATTTCTTAAATGAGGGTTTTATAAAGGCAAATATGTAACAATATTGAGATTTGACTGTTGTTTATCAAGTTAATGAAACTAACTAGGAAAGTATCCCCATGGGTTCATAACTACTTTGGGTTTTACACTCATGATCTTTTCTAATTCTTACTTGTAGAATTGATAACTATGATTTATCCAAATGACTGGTACATCCCTATTGATTTCACTTCAGCCATTATAAATTTGTGTCAAATTAACTATCATGCAACCGCAGCTCAAGTCATACAATGACCTAATCTGTACTTCTCTAGATTCAAGAAGGTAAAGAATTCGAGGAAGTCCAAATGTTGCACTCCATTAAGAAACATTAAAGACAAAGAGAATGCAAAACAAGTATTAGAATTGGCTTAGAATCACTTTGTGCAATCCCTAGTTTGTTAATTCACCATGGTTCCCACAACCCCAGTTATGGAGGTTTTACCCTCTCATGATTGTAAGAGAAGTATGTGCATTCATAGACAAACACATAATTTAGAACTTACAAAGATGATTGTAAGAAAATCCACTTGATTATTGGAAGAATTAATGAAGAACAATTCAAGAACAATGGAAGAATCAAAGCAAGAAATCTCCCAAAAGTTGCTTTCAACAATCCCAAAAGTCAAAAACCTCTCTCAACAATCATATTTTGTTCCACTCCTAACAAAAATAACCTAAAAAAATATTTATACAAATAATTAGAAACTTTTCCTAGATTTATAGGGAAACTGCTAAACTTCTGCCAATTTCACCTACGACCTATACCATGATTGTATGGGTCGTACCTTCACTTGTATATTGGCTGGCTCTTCTGATTTTGACTAAATGTCGGAAGCTGGTACGACTCGTACCATAAACCTATGAGTCATACTGTCTTGTTGTGATTTTAACCTGAGAGTTTTGATATCCTCTGAATCTTTTCACGAGTGGCTTAGTATTGCTCGTATCCTTCATCCAATGACTCATGACTTCTTGTCGTACCTTGAGATCTGCCATTCTTCAATTATTCTGAACTTCACCATGGCTCCTTAGTATGGGTCATAGGTAGATATATGATTCGATGTTGCTACTCGTATCAGGAGACTGACTCACTGTAATTTTCCTCTGAACTTTATCATGACTGCCTTGGTACGGCTCGTACTAAGATTCGTACTTTGGCTCTTTGATTCATAACATCTTCTGGTCTTTTCACGATTCTCCCTACGACTCGTACCAGGATGGTACGACTTGTACCGAGGTTCGTGATTAACCTTTTTTTTGCATTTTTTCATTGCTTTTGCACATTTTAACTCCAACACCTAATTTCTCTAAAAATAAAGTAAAAGTGCATCCTATCTGTATAAACATACCTAAGTCCATGCTTATTTCATCAGATTTAAGCGTCGAAAATGCAGTAAACTTACAACATATCAACACCCTCAACTTAAGACTTTTGCATGTCCTTAGCAAATAAAACAAAACTATAAAATGACGCTTAACTAGAAAGTAAACTAGAAAACCTACAACCAACATAACCAAACTATGCACAGAAACAATAATCAACTTTTGACACCCTTTTTTCATTCAAACCAAGTCAGCTATGCACTCATGCAACTACAACTCATGATATATAGAATTTAAGATATAAAATTTAACAATCAGCAACGAATCAAGCTGTTACTAGTGCTACTCACATAGACAATTGGCAGAATATAATAAAACCAAGTACCCTCACAACAAATGAAGTCCCCAAAACTCACAGATATATAGATATATGAATATTGGGACTAAGAAAGTAATACTATCACTCTCACAATGATGTTCCAAATACTGCACATCGGATACTATAGGCTTGCCCTTATTTTATCTACTTTGACTTTTCAGATAGTTAGTCTAGGATCACTATAGGACTTTATTCGGCTTGTAATGTAGGCTTTGGGTTGGGTATGGTAAATATGGAATTTAGTGAATAAACCCTCCATTGCATTACATACTTGACTTTACTTTCACTTTATACCACTTTTTTAGTTTTTCTGCTTTTCCTTCCTTTAACCCGCTTAAATGCAATGAGTGAGTGTGGTGTATTTTTATCATATTTATTTTCATTTATTTTTATTTTAATTTTCTTTTTATTTTTATTTTAGCTCTTTTTTTATTCATGTTTTTCTTTTCACACCAGACCCCTCTTTTTGTTTGAATTGTTTTTCTTTCTTTTTTTCACCTCCTAACAGTTTATACACCCCTACTATAGCCACCCTCAACTTAGGCATTTTGCCTGAGTTGAGGTTCACAATGTCCAAGGAGGGACTAGGACCAAATAGGATCATTATAAATAATGGGATAGGTGAATGGGTAATCAAAGATAAATGGTCAATTTTAGGCTCAAAGTCGGGATCAAGGGATTCATTTTTATTTGCTTGGGTAATTTAGGCTAAAGCGGCTAAAATCAAAAACAACTTTTGATCCTTTCCTGACCAACTATCCTTCAACCTATCTAAAGACAAACGGGGCAAGTTCTAGATCCTCTATATAGTATTAAATTGTGTATAAATCCTCACACACTCGCAGTACAGGTTTGCATTATTTCTACCTATCCAGTTCATGCACAACTAAGCTATAATTAAACATGCTAATATACTAAATTCCATAAAAAGATCTATAAAATCATGCATTGCAGTCAACATATACAACTCCACAACCAAAAATTTTCAGAAAAGGTCATTTTTTCAACATTTTAAAATATGTGCATTTATTGGCTGTAAAGTACTCCTAACTACTTCTAACTAAACAAAAGCAAAACAAAATTTTAAACATGGCGGTTCTACGAGATAGCATGTCTGATAAAAAAGAAACATGACAATAAAAATCCTCGGATGAAAGTCAAAACCCCAAAAAACTTACAAGTACACCCTCTCCTTTTCAAAAGCATGCTTCGTCCCCGAAGCATAAAATGTAAGAACAAGGAAAGGGACATACCTGTAGTGCTCTAAGCGCTCTTGTTAGCTACTCATAATTCACCGACCATTCATAGGTTTCCTCCAATGCAGCACTTGATTTAATGCCGTGGCATGACGTCACTCCTTTGTCTATTCAGGCCTCATCAAGATGCACTAATTTGATTGCTCTTATCTCCTCGACTTTTCCCATTTATAGCTTTACTCTTTGTCTATTCACCTTGAACCTCTTACCATCCTTGTTTTCATGTCCCACAGCACCATACGTGGACACGTTTACCACTTGATACATTCCCAACCATCTAGACTTTAATTTCCCTAGATGCAAGCGGAGCCTCCAGTTAAGTATGAGTACCAAGTCACCAGTGTTGAACTCTCTTTTTGAAATATTTTGGTCATGGTATATTTTCATTCTCTCTTTATATATAGCTGCACTTTCATAACCTCGGAGCTGAAGCTCATCCATCTCATTCAACTAATCTAGCCTCAATTTTGATGTTTCAGTCCAGTCCAAGTTCAACTTTTTTAGTGCCTATAGTTCCTTATGTTCTAGCTCCACCGTAAGATGACATGAATTGCCATAGACAAGCTGATATGGTAATGAGCCAATAGGGGTCTTGTAAGCTGTTTGATATGCCTAAAGTGCATCATCAAGCTTCCAAGACTAGTTTGTCCGATTGGTATTCACTATTTTAGCCAAAATCGTCTTAATCTCCCTATTGGAAACTTTTACTTGTCCACTTGACTGAGGATGGTAAGGTGCCACCTTATGTTTCACATCGTATTTCTCAAGCAGAGTTGTAAAAAGAAGATTATAAATTTGTGAACCACCGTCGCTGATGATGGCTCTGGGGGTACTGAATCTTGCAAATGTATGCTTTCGCAGAAATATTGTGACACTTTTCACTTCATTAGGGAGTGCAACGGCTTCCACCCATTTTAAAATATAATCCACCGCCCCCAAAATATGCTTCATCCCATAGGAGCTCACAAATGGTCCCATAAAATAAATACCCCATACATCGAACAATTCTACTTCCAAAATTACGGTCAATGGTAGGTCATGCTTATGAGTGATGCCACTTTGTCTTTGGCATTGATCACAGGCTTTGGCAAAATCATATGCATCCTGGTGAAATGTGGGTCAATAGTAACTGCACTGCAAAATTTTGTGTGTAGTTCGAATGCTACTGCGATGACCCCCAACTGGAAATTAGTGGCATGCCTCAAGTATACTCAACGTCTCAACATTTGGCACACACCTCTGAATTAACCTATCCGCACAAATATGAAACAAGTAAGCTCATCCCAATAGCACCTCTGAGTGTCAAATAAGAACTTCTTCCTTTTTTGTAAAGTTAAATCTGCCGGGATCATATCACTCACCAAATAATTTGCATAGTCGGCGAACCATAGGATCAAATCCTGAGTAACAACTAACAACTGCTCATCTGGAAAGGCAACATCAATGTCCATCTTATTTTTTATTCTTTCCTCTGCCTCTGATATGGATAAGTTGTGAGCCACCCGATTCTCAGTACCCTTCCCTTCTTTTACCTCAAACTCAAATTCTTTTAAGAGCAATACCCATCGAATCAACCTCAATTTAGCCTCCTTCTTAGACATTAGATACCACAATGTTGGATGGTCAATGTGGACAATCACCTTAATTTCGATCAAGTATGCCCAAAACCTTTCGAATCCAAAGTCTATTGCTAGTAGTTCCTGTTTGATCATCATGTAATTTTTTAAGTTGTATTGAGTGTCTTACTGGCGTAATAGATCGGGTGAAATATTTTTGCTTTCTGCTGACCCAAGAAAGCACCAAGGGCAACTCCGCTGGCATCGCACATTACCTTAAATGGGAGACACCAATCTAGAGCTATGATAATAGGTGCTGAGGTGAGCCTTTCCTTTAAGTATTGAAAAGTTTTCAAACAAGCCTCATCAAACACGAAATTCACCTCCTCCTCAAGTAGTTTTCACAATGGTTGAGGAATTTTTGTGAATTCCTTAATGAACATTATGTAGAATCCCGCGTGTCCCAAAAAACTCCTGACACCTTTGACAGAAATAGATGGAGGCAATCCTGCTATTACCTTGATTTTCGCCTTGTCCACCTCTATACCTTTTCCAGAAATTCTTTGGCCCAACACAATCACCTCTTTGATCATGAAATGACATTTGTCCCAATTGAGGACCAGATGAGTTTCTTCACATCTATTCAACACTTTACTCAGATGTTCAAGGCAATCTTCAATGAATCACCCACAACCGAGAAGTCATCCATAAATACTTTAATGTTGTCCTACACCATGTATGAAAAAATAGACAACACACAACGCTGGAATGTAGCTGGTGCATTGCACAACCCAAATGGCATCCTCCTAAAGGCAAAAGTTCCATAGGGGAAAGTGAAGGTGATTTTCTCTTTATCCTCTAGGGCTACTGAGATTTGATTATACCCTGAGTAATCATTAAGAAAGTAGTACCATCCTTTACCTGCCAACCTGTCAAGCATTTGATCTATGAAGGGCATCGGGAAATGGTCCTTTTGGGTCCAATGATAAGTCTTCCGGTAATACATGTTGACCTGCCAACCTATAATTGGCCTTGTTGGTATCAGCTCATTCCACTCATTTGGCAAGACCGTGATCCCTCTTTTTTTGGGACATACTGTGCCGGGCTCACCCACTTACTATTAGCAATGGGATAAAACACACCAGCATCAAGCCATTTTGTAATCTCTTTCTTCAGCACCTCGTACATTAGTGGGTTCAATCATGTCTGATGCTCTATGCTAGGCACACAATTTGGCTCAAGCTAAATTTTATAGGTGCAAATACCTGGGGGAATTACTGATGATGTCAGTAATGGTCCACCCACTTACCTTTTTGTATCTTCTCAATATTGACACCAAGGCCTCCACTTGCCATTCTTCAAGGTTTACTGCTATGATCACTGGCAAGGTGTTATTCTCTCCCAAAAAAGCATATTTCAAATCTGGGTATAGGGCTTTAAGTTACAGGACTAGCGGTATCTCGACTGATGGTTTTGCTGGAAGGGTCGCCTAGTTCTTTAAATAAAAGGTCCAAATTCATTGGCCTGAAGTTGTAGGACTCCATTCCCTCTAGGGTGTTGACCATATTTGTATATCCCTGCACATCATCCCCCTCATAATTCATTAAGACTACTATAGTGTCTCAACTTTCAGTCACACCACCATAGGCACTGGCGGCCCAATGTCCTCAATCATGGTGCTCAGTATTAAGGTGTCCCTACTGTAGCCTAAATAGAACAAGAACAAATGAAAAATGTAAACTAGGCAAATAAAAACTAAAATTTAAATACAAACAATTACTCGAATCTTAAGTCGTATTCCCCAGCAATTGCACCACTTTTTGATAATGCTAAAATCACGCTCCTGTAAAAGTATGACACGAAAATTATCAATAAAGAACCCACCCAGGTTAGGATCGATTCCATAGAGAATATGTTCAAGATATAGAATAAAGCTAGTATTTAAGCTTTTTGTCTGTTATTTCCTAAAAGGGGGGGGGGGTTATAAAAGCAAATACATAACAATGTTGAGATTTGACTGTTGTTTATCAAGTTAATGCAAATAACTAGGGAAGTGTCCCCATTGGTTTACAACTACTTTGAGTTTTACACTCGTGATCTTTTCCAATGCTTACTTGTAGAATTGATAACTAGGGTTTATCCAAACGACTGGTTCATCCCTATTGAATAACTATACTCAATCACTGGATGGCGTCTCATAAGTGATTTCACTTCAACCATTAACAATTTGTTCCAAATTAACTATCCTATGATTGCAGCTCAAATCATACAATGACCTAATCATTACTTTTCTATATTCAAGCAAGTAAAGAATTCGGGCAAGTCCTAACATTGCGCTCCTTTATGAAACATTAAAGACGAATAGAATACAGTACAAGAATTAGCATTGGTTTAGGATAACATTGTGCAAACCCTAATTTGTTAATTCACCATGATTCCCACAACCCTAGTTGTGGAGGTTTTAGCCTCTCATGATTGTAAAAGAAGTATTTGCATTAATAGACAAACACATAATTTAGAATTTACAAAGATTATTGGAAGAAAATCCGCTTGATTTTTGCAAGAATTAATGAAGAACAATTCAAAAACAATAGAAGAATCAAAGCAAGAAATCTCCCAAAAGTTGCTTTCAATAATCTCAAAAGTCAAAAACCTCTCTCAATAATCGTATTATGTTCCTCTCCTAACAAAAATAACCTAGAAACGAATTTATAAAAATAATTAGATACTTTTCCTAGATTAACAGGGAAACTGCTAAACTGCCGTCGACTTCACACATGACCCGTACCATGATTGTATGGATAGTACCTTCATTCGCATATTTGCTGGCTCTTCTGATTTTGGCTATGCATTAGAAGTTGGTACAACTCGTACCATAAATAGACAAATCATACCTTCTTGTTGTGGTTTGAACCTGAGAGTTCTTGCATCCTCTGAATCTTATCAAGAGTAGCTTGGTACTGCTCATACCTTCATACTACGACTCATGACTTCTTGTCGTACTTTGAGATCTGCCATTCTTCAATTACTCTAAACATCACAACGACTCCTTAGTATGGGTCGTAGGTAGATAACACGATTTGTGGTTGCTACCCGTACTAGGAGACTGACTCGGTGCAATTTCCTCTGAACTCTATCATGACTGCCTTGGTACAACCCGTACCAGGATGGTATGGCTCGTACCAAGATTCATACTTTGTCTCCTTGATTCAACACATCTTCTGGTCTTATTCACAATTCTCAGTACGACTCATTCCAGGATGGTACCACTTGTACTGAGGTTCATACTTAACCCATTTTCTGCATTTTTTCACTATTTTTGCACATTTTAACTCCAACACCTAATTCCCTAAAAACAAAGTAAAAGTGCATCATATATGTATAAACACACCTAAGTCTATGCTCATTTCATCAGTTTTAAGCATCAAAATTGTTGTAAACCCACAACACATCATTAGAAAACTCACTCTAAAGTCTCCTTCAATCATTAGTCAATATGTCCTTTGATTCCACAATGATGACAGACATGAGTTTCACGGCTATGAATTTTACAATGATGGAAAAGGCCTCTAGCTAGTACTCTGAGAAGGTCTCTTCTGATAGTTATTGTTCTGACCTTAATTATTTATCGTATTTAATATTAGCATTGGACTGGTTAAACATGGAAGATCCTCCTCATTTTCCCCCATTATATGACTATCACAACCCGAACATAGGTTCGGATGTAGACACGGAATCTAGAATCATAAATGGCTCCAAGTCTACCATGGCATCAAACATTATAACTAAGGCTCAACATAAGTAATATGGAAACTGACATCTAAAGTAGTGGAAGTCTGAATATTTTTTTTAAAAACTATCTAAACAACAAAACATCAAACTCTAAATCCGAAGATGAATAGATAACTATGTCTGATAAGCCTCTACATACTGACGAGCTATTGGGACAAGACCCCAACTAGCTCACTTGAAAACTAAAAATGAAAGATGCTAATAACAAGCTAACTGAAAGTCCTCGAAGGATGAGAACTCACCAACAAGTCTAAATATGCTAAACTCTGAGAACTGGCTAACAACGAGACTGAGCTTGAACGTAGCCTATATGATGAAATGATACAACATAGAGTATGCAGTCAATACTTGGAATGTACCGAGTATGCAAGGTAAGTAAAATAGACGAGTAAGTAAAATTGAAAACATTCATATCATAAATCATTACATAATAAGATTTTGAGAGTAAGGGTTGTATGCTATTAACTGAAAACATGATTATACATAACTGAATCAAATGACCCAAAGATGAAAACTAATAGTCATAGGTAAAAACTGAACATTTGGGTCAAACTTATTGAAAATATAATATTATAACTAATGAACATGCATAACTGAAATTATGAGGAACAATGGGAGACTCATCGTATAACTGACATTACCATGATATAGCTTACGTGGTCCCGACTATTACCCTCAAGTTGGCATAGCCGTCCTAAGCCTTACCAAGGCTAAGGGCGCTACCATGATATCGATATCAAGCTGAAGGCCCCTTGGGGACAGGGGAAGCTTACAAGGGAGGTCCCAAAGAATCTGAACGTAGCTATGTTGACATGTAGTTATGAGGCCCGGGGTTGTTTGAACTCCTAGCCTACACGGTGCTAGACATTACTCCCAAAAACATGCAAAACATACAAGTGGGCTTGCAAGATGGTTTGAGGAGCCTTGTCTCAAAACATACTGCAAGACGAAAAGTGGGAGTCTAGACTCCAAAAACCATGAGGTGAGCTAATATCATAAGATTTAGTCAAATCATGAAGTCGTACTTAGATCATGTGGGCTTGCACAATCTTTATCATGCTTGAAATAGACTTGATAGTAGAAATCATGGATACATACATGGGTAATTCATAAACATCCTTAAATACTGGAAATATAATCATACTTGGGAGCATAAATCATAAATTCAACTTTTCATGAAGCTAGCATAATTGGGCATCATACTCTTATAACTTTGAAATCGTAATTTGTAATCAAGATCATTAACATGCCCATGAATCTTAAAACATCATTAGAAACATGAATAAAATTGACCCATGATATAAACATAGAGAATTTCATAAATTGGGTAAGAACCCTATGGAACCATGCACTTGAATTCATCAATTAAGAAGAGATTTGGGCATGAGAGTGAAGAGAAGTTCTCCTTGATAACCTTACATACCTAGATTCTTTGATTTCACATCCTTCCTTGAATGCCCAAGAGATTTGGGGAAGAAGTAAGGGGGATTCTCTAGCTTGATCTACAATGAAAATCTTTAATCTTCCATGCATGAAATGGAAGGGATTAGGATAGGTTAAGAACTCTTAAAACCATCCTAAGTGAGCTTAAAAAAACGTAGTTTAGGACCTAGGAGCCTAGGAATTATGAAAACACCCTCACTAAAATGAAGGAATTTTGGAAACTGCAAGTCACCACGAGTGACCTCAGGACTCGTGGTGTACTGAATGAGTCATTTGTCCAAGCCATTAAGTTTATTACCCAATTACAAGTCTCCAACACAACTCCTAGCCACGACCAACTTCATGAGTTGTGGAGTCACATTACGACTCGTGGCTGCCTTTCGTGGTCACCCCTAGACCACGGGTCTTCGCCAATTCTCCATCACTTCACGAGTCACTCAACAACTCGTGCAGTCTCCCCATGGGTCAATAGACGACTCATCCTGTGACTTGAGCAACGTTTTCATATTTTCTCTGCTTGAACCCTCAGGTCTGATCTTAGGGACTTTTGGTGTATTACAATATCTTCCCCTTGAGAACATTCTTCCTCGAATGTGAATAAACATACTGGAAAACTTGGGAATGGAACTGTTATCCAAAATACTGAACTTCTTAAGCTGAAAATTGACGGAGTGACTTACTCCAAATTGAAATCACATGACTGAACTGAATTCACGAATCGCACATACATGCACTGACTTGAATTAAAATTTGTGCACATGAACTAAACATAAAACTGAATAGAGCACTAAGGATAAAAATGATACCTCAGGCTGGACCTGAACCGGAAGGGAAAAGATGCGGGTATGTAGCCATCATATCTACTTCAGTTTCCCACATAGCTCCTTCACCGTGTTGATTCCTCCACAGGACCTTTACTGAAGCTACCCCTTTGTTCCTTAATTTGAAAACCTTATGATCAAGTATTTCAACCGGACTTTTGACTACTCTAAATTGTTTTCAACATTTCCCTTACAAGCTAGACTTTCTCCATCTGTCCTTTTCAAAGTAGCTTCACCGACTTCAAACCAACCAATAGGTGATCTACACCTCCATCCATAAAGAGTCTTAAATGGAGCCATCTAAATACTGAAATAGTTGTTGTAGTTATATGGATACACGATGAGAGGTAAGTGATCATCCCAACTACCTTTGAAGTCATTCACACATGCTCTCAACATATCCTCAAGAGCCTGAAAGGTACGCTCGACCTGACTATCTTTCTACAGGTGAAAAGCTGTGCTAAGCTTGACCTGAGTACTGAGTCCCTTCTGAAACGACCTCTAAAACTGTGAGGTAAACTGAGTACCCCTATTTGATATGATGGACAAGGTAACACAATGCAACCAAACTAACTCCCAAATATACAATTTGGCATAATCCTCTATTGAATTGGTAGTTTCGATCAGTAGAAAATGAGCTGCCGTCGTCAACCTATCGACAACCACCCAAGTAGAGTTATACTGCCGGTGAGTTCGAGGCAACACCGTAATGAAGTTCATATTTATTTCCTCCCACTTCCAATTTGCGATACTAATGTCTTGTAGCACACCTCCTGGCCTTTGATGCCCGACCTTCACTTCCTGATAATTCAGACACTTAGCCAAAAACTTTGCTAGGTCCTTTATTCACCCTGTGAGTTTCTATCATTTAACCAACATGTGCATACGTATGTTGAGATTTTTACAGCATGACGCATATGGAAGACGGCTCGGGGAGTGAGAAAATAAGTGCATCATCGAGTGAGCGGGAGGGCAAAGCAGAGGCAGGGCGCAAGGAGCGTCAC
>JACEIK010000365.1:385445-400973 GCA_018107945.1 Datura stramonium
ATTGCGCTCTACACTTGGCGTTGTGGCTAGTGCACCACGCCCCCCTTTCCACTACGTAAAAAATTATATCAATCCCCCCAATGTTTAAAGGACCCATTTCAATATTTCCCCAAATTAGAGGAACGAAGGTGAGCATCAATTTCATTCAATTTTCGCCGAATGACGTTGTTAAACTCCATTCAAACACAAATTCATCTTGAATAATGAGTTCTAGGCCTATAAGGAACATTCCTGCGGAGTTATTTCTTGAAATCTCACGCAGAGTGCCGGAACCCCGTCGAGTAAAAGTTGTAGAAATCACTTCTAATTGAGTATTAAGAGGTTATAAGTGATTCTTATTACCTTCTAAATTCTCAAAAATTTGTAAGATTTCGGCCGAATTGAATAACATTTGAGTTGTCGCTAATGTCTTTGAAAGATTTTGTTATTAGCCATTTTATATTATTACAAATGGCCTTATTCTGTCAGCATAATGGTTGCAATTGAGTGGAATTACCGACTTTAGGTTGGAGCTATTTGGGTGAAGGAAAATTGGAATTTGAGGTATGTTAAGGCAAACCTCTTTTGGCAAGTTATTCTCGTCGTATAATTGATGCATCCTATACCGTTGTAAGTATATTGAACGAAAGCATGTTGTGATTAGCTGTGGAAAATAGATAATGATTATACATGTTATGGCTAGCTTCTACCAGTAGGTAACAATTATATATGTTGTGGGTAGCTGCTGCAAGATGAATTAAGATTGCATCATAATATCCCTCGACAGGAAAGAATTTATTAAGTGTGATTAATGCTAGGAACATCATAGAGATTTTCCCTGCTCACCCGTTTACCGCTTAGAGGGATTTTGATATCTTGTTGTCGTATCAAGACCTTAGAAGCTTGTAGTTAGTTGTTGGGCCTAACTTGGATAAGTTGGACAATATAGGGTGCAACTGGGCGGTATAACTCTCTGGTTGACGCCTATATAGATAGTAAAGCTCGCCCGTAGGCCGTTGGCATACATGATGCCTCCAGGGCAGGAATCTTAATAGAATGGCCTTACATTCGATTCGATGGCACCAGGATGCCTAAGGAATTGAGCGATAGCCTGCCACACAATTGGCTACTATAGTGACTGTTAGCTTGAGTAAATCTACTATTGATTGTATAGCTCACTCAGGCAACCACCCCAGTTGTTAGGAACTTGATAGACTGAGTAACTTATTAAGGGGGAAAACTGGTTAGGGATTAGATATGGGGCTAAAGCCTCGGGCTACTCTTGCAGATGCCCATGTACATATTGCCGCAAAGGGCTAGATCCAGATATACATTGCCTATGGATCTATAAATTGCTCGAACGAGCTATATGTTATATGGGTAGACCAAGTTAATGTCTAAAGGACTACAAAACAGTATCATAGTATTACCTTCAGGCTAAGAATTATAGAAAGAAGCCTGTGGAAAGTTAGGACTTCTTAGGAGCATGTCTGACCAGTAGTAGCCCTACAATCGTTCTAAGCGAAGGAACTAAATAGTTGGTCTCTTGTAACCTTGTTGTTCTCTTATGACCTATCATTGTTATAGGATGACCTTCAATGTATTGCTTAACTCACCCAGGACTCGCCTTAGTTTGACTAAACTGATAGAGGTACTAATCGCCGCCAGGACCCACTAGTCAGGCAAAAGCACATAGGATGTACTAGTTGGCAGCTATATAGACTGTTTAGGGGTGAGTAGCGGTTTTGTTAATACTAAAGAGCTAGATACCCCTAATGAATAACTATATTGAGGCTATAACATTGTACTCTTGTAGGGATTTACCCACCTTAGTTGGTCTCCCGTGAAACGACCTCGGGATTGCTAACGGTATCATTGCCTACGAGGCAACAGAGTGCTCAGAAGAGCTATGTAATCTCCGGAAGGACTATATTAAGGTCTACAAGGACGTATCAAAGTCCATTCTCGTATGGCTATCCTTTATGCCACAACGGTAGTACTGACCTTCAATGGAGCCTTGCAAGCCCAGAGTGTAGTTATAGAAGCCGAGAGGGCTCAAATACAGTTACAGGATCCTATTGGCTCAGTTGTAATTCTAGAGGCTGGATAGGTCTTGTTATAGTTACTTGTGACACCATAGTGACCTGGTTAGGGGTATATAGATTGTACTATACTTTCTAGGGCTTATGGGAGCCCAGATAGGTTATATCAATGATGATTGTACCTTCCAGGCTTATGGGGCCAGATTAGGTTCTTGTTTGTATACTTGTTTGCTAGATATAACTTATGGATATATAATTGTACAACATACGCTCTTATTTGTATAGTTGTCTACTAGATGTAGGCTATGCTTATAAAAGCATACATGATAACTTCTACTCCTTTTTGCTGATTACTTTTAGTTCTTTATCATCTTCTATTTAGTTATTATTATTGCCTTACATACTCGTGTACATATTGTACTGATGCCCACACATGGGGCGCTTCATATTTTCTTGCAAGTTTAGATAGACAGGTCTTAGGACCTCTTTTAGCAGCTATTCTGAGTCAATAGATTGGCCAGTTCCTTTCATTCAGAGTTGCTAGGTAGTATAGGTTTGCTTTTCCTTTATTATATAGATTTTGGGTAGGCTGTGGCCCTGTCCAGACCAATATATTTCATCCTTAGAGGCTTGCAGACCATAGTCTTTAGTTCCTAGCGAGTTGTGCATTGTTGGCCGTGTGGGACCTATATATGCTATGTATTGTATGTTGGTCATATGGGGCCTAGTTTAGCTTCTAGTTAGCAGCCTTGTTTGTTTTTCTTTCATTATGACTTAGACAGCATGGTGGTCTTGTCAGCCCTCATAGGATCCCTTTATTATCATGTTTGCTGGGCTAGCTTTTTTCTTTTGTAAATTTTCTATGTTGTCTTGTTGGCCTGAGGCTGTGTTTACAACCAAGATATAGCTATTTGTTTTCTTGATTCTGAGCTGCTGGGAGGCACCAGAGGTGCTCATGCCCAGCTAGGCCAGCCTAGGTCCTAGTGTGGCATTGGGTGCCAATCACGTCTCCCATGGTGGGGTGTGACAAACTTGGTATCAGAGTATCTTCGTATCCTAAGGAGTCTGCAAGCCGTGTCTAGTAGAGTCTTATTTATAAATGTGTTGTGCACCATATTTTATAAGCAGGAGGCTACAAGGAATGATAGCATGGTTACCCCTCCTTCTTTTCAGATCGTGCTATAGAGTAGAGTTGTATAGGGTTCAGTCCCTAAGCTTTCATTGTTATATCTGTCTAGAATAATGCTTGATATGCAACAGACTACAGCCAGCCGCAAGTCAAATACAGCAGCAGGAGAGGGTACCAGTGAGGTGTCATAGTTAGGGGACCGCCTGGTTTGAGGGCGAAGGATAGACCTTCTTTTCAATCTCCCCTGCATACCCCTGGGGCACCAGGAACTTTATAGGGCAACATACACGCAGTACTGCTCCCAATTTTTCCTACACCCTCGGATTAGGATGTTAGGAGTATAGAATACATGCTGACTTACCTAGTAGCTACTCAGTGTTAGACAGGGGTAGCAGTTAGTATTAGATTACCTGAAACACACGGGAGATTGTGAAATTATGAGATTCTTACCTACAGCCCTTTAGAGATTGTTGAGCTTCATGCCTTAGCCCCACCACAGAATGATATGGTTCTTTCCTGCCTCCCACTCTCCATATAGAAGAGAGCATAAGTATTAATGCTATGTTGCCAAGAGTAAATAGTAAGAGTGGGCTAGACCCGTTGATTCTTGGGGAGGTGCTAGAAAAGTGATACAGACCCCTAGTACTTAAATAAGCGACCTAGACCTTCACTACAATAAAGATCATAATGACAGGTAAGATTGCTAGGAGAAGTCGAGTATAGGTGAGAGTCCATAAGTAGTAGGCTCCCAGTAATAGCAAAGCTTAGGTCAGAAATAGGCTAATCCCACCGCAGTGTGTTGATAGCGGTAGGGAATACCTGGAGAATAAAGCCTTCAACCCCCAACTTATTATGTGAAGGGGTAGAGAAATTATATGATGAGAACCGGCCCGAGTGCATTTTCGGACGACACATGTTAGTATTCTGGGCGAGTAACATCCCTGTTAGTATGGTGCATGCGGCACGAACCCTAGTTTTTAGCCTATAGAAGTAAGGGCATGACATGAGCATCTAGCTCAAGAGGAGTGACAGAACGGAAAACCTAGCCTAGTACAGCCCAGACAAGGCCCAACAAAAGGAGTCATCGGCCTTAGAGATAGCAAGGGGGAAAAATCTTGAGACCTAGAGGTCGACTCTACATTTCAAATATGGTAGGGCTTCGTTAGTAGACTGTAGCAAAGGTACACCATATCCGTTATTCTCTCCACCCAGGTTTTGTGGAAATGCATCAGACTATAAAAGAGATCTAATGGTGTTATGGGAAGAAGAAAGGCATTGTTGGGTTATAGTACAATGCCCCATTTTCCAGCAAGTTGAGGCTGGACATCAGGACTGTGATGGGCTAACTCAAAAGATAGTCATGCCTGCGTGAAAGCGAGAAGTAGAAAATCCGAATTTAATTACAGATCTACCCCATACGAGGCATAAATTTGACCCTACTTGTGTCATTGTCGAAGGGCTAATGAGCTTAACTCATTTCTTGCCGATAAGAATTATGTATCAGCTAAAGATTACGCTGAGTTAAATGTCAGAGAGATAGTATGGCTACATAATGTCCCAGTGCCTATCAAATTTTGACAGAGGGGAACAACTCACAACTAGGTTTTGGAAAGGATATTAGAACGGATTGGGATGCAAGTTAATTCGAGTACAACTTCTCATCCACAGCTAGATGGCCAAGCAAAACACACAATTCAGGCGCTAAAAAGATATGTTGCGGGTGGAAATGTAGGACCCCTACATGATGGCCTAAAGTGGATAAGTCAGGGTTAATTGAACCTAGCATAATATATTAGTCAGAAGAAAAAGTCAAAGCTCATTGGAGAGCATTTACTGGCAGCCCAGGGTTGTCAGAAGTCCTATTCCAATATACGACGTGGGGACTTGGGGAGAGTGATGCAATGACAGTGTATTCTTGAATAGTTTGCCAAAGAAGGGCGTGGTGAGATTTGACAAGAAGGAAAACCTAGCCCTAGATTCACTAACCTATATCGGACCCTCCGGAATATTGGGCAAGTGGACTATGAGTTAGAGTGTTTTTTGGGGCTAGGATCTATTCATCAATGTTATGCAAGCACGTAAGGTACCTTTCTCAGGTTATCCCAGTTGAGGATGCCCAGGTTATAGAAGAGTTGTCCTATGCGGAGACCTCAACATGTATACTAGATTGTCAGGTCCGTCGGGACTATCTTGAGAACCAAAGATGTAGTCTATTAAAGTCGTATGGATAGATAGGGATATAGAAATGATGAATTGAAAAGCTAGGAACGATGCTAAGTCTGGATATCCTCAGTTGTTCTATGCTCTTCGATGATAGTAAACAACTCAGACAATTTCAGTTAAGGGAAGATAGTTTCAGGTCTTATACAGTTGACTTTGTTGCTACTGTTATCAGTTGCTCACATATATGTAGTTGAACTATGTTTTTCAATTGCAAGTAGAGTACTGTGAGACCCCTATATTTGACTTTTCTGAATTTCAGGTTTTCAAATGATCCATATTACAGAGAAGACTCTGCAAAAAATTTTTGGCAATGGTTATAGGAGTTGAGTCTCTTAAGTTTAAGATTACATTTGAGGACAAATGTTCCTAAGGTGGGGATGATGTAACACCCCATGAGTTTCTATCATTTAATTGACACATGCATATATATGTTGAAAGTTTTGGAATAGGATGCATGGGGGAGAGGGCTCGAGGAGTGAGAAAATAAGTGCATCGTCAAGCAAGTAGCAGACCGAAGTAGAGGCAGGGCGCAAGGAGCGCCGTGCCCCTGCCCTGGCGCCTTGAGCGGCACGTTATGCCAGACTCTTGGCACTGTGACTAGTGTACAGCCGCCCCCTGATACCGCTGCAAATATAATATAAACCCCCCTCAATGTTTAAAGGACCCATTTCAATATTTCCCCAAATCAGAGGAGTGAAGGTGAGAATTGATTTTATTCAATTTTTTACGAATTACACCGTTAACCTCCATTCAAATGCAAATTCATCTTGGATAACGAGTTCTAGGCCTACGAGGAATGTCCCTATAGAGTTATTTCTTGAAATCTCGCTTGGAGTACCGAAACCCTGCTGAGTAAAAGTTGTAAAAATAACTTCTAATTGAGTCCTAAGTGGCTACAAGTAATAGATAAGCATTTCTACCTTCTAAACTCTCAGGAATTTGTAAGCTTTCAGCCGAATTGGACAATGTTTGAGTTTTAGCTAATGTCTTTGAAAGATATTTTTATTAGTCATTTTCTATTATTGAAAATAGCCTTGTCCTCTCAGCATAAGGGCTGTAATTGAGTGGAATTACCAACTCCAGGTTGGAGCTATTTGGGTGAACGGAAATCGACATTTGAGGTACGTTAAGGCTAACCTCTTTTGACAAATTATTCTCATCGTATAATTATACGACCTATATTGTTGTAAGTAAATTGAATGTATGTATGTTTTTATTAGCTGCAGTAAATAGATAATGATGATACATGTTATGGTTAGCTGCTACCAGTAGGTAACGGTTATATATGTTATGGGTAGCTTTTATAAATTAAGATTGCATTAGAGTATCCCTCGATGGGAAAGAATTTTTTAAGTGTTATTAATGCTTGAAGCATCGTAGAGATTTTCCCTGCTCACCTATTTACTATTTAGAGGGATTTTCATACCTTATTGTCGTACCAAGGCCTTAGAACCTTGTTGTTAGTTGTTGGGCTAAACTTGGTAAAGTTGGACAACATGGGGCGTAACTGAGCGATATAACTTTCTGGTTGACGCCTATATAGACGGTAAATCTCACCCGTAGGCCGGTTGCATACCTTGACGCCTATAGGGCCAGAATCTTAATAGAATGGTCTTACCTTCGAGTTAATGGCACTAGGGTTGCCTAAGGAATTGAGTGATAGCCTGCAACATGATTGGCTACTATTAGTGACTGTTAGCTTCGACCTACTGTTTGTTGTATAGCTCACTCAGTCAACCACCTTGGTTGTTAGGATACTGATAGACTGAGTCACGTCTTAATGGGGGAAACTAGTAAAGGATTAGATATGGGGCTAAAGCCTCGGGCTACTCTTGCATACGCCCATATACATGTTTCCGCAAAGGGCTAGATCCAGATATACATTGCCTACGGGCCTATAAATTGCTTGAGGGAGCTATATGCTGTCTGGGAAGACCAAGTTAACGTCTAAAAGACTAGAACCATAGTATCATAGTATTTACCTTTAGGCTATGAATTATAGTAAGCTTCCTGTGGGGAGTTAGGGCGGACTACTTAGGAGCATGTCCGACTAGTAGCACCCCTACAGTCGTTCTAAGTGAAAGAACTAAATAGTTGGTTGCTTGCAACCTTGGTGTTCGTTTATGAGCTATCATTTTCCTAGGGCGACCTTCAAACCATCGCTTAGGTCACCCCGGACCTCGCCCCTGTCTGTCTAAACTGACAGAGGTTGTAATCACTGCCAGGATCCACTAGTCAGGTGTAGGCATATGGGGTGCTCCTGTTGGCAGCTATATAGACTATAAAGGGATGAGTAGTGGTTGTGTTAAGCCCAAAGACACCTAGTGAGTGACTATATCGAGGCTATAGCATTGTACTCCTATAAGGATTGACCCACCTTAGTTGGTCACCTGTCAAACGACCTCAGGATTGCTAATTGTTTCATTACCTACGAGGCTAAAAAGTGCTTAGAGGATCTATGTGATGTTCGGAAGGACTATATTCAGGCCAACAAAGCTGTATCAAAGTCCATTCCCGTATGGATTTTCTTTATGCTGTAACGATATTACTGACCCTCAGTGGAGCCTTAGGAGCCTAGGGTGCAGTTACAAAAGTCAAGAGAGATCAGATACAGTTACAGGAGCCCATTGTCTCAGTTGCAGTTCTAGATGCTTTATAGGTCTGATTATAGTTTCTTGTGACACCATAGTTACCTAGTTAGGGGTATATAGATTGTACTGTACTTTCCGGGGCTTACAGGGGCCTAGGTAGGTTATCCCTACGATGAGTGTACCTTCCAGGCTTATGCGGGCTAGGTTAGGTTCTTGTGTGTTTACTTGCTTGCTAGATATAGCTTATGAATATATAGTCATACAACTTACGCTCTTATTTGTATAGTTGTCTACTAGATGCAGGCTATGGTGCTAAAAGCATACAGGTTAACTTGTGCTCCTTTCGTTGATTACTTTTAGTCTTTTATCAACTTCCATTTCGTTATTATTATTGCCTTACATACTCGGTACATATTGTACTGACAACCACACATAGGGCTCTGCATACTTGCCTGCAGGTTTAGACAGACAGGTTTCAAGACCACTTTTAGCAGCTATTTAGAGTCCGCAAATTTGCCAGCTCCTTTCATTCTGAGTTGCCGGGTAGTAGAGGTTTGCTTGTCCTTTATTATATGTATATTGGGTAGCCGGGGCCCTGTCTTGTCAAATATATTTCACTCTAAGAGGCTTGCAGACCACAGTCTTCAGTTCCTAGCGATTTGTGTGTTGTTGGCCGTGTGGGGCCTTTATATGCTATGTCTTGCGTGTTGTCCACGTGGGGCCTAGTTTAGCTTCTAATTAGAAGCCTTGTTGGCTATACTTTATATATGACTGCCTGTTTTTCTTTCGTTATGACCTAGACAGTATGGTGGTCTTGTTGGCCCGCATAGGATCGCTTTATTATCATGTTTGCTGGGTTAGCTATTTTAGGTTTGTTATGTGGCCTTGTTGTCCTGAGGCTGTATTTACAGCCGAGATATAGCTATTTGTTTTCTTTATTCTTATTTGCTAGCAGGCACCAAAGGTGCTTATGCCTAGCTAGGCCAGCCTATGTCTCAGTGTGGCATTAGGTGCCAGTCACGCCTCCCAAGGTGAGGTGTGAATTCCTTCTTCATGCCATTCCACCAATAGACTTCCCGTTGATCATGGTACATCTTGGTGGCATATGGATGTATAGAGTACCGGGAACCATGAGCCTCATAAAATATCTGATCCCTCAAATCATCAACATCCGTAACACACAAACGATCCTGATATTGAAGTACACCATCTCCCCCTTGGGAGAAGACCTCAACCTTCTGATTCTGAACCGCTTCCTTCAACTTTACCAAAATAGGATCTTCGTCTTACCTAGCCTTGGCCTCAGTCACCGAAGAGGACTTTGAACTATTCTAAACGATGACACAGCCATCTACCGAATCCACAATGTGAACTCCTAGTCGTACAAGCCAATGCACATCCTTCACCAACTCTTTCCTCCCATCTTTTACATAAGTCACACTCTCTATAGAAAGTCTGCTAAGACCGTCTGCTACCATATTTGCCTTTCCCATATGATAACAGACACTTATATCATAATCTTTAAGAAGCTCTAGCCACCTTATTTGTCGTAGATTAAGATCCTTCTGGGTATAACCTTACCGTGCTGCATTAATACACAACCATGGCTGATCCTCGAAGTATCACAATATACCACCAATCCATCAGTACCCTCAGGTAGGGTCAACACTGGTGCTGAGGTGAGTTAGGTCTTCAATTCGTGAAACCTCTTTTCACAGGCCTCTGACAATTGAAACTTTACTTTCTTCTAGGTTAACTTAATCAATGGTTCCACAATGGATGAAAATCCTTCAATGAACCTCCAGTAGTAGCTAGCTAAACCCAGGAAACTCCTGATATCTGAAGGACTAACTGGTCTATGGCAATTCTTCACATCTTCTATCTTTTGAGAGTCCACTAGCACACCCTCGCTTGAAACCACATGACCTAAAATGCTACCGAATCCATCCAAAATTCACACATGATGAATTTAGCAAAAAACTGGTGATCCTAAAGAGTCTATAGCACCACTCTCAAATAAGCGGCATGCTCCTCCTCGCTCCGAGAGGATTTGAAAATGTCATCTATGAACACAATCACGAACATATCCAAATATGGCTTGAACACCCTTTTCATCAAATCCATAAAAGCTACAGGAGCATTCGTTAGTCCAAAAAACATAACTACTAACTCATAGTGACCATACCGAGTCCTAAAAGCTATTTTTGAGATATCACTCTCTATAACTCTGAGCTGATGATATCTAGATTTGACGTCTATCTTTGAAAATTACTTGGTACCCTGAAGCTAGTCAAACAAGTCATCAATTCTAGAGAGAGGATACATGTTCTTGATTTTGATCTTGTTCAACTGCCGATAGTCAATGCACATTCGAAGAGAACCATCCTTCTTTTGGAAAAGGAGAATTGGTGCACCCCACAGGGATTTTCTAGGTCTGATGAAACCTTTGTCTAAGAGATCCTGCAACTTCTCCTTCAATTCCTTTAGCTCAACTGGAGCCATTCTGTAAGGAGGAATAGATATAGGCTGCGTATCAGGAAGAAGGTCAATACCAAAGTCGATCTCCCACTCGGGAGGGATTCCTAGTAGATCATCTAGAAACACTTGTAGATACTCACACACTATAGGGACTGAGTGGATAGTCGGGGTCTCGGAAGTAGCATGCTTAACTTGAACTAGATGGTACACACAACCCTTAGAGATCATCTTCCTACCCTTAAGGTAGAAAATGAAGAAACCTACAAGCATAACTGAACTGCCTTTCTACTCTAGGATTGGTTCACTTGCAAACCAGAACTTTACCACACGAGTTCTACAATTCACTGAAGCATAACATGCATGTAGCCAATCCATGCGATAGATAACATCAAAATCTATCATGGCTAACTCTACTAAGTCTGCCGAGGTGACTTTCTGAAGGACTGAGACAGGGAAATTTCTGTATACCCATCGAGCTATAACTGAATCACTGACTGGAGTAGAGACTAAGAAGGGTTCTGATAGGATTTCGGAACTTACTCTGAACTAGAAGTAATATGGGGCGTCACAAAAGATAAAATAGCCCCTGGATATAACAATGAATATACATCAAGGTGAAATACTCGTAAAAAACAAGTGACTATATCTGGAGAGACCAGCTGCACCTGATGAGATGCGAGGGCACAAGACCTATTCTGACGCTGACCACCACTTGTACTAGTGGATGCTCCCTGCTGAGCTGAGCGTGCTGGTGGAGCTGCTAAACTAGTGGCTAGGCCTTGACCTCTACCATGGCCCTGTCTGGCTGCAGGACAATATCTGAGCATATTTCTAGGCTTTCTACACCGGAACAAGCACCTGTACCCGCTAAGCACTGACCAGTGTGCCTCCTACCATACCTGTCACACCTTGGAATGTTGGGCTCTATGGGCCTACTCCCCTAATCTCGAGAGCCTGGTGCTCGTCACCCTCTAATTGAATCTACGTCTTGATGGCACACTCACTGCTGCCATCTCTAGGGTTGATGATCTATTGTGGGACTGTTAACGATGTCGACCACCAAGCCTCTGCTGGGTGAACCCGAAACATTCAATCCTGGCCCTCTTTTCCTCTCTCTATTTCTCACTGACCTGCAGCGCCTCTATCTATTGGGCATATAGGACTAACTGTGAGAAGTCAATATCCTAATAAAGCATAGCAATCCTATAATCTTTGACCAAATAGTCCTCAATCCCACTCACGGACCTGCTCACCCGAGCCCTCTAATTAGCCACCATCTCTGGTGGATATTTGGATAAGCCGATGAACTCTAAAGCATAGTCCTGGACTTTCATGTTTTTCTGCCTCAAGTTCAGAAACTCTGCGGCCTTGATCTCCCTCATCTCTCAGGGAAAAAATCGGTCTAAGAATGCGGTGAGAAACTCATCCCAACCAATGGTACTCGATCTTACTCCCCTGCTATTCTTCCACTGTATGAACCAGATATGGGCAACCTCTTTCAACTGATAAGAGGCTAGATCTGCACACTCCTCCCCCGTTGCCCCCATAATCTAGGTGATCTTCTAGATCTCATCAATAAACTCATGTGGATTCTCATCCACTCTCGATCAGAGGAACTCAGGGGGATTCATCCTGAGGAAATCCCTGACCCTAGCCGCTGCCGCATTCCCATTCTAGGGAATATGAGCCACCTCCTGCTGGTTGACCTGGGCGTTCAATGCCTGTGCCAACATCTAGATGGTTTCCCTAAACTCAGCATGGGAAACCTGCTCATGCACCTAATCCTCGGGGGCTGGTGGGGCATGCTGCTGCCTATCTCAATTGCCATTCTCTTGGCCATTTTCTTTTCCATTCCTTCTTCCATTAACTTAGCGAGAGGCATAATTATGCAAACGCGTATAGAACGAGTTAGAAGGATAGAAGACATTTCATTGCACGACATAGATCATGAAAGAAGGGAGATTTCCTAAAATGCTTTGTAGCCTCGAAGGATGAGGACTCACCAACAAGTCTAGATATGCTAAACTCTAAGAACTGGCTAGCGACATGATCAATCCGAAACGTCTAAGCCTGTATCATTAAACGATACAGCATAGAGTATAGGTCAGTACTTGGAATGTACCTACTATGCAAGGTAAGTAAAACAACTGAGTAAGTAAAACTGAAAACATGCATATCATAAATCATTAAATCATAAGATTCTGAGAGTAAGGCTTGCATATTATTAACTAAAAATATGATTAAACATAGCTGAACCTCATAACTGAATTGAATGACCCAAAGATGAAAATTACTAGTCATAAGTAAAAACTGAACATTTGGGTCAAACTTGCTGAAAACATAATATCATAACTAATGGACATGCATAACTAAAATTATAAGGAACAATGGGAGACTCGTCATATAACCTACATTACCATGATAGAGCTTACGTGGTCCAGACTACTACACTCATGTGGGCAGAGCTGTCCAAACCTTTAATAGGGCTAAGGCCACTACCATGATATCAATATCAAGTTGAAGGCCCCTTGGGGACAGGGGAAGCTCACAAGGGAGGTCCCAAAGAATTTGAACATACCTATGTTAGCACCTAGTTCTGAGGCTCAAGCTTGTCTGAACCCGTAGCCTACTCGGTGCTAGACACTACTCCCAAAAACATGCTCTCAATCATTTTTCAATGAAGCTGAACCATTGTATTTTGATGAAGCCGATCATAACAATATATACATAGTATGAAAACTGAACATGAGGAGCCTTGGCTCAAAAGATACCACAAGCTCAAAATGGAAGTCTAGACTCCAAAAACAATGTGGTAAGCTAATACCATAAGATTTAATCAAATCATGAAGCCATACATAGATCATGTGGGCTTTCCCAAACTTTATCATGCTTGAAATAGACTTGATAGTATAAATCATGGATACATACATGGGTAATTCATAAACATTCTTAAATACTGGAAATATAATCATACTTGGGAGCGTAAATCATAAATTGAACTTTTCATGAAGCTAGCATAATTGGGCATCACACTCTTATAATTTTGAAATCGTAATTTGTAATCAAGATCATTATAAAACATGCCCATGAATCTTAAAACATCATTAGAAACATGAATAAAATTGACCCATGATATAAACATAGAGAATTTCATAAATTGGGTAAGAACCCTATGGAACCATGCACTTGAATTCATCAATTAAGAAGAGATTTGGGCATGAGAGTGAAGAGAATTTCTCATTCATAACCTTAATTACCTAGGTACTTTGATTTCAAAACCTTCCTTGAATGCCCAATAGATTTGGGGAAGAACTAAGGGGGATTCTCTAGCTTGATCTACAATGAAACTCTTTAATCCTGCATGCATGAAATGGAAGGGCTTAGGATAGGTTAAGCACTCTTAAAACCCTCCTAAGTAAGCTTATAACGACGTAGTTTAGGACCTAGAAGCCTAGGAATTATGAAAACACCCTCACTAAAAAGAAGGAATTTCGGACACTACAAGTCACCACGAGTGACCTCAGGACTCCTGGTGTTCTGAATATGTCGTTGGTCAAAGCCATTAAATCTACTACCAAATTTCAAGTCTCCAACACAGCATACTTGGGAGTATAAATCATAAATTCAACTTTTCATGAAGCTAGCATAATTGGGCATCATACTCTTAAAAATTCAAAAACATAATTTGTAATGAAAATCGTTATTAAACATGCCCATGAATCTTAAAACATCATTAGAAACATGAATAAAATTGACCCATGATAGAAACATAGAGAATTTCATAAATTGGGTTAGAACCACATGGAACCATGCACTTGAATTCATGAATTAAGAAGAGACTTGGGCATAAAAGTGAAGAGAAACTCTCATTCATAACCCTACATATCTGGGTTCTTTGATTTCATAACCTTCCTTGAATTCCCAAGAGATTCGGGGAAGACCTAAGAGGGATTCCTAGCTTGATCTCCAATGAAACTCTTTCTTATTGCATGCATGAAATGGAAGGGCTTAGGATAGGTTAACACTCTTAAAACTCTCCTAACTGAGCTTAAAATGATGTAGTTTAGGACCTAGGATCTTGGGAATTACGAAAACACCCTTACTAAAATGCAGGAATTTTTGACACTGCCAGTTACCAAGAGTGACCTCATGACTCATGGTGTACCGAACAAGTCGTTAGTCCAATCCATTAAGTCTACTATCCAATTTCAAGTCTCCAACACAGCTCCTGTCCACGACCAACCTCACGAGTCATGGAGTCATATTACGACTCGCGGCTGCATTTCGTGGTCACCCCCAGACCACGGGTCTTTGCCAATTCTCCCTCACTTGAAGAGTCACTTAATGAATCGTGAAGTCTCCCAACGGCTTACTAGATGACTCGTCCTATGAAATGAGCAATATTTAGTTGTTTTCTCTGCTTGAACCCTTTGGTTTGATCTTAGGGACTTTCGGGTATTACAGTGAACACTATAACCAAATATTGATCGGGCCTTCTTATTCTCTCTCTCCTTCCTACCTTATTTTTTCCAATTCTTCAAAAAATCCTACCAATGATGCAAATATGCAGCTAGTAGACATTGCAGCAGTAGCAACAGACGTTGTTTTAGTATGTGGCCCTAACAAACACACAGATCTCTTCAAATTTCTTTTCAGTTAGAAACATATTATCACGACTTGAGTCTACCGCTTGGATGAGACATGGTACATAGAGTCATAAGTGACCCCAAGCTAACTTATGGCATAGCCTATTTCTAACATACTAGAATTTAATAAACTGAGTGGAAGCTACTGAAGTGTAAAAATAATATTTTAAGAGAAATGCTAAAAATTTGATTAATACAGGAGTTTTAGAAAAATACTGTTAACAACAAGCTAAAATTGATACTACGCAGTCTTAAAAGCCTCTACTAATAGATAAGTTGCTGGGACAATCCCCAAACTAACTCTAAATTCTAGAAAATTGAAATAGTAGTACTGAAATAGAAAGAACTACTTTAGTCCTCAAAAGATAGGAGCTCACCAATAGAACACTCCTGCACTTAATCTAAAGGAGAGACTAACCATGTTTTGGAGCCTGAGTGTC
>JACEIK010000365.1:462276-486700 GCA_018107945.1 Datura stramonium
GTGATGGGGACAGTCTCTCAATAATGACTTGAATCTTTCCCAAGCCAAATATAAATTCTCATCAGGCTTCTGCTTGAAACTCAGTATTTCACTTCTCAACATTGCAATCTTGCCTGAAGGAAAAAATCTTATAAGGAACTTCTTTGCCAAATCATTCCACGAAGTTATAGAGTTCGGTGGCTCATCTTTCAACCACTTCTTTGCCTCTCCCAACAATGAAAATGGGAAGAGGGTAAGTCGGACATAATCTGTGGACACGCTAGTGGGGATAAACGTATCACTAATCTCAAGAAAGTTTTGTAAGTGCAGCTGCGGGTCCTCATGTGCCATCCTAGTGAATTGACCACTAGAATGTAACAGCTGCACCATGATCTACTTCAATTCAAAGTTCCTTCCAGGCTCCGGTTTACGGATACTAGAGTTCACATTAGTCGCTTGTGGGATTGCCACTTCGCGAACTAGTCTGGCTGCCATTGCTTCCGGTGACAATTGTGCTAGTCCTGCGGGTTGTTGTTGTTGTACCTTTTCTTGAAGTCTTTTCAGCTTTTTCTCAAGAGCTACTCTCCTTCGCAAATGGATTTAACGTTCAGGTTCAACCAACGGTTCAACAAGCTCTCTATTCTTAGCCAGCTCGGCAAGACTACCAGTCACCTGCAATAAGTCAAACTAAGACAAAGTTTCTCAACACTTAAGGAAATTTAAAAATCACACAAAAACAGATAAATTATCAAAACTTCGCCGAGTCCCAAGCAACGGCGCCAAGAACTTGACGTGGGGCCCCGCAAGTGCACGGGTCGTACAAGTAATATAGTGGCCCTTTTTAGGAGCCGGATGTCGAACCCACAAGGAATGGACCAATTCATCTAACTATCAAGTTAAAGTATGATATTAACTACCGCAAGTGTTGATTACAGAAGTTTTCGGTAGAGTTTAATTAATTCTAAATGTGGTCAACAAAATACTCTGAATTAATTCAAGGAGCAACATAGAGTTAAAGCCGGATAATCATGCGATACTACGATTTGCAATGGTTTATGTATGAACCTATCAATTGTCGTCTCACATAATTAGAATTGCATGTTCATGGTCTTCTGAACCTCTAAACACGACAAACTAGCCTCACTACTACATTGTGAGCGAGGATGCTATTTCTAGTTCGTGGGCAATTAACTACGTGGATGTGGTTTATGGGGTTATGCCATTGATTAGGGTACTTTCGTATCTCCAACCATTTAACCAAACTTAGCTTCACAACTACGTCTTGGTGGGTAAGGTGACAAATCTAAGCCGGTGTCTTCTTCTCTTCCCATTTTATCAACCCAACAAGGTATTAGGTATATTTCTATCCTAACCACAAAATCTTATCAAAGGCAAGAACTTGCTTCCTACCTTCTTATGTTCTTCCCTAGGTTTGCTTTTCTCAAGCATTCGCGTAAGTTTAACGTATGTGTTTTCAGGTGATCAATCATAAAAACAGCCAATAATTAAGAAATCAAGACAAAACAACAATCAATAACCCAATTCCAAAGAAATTCAGCAACAACACACTCATAGCTCATGGCTAACCCTGGGAAGGGTTCTAGCTCATTCAAGTTCCGTAAAATTTCAAGAAAACATTGTTAAAGTAACATACTTACAAGAATTAGTAGAGGAGAAGATGAAATTGATAGACCTAGGTGAGTTCTTCCACTTCTCCCTTCACTCCTAGGTGGTTTTTCAGAATAAAGTCGTGACAAAATGATTTTAGGAGCTAAAGGACCTATTTATAGTAAATGAGAATTTTACAAAATTATGCAATCGTGGAATGGCTCATGTTACAGTGTATCACGGAGCGCACCAGTGACATGGAGGTAATGCGGATACTGCTGGAAATTGCCTTAGGATGACAATACGCCGAGCTTGCCGCGATGGCGGCGTGGCGCTGCCTGTGCAGCGCGATGGCATGCGTGACAAGGCGCTGGCGCGCAGGTCACCTGGCGTGGCACGGCTGCAGCGCGCGAAGTGCTGCCTTCTTGATGCCTTCACTCTCGCGCTGGCATTGGCGTGGCATGGTGGGCGCACACGCACAACAGGGCGTTGCTGGCCGGCCAGCCTTGGAAAACATGATTCCTTGCTGACTTTTTAATTCGCTTCGGACTCCATTCTACACTTCACCAACTCATAGATTAGTTCCTCAAATTCATTTTAACTGCAAAGCAAGGACTAATCATGTTGGTTAGTACATATATTCACATTTATATAAAATCACATGAAAATGTATATAAATAAGTAAATAAACAAGACTAAATTGAGTTATAAAGTAGCACTTGGGCATGCAATTATGCCCAAGATCATGTACCTTGATCTATGGGATGTTTGTTGATGGAATGGAATGAAGAAGGACAAAGCGGGTTTGTGTCTATGTGCCAAATTGTAAAACAATTAAAGTTGAGCATTAGAGATACGGGCTAATGCGCTACAAGACATTAGTATCCCTACTTGGAATGAGAAGAGATCGATATGGACTTCATCACAGGGATTTGCCTCATTTTGCGCCGACCATATAGCTCTATTTAGGTGGTTATAGATAGGTTGACAAAGCAACTCATTTCTAAGCGGTCAAAACTATGATTCAGTGAGTTATGCTAAATTATACATTCGGGAGTTATTTTTGCACGAGAAGTTCCCTTTTCCATCTAGATAGAGGTACTCGGTTAACCTCACAGTTTTGGAGATCATTCCAAAAGGACTTGTTACTCGGAGTCAAGCTTTGCACGACTTTTCCACTGCGGGAATGGGTGGGGTGGCGGGCCATTCGGACTTTTGAATATATATTGATAGCATGTGTAGATTGACTTCAAGAGGTAGTTGGTTGATCATTTGCCTCTTATTGAGTTTTCCTACAATATGAGTTAGCACTCCAACATTTTAGATGGCTGTTGAGGCTGCGATATGGTGTGAGTGTCTGACACTTTAGTGCTTAAAGCTGGAAAAATAGCATGGTTAGGTATGTTTATATGGATATAAATTATTTTTACTTTTTTTGTATAGGAAAATAGGTGTGAAGGAACAAAATGTGCAAAAGTTTTAGAAAATGCGGAAAGCAGCCAAGCTCGATCTCGGTACGAGCCATACCAAGATTATACGAGACGTACTAAGACTCATGGAAGAGTTTAGAAGACTAGAACAATACAAAGGCAAAGTATGACTCTCGGTGCAGGCCGTACAATCTGTCTGACAGGTCATAAAATTTCGGAAAGTTGCAGGCTGAATTCTCCTTATATGGGTAGCAACTAAGGATCGTACCATCTACCACCACAGCACAGAGCATTAAGCTTGAGTGATTTTGGTGCCAATCTCATAATACGATAAGCTGGTATGAGTCATAGGAGCAGGTACGAGGCCTCACGGCACTCATAAATGCAAAGATGCGAAGTTCACTGAGGCAAAACCCTGTTAGTTGGCCACAACTCGTGGGGATTATGTTACGAGTTGTGCAGATGGAAACACTGGCCGGTCTACGAGAGCCAAGGAATGTATGAGAATAGGCTGCCAGTACAATCTGTTACGGGTCGTATGATGAGATGTAGGATGTCTTAGGGCAATTTAGTTGTACATTGCTTAGGAAAGAATTTTATTCTCTGTATAATGCTTTCGATTTCTTTTTGTTAGAGATGGTAAAAAATTAGTTAGAGTTTATTGTTATCAAGTTTATAATTAGTTTTTGACAACAACGGAAAATTATTGAGATCATAACTTGAATTTCTCAATTGTTGAATTTGTTCATCATATTTTCTTGCAATATTCAAGAAAGTTTGCCAATCATCATTCTAATTATTTAATGATATGTTTATCTATGAATACTAATCATAATTTTACAATCATGAGAGGCTAAAGCATCCACAACTAGGGTTGTGTGAACCGTGGTAGATTAACGAGTTAGGGTTATATAAAGTGATTTGAAATTAATGCGATATGCTTGTGTTGTATTCTCTGATCTTTAGTGTTTCTTAATGAAGTGCAACATTAAGACTTGTCTCACACTTGTAAATTCTATTGTGCAATTGATGTGTGCGTACTTATATTGAGAGTTTTGGAGTACGACGCATAGAAAGGAGCTCGGGAATGAATGCGCGAGTATGGAGTCGGCGAAGCGGGAGGTGGGCCGGGGGCAAGCGCGCCGGGTGTCGCGCGCCTCCCTTGGCGCGTTGGAAGGTGCGCCACGCCCTTCCCTTGCAATGAGTGACGCGTGCAGACCCTCCTCCACGCCTCCTATATATATATATATGTTTTAAAAGTGAGTTATTTTCATTCAAACATATCCCCTCGAGAGAAAGAGAGAATAAACATGGGTTCTTTCCGTTTTCATCGGATTATGCCGTTAAGCTTCCAGTCCAAACGCAAAGTCATCTTAGATAATGAGTTCCAGGCCTACGAGGAACATCCTTGTGGAGTTATTTCTTGGAAATTCTCTTGGAGTACACGAACCCCACCGAATAAAAGTGGTCAGATTCACTTCAAATTGTATCCTAAGCAACTATAAGAGATAGGTAAGCATTTCTACCTTCTAAACTCTCAAAAATTTGTAATCTTTATTTGAATTGAATGAAGTTTGAATTATAGTTATTGTCTTTGAAAGATATTTGTTGTTTACCGACTCCTACTATTAAAATAACCTTATTCTCTAAGTAAAGGCTGCAATTAAGTGGAATTGTTGGCTTTAGGTTGAAACTATTTAGGCGGAATGAAAGTCGGTATTCAGGTATGTTAAGTCTTATCTCTTTGTAGAAGTTATTCTTGTCGTATAGTGAAAAGAACAGTATCTTCAAAAGTAGATAATGATCCTATATTAAAACGGTTTAAAAAATAGGTGTGATGTGACCAAAAAAGAGAAAAGAGTTTAAAAAGAAAATACAAAATAAGAAAATGAATAAAAAAGATAAAAACACACCACATACACATATATTTCATAAAAAGTTGAGAAAAGGGAGGAAAAAGTTGCAAAAGCGAAAAAGGTGAAATAAGTGAAAAGCGGAGCCACATCTATGTAGTGCCAAGAGTTTGATATGTTTGATCTTGTTGCCAGTCTCTGTTTGCATTACAAGCGAATACGGTTCTATAGTGATCCTGGTACGGCATGCGAAGAGGTGAGTAGAGAAAATAAAGGCAAGCCTATGGTATCGGTGTGAAGTATTTAGAACCTCCTTGTGAGAGTGAGAGTCTTAGTTATTTTTTTTAGTCCCAAATTTTATATTTTCATATATCATGAGTTGGGGACTTCATTTTCTATGAGGGTATATGATTTGTGTTTTATTAGCAATTGTCTATGTGAAAAGAATTGGTAATAGCGATTCTCTGCTAATAACTAGATGACATATCTTGATCCCTTTTTATCATTGTTTGTGATTTACTTGAGGTGCATAGCTGATTTGGGTTACCTGGAGAAGGGTCAAAAAGTTGTTTGTGTTCATAGTGCAAATTTTAATTGGTGTAGGCTTGTAGTGTCCAAGGTTTATTTTCTAGTTAGCGTCGTTTTTAGTTTTTTCTTTGCTTGAGGACATGCAAATGTCTTAAGTTGACGATGTTGATGTGTGCTGTGAGTTTACAACACTTTCAATGCTTAAAACTAGGAAAATAGAATGGACTTAGGTATGTTTATATTGATATAAGGTGTTTTTAGTTCGATTTTAGGAAAAATAGGTGTTGGAAAAAAGGGTGCAAAAGTGGCAAAAAAAGTAAAGAAAAGCAGCCAGAAATGCGATCTCGTGCGAGCCCTACGAGATTCCTATAAAGTTCCGAAGACTTAAAATGAAACTGCAAAGTACGACTCTGTTCTGAGTTGTACCATCATCTGAATAGTAAACTTAGTCGTCAGATATTTGCAGTTATAGTTGGAAGTCTCTGATGAGAGTAGGAACTACGAGATCATGCTGTTATCTACGACCATTACCGAAGTGCGTGGAGAGCTTCAATGATTTTGGGACTTAGCGGGACCTCATGAGACAATAAGTTGTTATGAATCGTAGGAGCAGGTACGAGGCATACAAAGACACTCGTAGAAATCTTAGAAAATGTCAAAGATTATGAGCCAAACCATGGTAGGTTGTATGACTCATGGGGTCATGTTACAAGTCGTACCGAGATGCTAACCACATAGCCAATTCTCACGAGGCTAAAGGAATGTACGAGAATAAGGCACGGCAGTACAATCTTTATTATGTGTCGTATGATGAGTCATAGGATGTGTCAGTGCGCCAAATTTGATTATTTCCCTATTAACTTAGGAAAAAATTTTATCATATGTATAAATATTTTTAGGTTTATTTTTCGTCAGAGATTTGTCATAATTAGTTAGAGATAATTAGTTAGAGTTGATTGTTATCAAGTTTGTAATTAGTTTTTGACAATTTTGGAGAGCAATTCTTGAGATCATAACTTGGATTTCTCAATTGTTCTCAGATTTGTTCGTCAAATTTTCTGACAATATTCAAAGCAGGTTTTCTTTCAATCATCATTGGAAGTATTTAATTATGTGTTTGTCTATGAATACTAATCACAATCTTACAATCATGAGAGGCTAAGACCTCCACAACTAGGGTTGTAGGAACCATGGTGGATTAACGAGTCAGGATTACACAAAGTGATTAAAAACCAATGTTATACACTTGTATTGTATTTTCTTCATCTTTAATGTTTCTTAACTAAGCGCAACGTTAAGACTTGCCCGAATTCTTTACTTTCTTGAACCTAGAGAAGTAGAGATTAGAAAAAGAGAATTACAACAAAGCCTTGATTGTTTTGATCATTGTATAACTTGAGCTGCAGTCGAACTCATGAACACTTCCCAAGAATCCTTCACACCCGCAACTCAAGAAAAACATTCAATTGAGAAATTATTCTCTGGTTAACACTAATCAAATCAAATTCCAACCCTAAGCACTGAAACACGCACGAAATGAGCAAGATTTTGCAACATTCAAGTAAGTGATTATACCTTGAGTGGGTAAAAAGACATTCATGTTTGTGTGAACATGTTAATACTTTAAGTTGAGTAAAAAGACCTCTGTGTTTGTGGGAACTTATTTAACAACTAGGAGTCCTCAAAATGCATGAAAATAGATAAGGATAATGATTAGTAATATGCAATATGATTGTGTTTACTGGGTAAGATTCGAGCATGCTGAGATTTTAACTTAGACTGTTATGAACTGAATTACGGGTCGTGAATCAAAAAGGGAGAACTGGGTAGTTGTAAAAATGTGAAAAATGCATGCCTAGAGTTGGTGATTCTGAATACCTAATGCAAAATTGAATTTACCTACAAAACTGGCATGAACAAAGGCCAGGAAAAACTTCACAAGACTTCCTATGACTCGTGGTTTCATACTACGGCTCATAGGATGGATTGTTGGGAATATCCTAACAAAAATGCATGACAATCAATTGGTACGGACCTAGTACGACCTGTGGTATCCTACTACGAGTCGTAACTATCAATCGTACCAGAAATCTTAAAAGGGTCAAGCCCAAAGGCAATTGTATGACCCTTACCACGACTCGTGGAATCGACTTAAGGGTCGTACAATGATTTGTGGAAAAATACAGAACAATGATTTTTGAGGAGTATCCTTATACGACTCGTGGTATGGATCGTACCTTCATGGTACGAGTCGTACATCAGAGTCGTGACAGTGACCTGAGATGCTACAAGTCTCAGTACGGACAACTCATATTATAGACCCATGAAAAAATTTAGAGGATATTTTCTTGTTTTCTTTTCTCTTAGATATGAAGTTCTAACCATTTTTCTCCACAGGTACAATTACTTTAAAAAAGAAAGCAACAAAATCCGCTAAAGACAAAACCGCCAGGGCAAAGATATCTACTCGAAGGGCATTAAGAGATGAGCCCTCCGACTTTGAACATGCAGACATCTCTCCTAGTGGTTCGATGGAAGAGTACAGGGTGGATACATCTTACATCAATGGGACCCAAACCACTAGCACAAAAGCTAAAGCACAAGTTGAGGCGGGCACTACCATATCTGCTGATGCTCCCCAGTCTTAGAAAGGAGTTGAGAAATGAGTCCAAGAGTCCGATAGCGGCTCTAATAATGATGAGGGGTCCGAGGAGGACTAATCCGGCAATGGAGATAGTGAGTATGGATTCGATGATGACGCACTATCTGGTGGAGAGTACCTAGGGCGCAAGAGATCTATGAGCAGGGTCTCTCTCTCACCACCATGAGCCCCACTAGGTAGAGTATTCAAGAAGAGCCTGTGAATCCCAAACAATGTACTGAATAAGGTGTAGGAGATGAAGCGGATATTAAGCTACTACGGATTTGAGTGGATGGCTATGACCCCGGATCGATACACTTTTCAAAGATTGTCCAGGAGTTCTATGCCAATTATTTGGCTACCATGGAGCAGAAAGAAAAGGATGGGCAAAAGGTTTTTAGGTCAACCTAAGTTGGAGGCCATAATGGTGTGAGGCTGAACTGTTGACATATCCGAGCGTACTATTTCTCGGGTATTATATGGGCCTCAATTCATACCACCACACACTACACTGGAGTTTGACTGCCGGGTGGATTCCATGAAAAAGATAAATCATCTAGGAATTAAGGAGAGGAAGAGTCAAATCAAGTGGTTGTCTGGGGTCATTGCTGAAGATAAGGAGGAGGCAGAATGAGTTACTAGTCAAAAGAAGGTCACTAAGAATTCACTGAATTTCATAGAAAAGGCCAGTTGAACACTAATTCACCACATATTGGCACCGACTGTGAACGACAATACCCTCAGTGCAGAAAGAGCATCATTGGTGGCATGTATCATGTCAAGATACGACATCAATATCCCGAGGGTCATGGGTCTTACAGAGAAGACTGGAACTGGTAGCCTATGTGAGGAGTTGGGGAGTATTCAGAGCCAAGTGAAAGAGCTGTCATCTCGACAGCCAGAAATTTTAGTAGCCCGTACTCTTTCTGACCTCAAACTCAAAATAGGCGCTGACCTTGATTTGGAGGCATATCGGGAGCCAACCAGAGCAGAGGGAGGAAAAGGGAAGAAGAGGGTCTCAGAGGATTTTGGAGATGAAACCCTAAATAAGAAGATAAAGAAGGTAATAAAGAAAGCATGCAAGCAAGATTGAAGAGTCAGTGGATGCACGACGAGAATAAGTCAGAGCTTCTTGAGAGAGCTAGAGGAACGGGTAGCTCCACCACTTCCCGTGATGAGCTTGTAGGTGGAAAGGACCCTTAGGGTGAGCCATATTCTTCTCCAATTATCACCAAGTTTACAGAGGAGACCACTACTGATGAGGGGGTGACCATTCCCCCATGGATGTACCATTGAGTGCACTGGCCACCGATAATGCAGTGGATGCAACAGAGATACCATCTCCGCGAGATGATAGGAGTGCTTAGTGCACCACATGTATGACTGTTTCCCTTGTATTATTATATTCTCTGATTCGGGGACGAAGCATACTTTACAAAAGGGGAGAGTGTATGCTTGTATGTTTTTTGGAGTTCTGATTCGTCCGAGGGTTCTTTCTTGTTGTGTTTCCTCTCCCTCAGAAATGCTATCTAGTAGAACTGGCATGTTTAGGATGTTTTTATTTAATTAGAAAGTAGCTTAGGATTACTCAGCAAATAAAATGCACTAGTTTTTAAGTTTTTAAAAAATGACCCTGTTTAAAATTTCTATGGATAGTTGTGTACTTGTTGATTGCAAAACATGATTTCTATGGATCTTTTTGTGTCATTTAGTGTATTATCATGAGTAGTTATAGTTGGCCATGTATGAACCGTACAGGTAGAATGAATGCAAAACATGTTCCATGAGTAAGTGAGGATCAATACCTAGTTCAATACTGCGTAGAGGATCTAAAACTTGCTCGGTTGGTCTTTTACATAGGTTTTAGGATGGTTGGTTAGTAAAGGATCATAGGCTATTTTTGTTTATCCCATTTTAGCTTAAATTGCCCTACCAAAATGATATGATTCCCTTTATCCCAATTTTGAGCCTTAAATGGACCATTTATCTTTGATTAACCGATTAACCATACCCATTTTTTATAATGAATGTTTTTTGGCCCTGGTCCCTCTTTAGACATTGTGAACCTCAACCCAAGAAAAATTCCTAAGTTCAGGGTAGCTAGAGTAGTGCTGCATAGACTGTGGAGAGGTGAAAAAAGGAAAAGAAAGAAAAATGGTTTAAAATGAGGTGTGGTGTGACAAAAAAAGAGAAAAGAGATGGAAAAAAAATAAAATAAAATGAATGAAAAAGCTAAAATCACACCACACCCACATATATTGCATAAAAATGGAGAAAAGGGAGGAAAAAGTTGCAAAAGCGAAAAAGATGAAATAAGTGAAAAGCGGAGCCACGTGTATGTTATGCCAAGGAGGGTTTAGTCACTGAAATCCCATATCTACCTTACCCATCCCGAAGCTCACATTACAAGCCGAATAAAGTTCTATAGTAATCCTAGTCTTACTGTCCGAAGAGCTGAAGTAGAGAAAATAAGGGCAAGCCTATGATATCCAATGTGCAGTATTTAGAACTTCCTTGTGAGAGTGAGAGTCTTAGTTGTTTAGTCCTAAATTTCATATTCTCATATATCTTTGAGTTGGGGACTTTATTTGCAATGAGGATATATGCTTTGTGTTTTATTCTGCCAGTTGTCTGTGTGAAAAGCATTAGTAATAACTTGATTCTCTTCTAGTAACTAGATGACATATCTTGATCCCTCTTTATCATGGTTTGTGGTTACTTGACGTGCATAGCTGATTTGGGTTACCTAGAGAAGGGTCAAAAAGTTGTTTGTGTTCATAGTGCAAATTTTTATTGGTGTAGCTGTAGTGTCCTAGGTTTATTTTCTAGTTAAGTGTCGTTTTTAGTTTTTTTTCTTTGCTTGAGGACATGCAAAAGCCTTAAGTTGAGGGTGTTGATATGCGGTGAGTTTACAACACTTTCAATGATTAAAACAAGTAAAATAGGATGGACTTAGGTATATTTATATGGATATAAGGTGTTTTTTCATTTTTAGGAAAAATAGGTGTTGGAACAAAAATGTGCAAAAGTTGCAAAAAAGTACAGAAAAGCAACCAAGTACTGATCTAAATACGACCCCTACTGAGACTCGTGGAAAAGTTTCGAAGACTGAAACAATGAAAAGTCAAAGTACGACTCTCAATACGAGTTTTACCATCTTGGTACGAGTCGTAAACTTGAGTCATGGAATATTTCAGAGAATGTTGCATAGTTGAAGTCTCCTGAAAAAGGTAGCAACTACAGATCGTAGCATTTATCTACGACCCGTACTAGGAGCCATGGGGAGCTTCAATGATTTTTAGGACTTGGCAGTTCTCATGATACGATAAGTTGTTATGAATCATAGGAGCAAGGTACGAGACATACCAAGGCACTCGTAGAAATTTTCAGAAGATGCCAAAGTTCTCAGAGCCAAACCACGACTGGATTGTATGACTCATGGGATCATGTTACGAGTCGTACTAGATTCTAACTCCTAGCCAATTCGGCAGAAGCTAAGGAATGTACAAGAATAAGGTACGACCCGTACAATCCTATTATGTGTCGTATGATGAGTCATAGGATGTGTCAGCGTCAACTTCGATTATTTCCCTATTAACTTAGGAAAAGAATTTTATCATATGTATAAATATTTTTTAGGTTTATTTTTCGTCAGAGATTGTCATAATTAGTTAGAGTTGATTGTTATCAAGTTTGTAATTAGTTTTTGACAATTTTGGAGAGCAATTCTTGAGATCATAACTTGGATTTCTCAATTGTTCTCGGATTTGTTCATCATAATTTCTAACAATATTCAAAGCAGGTTTTCTTTCAATCATCATTGGAAGTATTTAATTATGTGTTTGTCTATGAATACTAATCATATTCTTACAATAATGAGAGGCTAAGACCTCCACAACTTGGGTTGTGGGAACCATGGTGGATTAACAAGCCAGGATTACACAATGTGATTCGAAACCAATGTTATACTCTTGTATTGTATTCTCTTCATCTTTAATGTTTCTTAACTAAGCGCAACGTTAAGAGTTGCCCGAATTCTTTACTTGCTTGAATCTAGAGAAGTAGAGATTAGGAAAAGAGAAATATAACAAAGCGTTGATTGTTATGATCATTGTATGACTTGAGCTGCAGTCGAACTAATGAACACTTCCCATGACTCCTTCACACTCGTAACTCAAGAAAAGTAATCAATTGAGAGATTTTTCTTTTATTAATACTGCTCAAATCAAATTCCAACCCTAAGAACTGAAACAAGCACGAAATGAGCAAGATTTTGCAACATTCAAGTAAGTGATTATACCTTGAATGGGTAAAAAGACCTTCATGTTTGTGTGAACATGTTAATACTTTGAGTCGAGTAAAAAGACCTTTGTGTTCGTTTTAACTTGTTTAACAACTTGGAGTCCTCAAATTGCATAAAAATAGATGAGGATAATGATCAGTAATATGCAATATGATTGTTTCACTGAGTAAGATTCGAGCATGCTGAGAATTTAACTTAAACTATTATAAACTGAGCTACGGGTCATGAATCAAAAAGGGAGAACTTGGTAGTTGTAAAAATGTGAAAAATGCATGCCTAGAATTGGGGAATTCTGAGTACCCAACACAAAATTGAATTTACCTACAAAACTAGCATGAACAAAGGCAAGGAAATACTTAAAAGCCTTCCTATGACTCGTGGTTTCATACTACGACTCGTAGGATGGCTCTTTGGGAATGTCCTAAGACAAATATTTGACAATCAATTAGTACGGCACCTAGTACGACCCGTGGTTTCCTACTATGAGTCGGACCTATCAATCGTACCAGAAATCTGAAAAGGGTCAAGCCCAAAGGCAACTGTATGACCCTTACCATGACTCATGCAATCGAAATATGGGTCGTACCATGAGTCATGAAAAAATACAGAACAACAAATTTTAACGAGTATCCTTATAGGAATCTTGGTACGGATCATACATTCATGGTATGAGTCGTACATCGGAGTCAATACTGGGACCTGAGATGTTACAAGTCTTAGTACGGATGACTTATACTATAGACCTATGAAAAAATTTAGAGGATATTTTCTTGTCTTCTTTTTTCTCAGATATGAAGTTCTAACATTTTTTCTCCACAAATACAATGACTTTAAAGAATAAAGCAACAAAATCCACCAATGACAAAACCGCCATGGAAAATATAGCTACTCGAAGGGCATTGAGAGATGAGCCCTCCGACTCTAAACATGAAAACACCTTTCTTAGTGGTTCAGTGGAAGAGTACAGGGTGGATACATCTGACATCAATGGGACCCGAACCACTAGGACAAAAGCTAAAGCACCGGCTGAGGCGGCCACTACCACATCTGTTGATGCTCCCCAGTCTGAGAAGGGAGTTGAGAAATTAGTCTAAGAGTCTGGTAGAGGCTCTAATAATGATGAGGGGTCCGAGGAGGCCCAATCCATAAATGGAGATAGTGAGCCTGGATTCGATGATGACACACTATCCGGTGGAGAGTACCCAAGGCGCAATAGATCTATGAGCAGGGTTTCTCTCTCACCACCAAGAGCCACAGTAAGTGGAGTATTCAAGAAGAGCCCGTGAATCCTCACCAATGCACTGAATAAGGTGGATGAGATGAAGCGGATATTCAGCTACTGCGGATTTGAGTGGATGGCTAGAACCCCGAATACACTTCAGAGATCGTCCGGGAGTGCTATGCAAATTATTTGTATACCATGGAGCAGAAAGAAAAGGATGGGAAAAAGTTGAAAGATCATCCTAAGTATGAGAGCATAATGGTGTGAGGCCGCACTGTTGACATATCCAAGTGTACTATTTCTTGGGTATTATATGGGCCTCAATTCATAGCACCACACACTACACCGGAGTTTGACTGCCAAGTGGACTCCATGAAAAAGATCAAGCAACTAGGAATTAAGGAGAGGAAGAGTCAAATCAAGTGGTTGTTTGGGGTCATTGCTGAAGATAAGGAGGAGGCAGAATGAGTTACTAGTGGGAAGAAGGTCACTAAGAATTCATTGAATTTCATAGCAAAGGCTAGTTTGACACTAGTTCGCCACTGGTTGGTATCGACTGTGAACGACAATACCCTCATTGCAGATAGAGCAGCATCGGTGGCATGTATCATGTTAAGATACGATATCAATATCCCGAGGGTCATTGCGGTGGAGATCCGGGATCGGGCTATGGGATTGAGCACTACTATCCCATTCCGAAGTCTTATGTTAAGATTGTGTACGGAGGCAGGTGTCAAGTTGTGTCCTAGTGAGGAGCAGTTGATTAGAGAACAGCAAAAAGCGGACATTGGGTTGATCCGGGATGAAATGAACCCGGTAAGCCGAGCACAACTTTCTACAATAGTCCTGGTACCACGAGTAGTTAGGGGCGAGGAGGTTAATGCTCCAATATCATAGGAGCAGGACAAGACACTGGCTACAGACGTCGGTCATTCATAGGAAGTTCCAAGCACCTCTGCTGCACCACCTATGGGCCTTCTAAGTCAATCCCCAACAGGATAAATGCTCGTGCCTCAGGAATTTCTACAAAATATGGAAAAGAAACTGACCATGATAGAGAGAAAGGTGTAGTATATGATGGAGAATGTGAAGCCTTGGGTGAAGGTTGAGATTGAGGTGGCTGCATGGGTCTTACATGCCAGACTTGATAGCTTAGAGAGCCGATTCAACAAGCGCATGGCAGAGAAGACTGGCACTGTAGCCTCTGTGAGGAGTTGGGGGCTCTTCGGATCCAAGTGAAAGATCTTTCATCTCGACAACCGGCAATTTTAGCAGCCCGTACTCTTTCTGACGTTGAAATTGAGATAGACGCTGAGCTTGATTTGGCGGCATATTGGGAGCCAACCGGAGCAGAGGGAGGAAAAGGGAGGAAGAGGGTCTCGGAGAATGTTGGAGACGAAACCCTAAAGAATAAGAGAAAGAAGGAAAAGAAAGAAAGCAAGCGAGCAATATTGAAGAGTCAGCAGATGCACGACGAGCATAGGTCGGAGCTTCTTGAGAGAGCTAGAGGAACGGGTAGCTCCACCAATTCACATGATGAGCATTCAGGTGGAAAGGACCCTTCAAGGGAGCCATATTCATCTCCAGTTATCACTAAGGTCACAGAGGTCACCACTACTGATGAGGGGGTGACCATTCCCCCGTGGATGTACCATTGAGTGCACCGGCCACCGATAACACAACGGATGCAACAGAGGTACCATCCCTACAAGATGGCAGGAGCGCTTAGTGAACCATAGGTATGAATCTTTCCCTTGTATTATTATATTCTATGATTCGGGTACGAAGCATGCTTTACACAAGGGGAGGGTGTATGCTTGTATGTTTTTGGGATTGCTGATTCGTCTGAGGGTTTTTTTTGTCGTGTTTCTTTTCCCTCAGGAATGTTATCTAGTAGAACTGGCATGTTTAGGATATTTTTATTTAATTATAAGGTAGCTTAGGATTACCCAGCCAATAAAATGCACTAGTTTTGAAGTTTTTATAACATGACCCTATTTAAAATTTCTATGGATAGTTGTGTACTTGTTGATGGCAAAACATGATTTCTATGGATCTTTTTGTGTCATTTAATGTATTATCATGAGTAGTTATAGTTGTCCACTTATGAACTGTACAGGTAGAATGAATACAAAACACGTACCATGAGCAAGTGATGATCAATACCTAGTTCAATACTGCGTAGAGGATCTAAAACTTGCTCGGTTGGTCTTTTACATAGGTTTTAGGATGGTTGGTTAGTAAAGGATCATATGCTATTTTTTTTATCCCATTTTAGCATAAATTTCCCTACCAAAATGATATGATTCCATTGATCCCGATTTTTAGCCTTAAATGGACCATTTTTCTTTGATTAACCGATTAACCAAACCCATTTTTTATAATGAACTTGTTTTGGCTCTGGTCACTCCTTAGACATTGTGAACCTTAACCAAAGAAAAATGCCTAAGTTCGGGGTAGCTAGAGTAGGACTTCATAAAATGTGGAGAGGTGAAAAAAGGGAAAAAGGAAAAACGGTTAAAAATGAGGTGTGGTGTGACAAAAAGTTGTTTGTGTTCATAATGCAATTTTTATTGGTGTAACTGTAGTGTCCTAGGTTTATTTTCTAGTTAAGTGTCGTTTTTAGTTTTTTTCTTCGCTTGAGGACATGCAAAAGTCTTAAATTGAGGGTGTTGATGTGCTGTGAGTTTATAGCACTTTCAATGCTTAAAACCAGGAAAATAGTATGGACTTAGGTATTTTTATATGGATATAAGGTGGTTTTAGTCCATTTTTAGGAAAAATAGGTTTTGGAACAAAAATGTGCAAAAGTTGCAAAAAAGTACAAAAAAGCAGCCAAGTACTGATCTCAGAATGAGCCCTACTGAGACTCGTGGAAAAGTTTCTAAGACTGGAATAATGAAAAGGCAAAGTACGACTCTCAATACGAGTTGTACCATCCTGGTACGAGTCGTAAACTTGAGTCATGGAATGTTTCAGAGAAAGTTGCGTAGTTGAAGTCTTCTGATAAAGGTAGCAACTACAGATCGTAGCATATATCTACGACCCGTACTAGGAGCTGTGGAGAGCTTCAATGATTTTTGGGACTTGGCAGTTCTCATGATATGATAAGTTTTTATGAATCGTAGGAGCAAGGTACGAGGCATACCAAGACACTCGTAGAAATCTTCAGAAGATGCCAAAGTTCTTAGAGCCAAATCACGACTGGATTGTATGACTCATGGGGTCATGTTACGAGTCGTACCAGATGCTAACACCTAGCCAATTCTATAGAAGCTAAGGAATGTACGAGAATAAGGCACGACCCATACAATCCTATTATGTGTCATNATTATGTGTCATATGATGAGTCATAAGATATGTCAGCGCCAGATTTGGTTATTTCCCTATTAACTTAGGAAAAGAATTTTATCATCTGTATAAATATTTTTTAGATTTCTTTTTTGTCAGAGATGGTCAGAATTAGTTAGAGTTTATTATTATCAAGTTTGTAATTAGTTTTTGACAATATTGGAGAGCAATTCTTGAGATCATAACTTGAATTTCTCAATTGTTCTAGAATTTGTTCATCATATTTTATGACAATATTCAAAGCAGGTTTTCTTTCAATAATCATTGCAAGTATTTAATTATGTATTTTTCTATGCATACTAATCATAATCTTCAATCATGAGAGGCTAAAACCTCCACAACTAGGGTTGTGAGAACCATGGTGGATTAACGAGCGAGGATTACACAAAGTGATTCGAAATAAATGTTATATGCTTGTATTGTATTTTCTTCATCTTTAATGTTTCTTAACTAAGTGTAAGGTTAAGATTTGCCTGAATTCTTTACTTCCTTGAACCTAGAGAAGTGTAGATTAGAAAAAGAGAATTACAACAAAGCCTTGATTGTTATGATCATTGTATAACTTGAGCTGCAGTCGCAGGATAGTTAATTCTAAAGAATTAGTGACGGTTCAATTGAAATCGCTCATGAGACCTAACTTGGTGATTGAGTATAGTTATCCAATAGGGAGGAACTAGTCGTTTGGATGAACCCTAGTGATCAGTTCTACAAGTAAGCATTGGGATTGATCACGAGCGTAAATTTGAAGTAGTTATGAACCCATGGGGATCACTTACCCTAGTTAATTTCTAATCTTGATTAACAACAATTGACTTCACGTTTTTTTTACAATTATTCTTTTTATAAACCCCCCCAATTTGGATATAACTCATCAAAAAGCTTAAATACCGGTATTAGTCTAGTTCTTACCATAGTCCCTATGGGTTCCAACAAACCTCTTTGTTGGGTTCTTTATTGACAACGTCTATTTTATATTTTTTTAGGAGTGTGAGTTTGAGCATTATCAAGGCTCAACGGGGGTAACTAGGGAGAATGATTAGGAAGGTAAAATAACTATAGGGGAAAAATGGTTTCTTCAAAGAAATGCCTTGATCATCTCTCAACTTCCTACCAACTAGTTATCCTACATACACTAAGGCAAATACTAAATGCTACAATATATACATACAAAGCAATTCGGCTCACCTCTAATTGAAACAAGTATCTAATCGGTTTCAACAACTACATATTCACACAATCATATTGAATAACAAGTTTAATTCATTATTAAGCCATAAGAATATGTTGAGTCAAATTCTCTGAGATATGTGTGTCTCTCATGGATACTCACTTATGCAATCAAGATGACCACTCTACTTGCTCTAGCATAGTAGCTAAGCAGAATATCAACAAGTATACAAGTGGATGACCTTCGACTCAATCCTAAAAAATAAAAAAAATTGTGACAAAACATCCCTTAAGACGGTTGTCATCCATCTATCATAGGGAAACATCATTACTCTATGACTAGAACGACCGAAAAAAACAAAAAATTGACTCCAAAATAAAGCAACCAAAAATAACATAGTCAAGACGAACAACAAGTCAAAATATCCCAGGCATCCAAGTCAGCATGACCATACTAGCTATTACAACCCATGACCTACGAATCATCAAGCTACTACTACGAGGAATGACATAATAATGTTACAACCTACTACAAATATAGCAATCAAAGAATAACAAGAATCTATCTTTCCTCCACCCTGCACTTAAAAAGGTGCATTGTCCTCAGTGCACACACAATCATATCATAAAGGAAGAGAAAAAGAACTTTCTGGGTCGCTAAGAATCATCCTCAGAATTGTACTCCTCATCCTCGTCATCATCTTCGCCATCAACCTGCATGGTGCCCGTAGTAGTATCATCCTCTTCATCCATATCTAAGTCATCAATACCATCAGTAAGGATTTTGGCTCATCATCATCAAGTGGCTCCTTAAATATTGGGCCCACTCGGCACATCAATATAGCAACCTCCGTGAGCGAATATCGTGCCTCTAAAGTTGTCATCTCTTCTACAGTAGTAGGTCAACCTCCTAGCTTCAGTTGTAATTTCAATATACCAAATATACGACCCTGCCAACTCTCATCATGGGCTTTCCAATCAATTATAGTAAGAAGAGGGCCTATGGAAGGGACAATCTCCTTCACCTTTGTGACATCTATCATCTTTCCAGCCAAGTGTCCTGCCAAAGGTAAGACAAGATCTACATCCTCCTCCTCAATACCTGCCTCCCTCAAGAATGTGGTCAAGAGAGGGTCATGATAATATTTACATCTATAATTTTCTCGTGATCTTCTCATATTTTCATGAATCACAGCACCGAAGTTGATCGGTATTCCCTTCATCAACATGTATACCAAGACAATCCGCGCTCGAGTTACCTCTATCATATGTGTCCCAGGGAGAAATACAGCACACACCAACTTCACCCACACCTTTGCCTCCCTATTCAAATAAGCAAACACATGTGTGGAATAAATGCCATTATGATCGCTCGCCCAACGGGCGGATAAGTGCTCACCACATAAAGTGTGACGGATGTCTCTATATGGAGGCTTCTTCAGCAAGATGAAATACTCCAAAGGGTCTACTGCACATGTCTTTAAGAAGGCATTGAACCTTTTAGTTGTGAATCTCTCCACCTGACCTCTAATCTTTACCTTGGTGCTCTATTCGAGTGAGGTATCCCAATCACATAGAAATCCCTCAGCAATGTGAGGTTGCAGCTCTCCGGCTTATAGAAGATGTAACCCCCTCCCAACTCACCTATCTTTTCCCGAATGGCTGGGAACTCAAGTGCCAAGCGCCCTCATCTATCCAATTCTCAGGTGCATACTTGGCTTCATTTTGAGTGTTAAACCAAGTAAGCCCATGAGGAACTACCGCTTTTTCTCCAAATCTCCTCGCGAGGGCCGACTTTAGAAGATGAAGAACTAGCCCCATTTTTGCCTTTTCTGGCCCTCTTGAGGCTTGGATCCACAACTGCCACCTCCTTTCCTTTTGATTCCATGGTACCTACAAGCAAAAAACAAGAACTTCACAAAATTAGTTTGTGAACAAAATGGCTAACTAACTAAGTATTAAACGTGCTAAATCCACCCTACACTTAATTTGCTAGCATGCTTGTGAGAATTTATCAAATGGAGTAGTCAAGATTTCCCCCATCATCATCTAATCTCAACATTTCAATTTAATTCACTAACTCCATACTACACCATATTCATGGACTTTTTCTTTCTTTTCAACAGTCTTTTAGCTTTTAGCTTTTCAAGAATGCTTCAATTAGGTCATCCCTCTCACTTTCCTCCTCCAATTCATAACTCAAGTAATTCATGTAATGAAGTAGCAATATTCAATTCACTCAACAAACAATAATCAATGTACTACCATTCATCATGAATTAATCAAGAATTTCAACAACTTAAGCATTATTCATATTCAAGAATTCAATACCCATGTACTTTCTCTCTCTACAATTAATACATCTACCCACCACTATTCATGACTTCAATTTACCAACACCCATCATCCCCATAAGTTCAAATCATCATATTCCACCAAGAAACAAGCTACCCAACAAAGATAACATACTATCATGGAATAATTTAAGACTTTAAGCATATAAAACTCAAAACACGAAATTCAAGCTTTTCACCAACAATGGTGATTTGGGTTCTAAATCTTAGGGAAGGATGGTGTGGGAGCATGCTTGCATCATTAATCAAACAAGAGAGAAGAAATATATTACTTGAGTTGAAGATGAGAGCTTCACCAAATTGTTGGAGAAGACAACAATGGAGGAGAGAGGGGAATGGGAAGTTAAGGCTTAAAGAGAAGAGAGAGGAGTTTTTTTGCTTTTGTTTTTCAACTTTTTGGGGGAAAAGGATGAATGGGACTTTTAAATAAAGATTGGTAATGGGCTTTTATGTAATTTAAAGTTCCTTTGAGTCAACATTGACTCAAATTGACCAAAAAATTTTGTCCATATAGACCCTGGCGCGCCGTCCCCTCTGTCTCACCACAGACTTAGAAATAAAATTCTGGAGACAGGAGGTTGGCGTGGCGCGCCACCATAGCCTCACTTGGAAAATTTTTCTTTCTAGGATTTAACTCCTGGTGCCCTATGCCAAGCATCTAACCCCAAACTTACACTTTTTTAGCTCAATGTCCTAGCTTGTTCTTGCCTTTTACGCCATGTTCATCTCTACAAAATAAAGAAAAATATACAAAATGTTAGAAGGATGGGTTGCCTCCCACTAGGAGCCTTAGTTATAGTCGTGGTACGACATTCATGGGTTACCTCCCATGCAACACCTGATTTAACATTGCGGTACGACTTTGGTCCCCGTTACTCCTTCATCTGAGTGGACTTGTGACCACACCAAGGATCTGCTAAACTCTCATGCAGCACATACTGCTCCACTAACTACTTAATACCTCTAGGTTCTTCAACTGGCTTCACTGTGAAGTCCTCACGATGAGGTGGCATTCGTGCTTCTCTGAATACTTCAAACACTGCCTCCTGACCATCTAATGTCATAGACATCTTGCCCGACTAAACATGTATGATAGCATTGGTGTTGGCTAAAAATCTTCTCCCTAAAATGAGGGGAACTGCTGCATCTGCCTCATAGTCCAGGATTATAAAGTCTACCGGCAGCATGAAAGGTCCTACCTTAATCAAGAAATCTTCAATGATTCCCTCGGGATAGGCCAGAGACCGATCTGCAAGCTGCAACATCACTGTGGTAAAATATGGTTCACCTAATCCCAGAGCTCTGAACAGGGATGCAGGCATCAAATTGATTCTCGCACCCAAATAACATAAGGCAGAACGAACTTCCTTGCTCCCTATAGTGATAGGGATAGTGAAGCTCTTGGGATCCTATAGCTTTTTAGAAATCTTTTTCTTGATTCAGGAACTGCACTCTTTCATAAGAGCCATGGTTTCAAACTCTATATGCCTCTTCTTATTGGCCACGATATTCCTAAGATACCTGGCGTACTTCGGGCTTCCTGCAAAAGCTCCACCAACAGAATATCACATGAACCCTCTTTAACAACTCAAGAAACTTACTACAAGTTGTGTCCTCAGTCTTCTTCTTCAACCTTTGAGGGAATGGGGGAGGTGGTCTAGCTACCACAATTTTCAATTTTGGATGGCTTTACTCTCCCACTTCAGTCTTAGAACTCACAGCCTGTTCCTCATCGACCTTTTCTTTTCTAGGGATAGCCTCACCTAGCTCCTTATCACTGCAAGAAGATTGTGCTCACATTTTCCATGGGGTTCTTCTCGTTGTTACCTAGGAATGCCCCCTATGGTCTATTGTTCTGTTGTAGGGCCAATTGCCCCATCTGTCTCTCAAGCTCATGGATGGACTTTTTCATTTCATTAACCACTTGCGTCTTCTGCAGCATCTATTGCTTCATTGTCTCCTCAAGAAAACTGCTCTATTTTTGATAAGTATTCTAGGGCCTTTGGAAGTTTTGATTCCCTCCCCATGAGGGATTTTCTCCATTTCGGTTCCCCTAATTACAGCCATTACCTGCAAAACCTCTACCACGACCTTATTGTCCTACAAAATATACAGACTCAGGATTAAGAGGACAACCTAAATAGGCGTGGCTTTCTCCACATGCCTCACATGATGATGGTGGAATTTGTACCTGCTACACTTGGCCTCCAGCTAGTGTTGTCACCAATTTACTAATCGCATTCACCAACTGGCTAACATCTACTTTGATTGCCGCACCACCATCCACCTCAAGCTTTCCCAGCACCTTTGCTGCACAAATCCTTTGCCTGATTCTTGATAATCATGACTCCCCGTAGACATGAGGTTCAAGAGAGCCTCAATTTCATCATAACTCTTGGACAGAATTTGTCCCTATGCGGTAGCATCTAGGAGTATCATCGACTCGGGCTTCAGATCCTCTATGAAGTTATGCCCAGTTATCTCCTTACATTGCATGTGGTGTGGACAATCCCTCAAGTAACCCTCGTAATGTTCCCATATTTGACCTAGCGTTTCTCCATCTTTTTGTACAAATCTGGAGATCTTTTCCTTCAGTTCTTTACTTCTTCTCGAAGAGAAAAACCGGTTGTTGAACTTATTGGAGAGGATCTCCCAAGTGGTGATGAATCCATCGGGATCATTTTGAAGCCACTCCTTGGCTTCCCCGATCAGTGAGAACCGAAACAGAGTCAGCTTGACATATTCATCTGACTTGTTCTGGTAGTGGAAATTTTCACTCAGCTCTACAAACATTATCAGATGCCTGTGGGGATGCCTCGTGTGGCTTGCCATGAAATTGGAAAGTGCCTTGGACCAATCGCATGGTCCCTTCTTCTAGCTCAAAGTTCCCAGTGATTGCTGATTTGACGATCGCATTAGAAGCGTTCTCCAAATTAGGCCTAGAAAAATGCATCACTGGAACTCTCTCATTCTCTCCTGCTGCTTGCCCGTTGTTTTCCATAGCTAACCTTTGAAAGGCTCTCTCTATTTCAGGATCAAGAGAAGCCAAAGGTGGTCCTTGACTTCTCGTGCTTGGCATATACAAAGGCAAACAACCCTATGAATTTAAACAAAAACAAAAAAACAAACGTAAAATACAAACTAGTGAAATAAATTCTAATCCCCGGAAATGGTGCCAAAAATTTGATGTCTCCCAAGCGCACGCAAGCGCACGTGGTCATCAAGTAATATAGGATTTTGAAGTCCAGATATCGTACCCAACGGACATGTCAATTTAATCGTTATAAGGTTGTCACTTTAATTTCACTAATCTACAAACAGTTAAAATGAATATTGGTTTGTAAAATTAGACTAATAAAACTTCAAATATAAAATTGCCTAAAAACAATTGTAAGCTTGATTGTCTTTAGATGATGGTGAAAGACTAGGGCAATGGCACTTGGTTTCAAGTTGAGTTTTCAAGACGTAATAAATTGGCATGATACTTCCTATGGTTGTTAGTGGCAAGTTATTATCCCATTTCTTGCCATTATCCCTAGCATCCAAGAACTATTTCATGAATCCTAACGCCTATATCCCTATGGTCACAGGAGAACAATGAAACGACGATTATGCCTACTTGTATTTCAACTAAACGGGGTTGAAGGGTATATGCCGATCCTCAACAACAACTTCTATCCTATTACCAATGGGTTCAAGTGTCTTTGAATTCCCATTTTGTATTATTTTTAACCCTTTTGATTGTCTTTCCAAAGTTCAATCGAAAGCCAATAGATTACTTACAAGGTGATCAATCTCATAAATAATAAATTAACACAAATAATTACAAACAACCACAATTGAAGAATCAAAATAAAATTTAATTAGTCTTTCAAATAATCAACCATTCACCATGGACACAACCCTAGGTTATAAGTTTAGCCACTCATAGATAAGCGGAAAAACGAACATTTAATCATCATCATATGAGAGATACGAAGTAAAAAAG
>JACEIK010000366.1:0-37432 GCA_018107945.1 Datura stramonium
ACTTCAGGGCTAGGAGTATATTGACACTAATTTGGAGCAATTCCACTTACCTTAGCTCGGTAGCACGACGATTCGCCGGCCGAATTTCACGAAACTAAATTCATAGGAATGCTCCTTACTGCTTAATACCTCAGTATCTGGAGTTAATTTGAGTTTGGACCGTGTTTGACGACGTAATCGAAAGGAAATTATAAGAAATCCCCGTTCTCCCTATTTTACTTCGTGTTCTCTAGAAATGATATGATGTAATGAAGATAAAAACAGAAGTTGGAGGCTTTTATACTTGGGCCTGGATAGGGCCTCCGTGACACGGCGCCAACGCAGAGGCCCTCCCTCCATGGCACGTTGCCATCGCAGAGGGGCTCTGCCCCGGCTCCTTCCACGATGGTTCGACGAATCTCTTATCCGGTCTTTCCCCGGGCCTTTTCCTAGCATATATGGCATTCAAAAACTCTTAGCCAACATGCGAATAGGTCATCTACATGTCGAGAATTTACAGGGTGTAACACTAGTGCTCAAATTCACCTTTGAAATAATACTGACAATTTGATGAGGAACTGATGAAGACTATATTAACAATAAGTATAAACATCATTTTGAGAGAAATCAATGAAAACAAAATATGAATGTTTCTCATACACAAAAGCTCAGGGCTTAAAACTTATAGAAGAAATTGAGGAGGACTTTGGGGATACAAGGGAAGGACAATCCCCTTGCTAAAACCCCACATACCTGGTGAAGAATTCCCTGAAAAAGAGGACATGTACTGCTGCGATGAATGAATAACCCTAAGTCTTGCTAGAGAGTTTCTTGGGAGAACCGTCAATGAAATTTTGAGTGTTGAGAATGAGGGAAGAAAACTGCTCAAACCCTCTAATAGTTCTGAATTTAGGTTCAAAATGACGTAGTTTAAGGACTAAGTAAATAAGAGATTACTAAAATAACCCTGGTAAAATTCTGAAAACTGGTCGATGGGGTTCCAACGGGTCACTGAACGAGTCGTTGGTTGGGACCAGGACTCGTTGGGACCTCTCGTTAGGTCTACTACCCGGTTCCACTTAAGTCACCATGAGGGACTCAATGAGTCATGGTCATTGACCACGACTTGTGGTCACCATTCGTGGACCACACTGTCTCATTATAGGGATTTAATGCCAAGTCTTGTAACGGGTGACTTAACGAGTCGTCTGCACTGATAACGACGCATTTCACCCACTCGTCAAGTACACTGGATGACTATATACAATACCAACTAGAGCTTTCCCATGAGTGACCTAACGGGTCGTGGTCAGTGACCACATCTCTTGAGGTCCCTCGTTGGGTACACTGTCTCCTTCCTTTGAAATCTCCAGCCTCCTCCTCAAGGCTCACCTAACGAATAGTGGGGTCACCTAACGATTCATTAGGTGGGTCGTTCTGAAACATTTCTACAGTTTCCCACATTTTTTGAATTAAGTCCCTAATATTTATTTTGAGCTTCTAGGGCATTACACAAGGGCTCGCATGCCGAAATTCATGAATAGGGTGTCAAACCTGATCCTCAAAGAGTGAAGAACAATGATGTTGATCAAGGATATCGACCTCTCTAGCTTGATTGTTTATGCCCAGCATATTGAGGCTAAAGAACTAATGGACATGGAGAGAAATAATAAGCGTGCAAGGACTGCCCAGTTAGATCATGGCCACCAGAGGTCAGGCGGTAGCAACCGCCCACAACATTAGCAGCAGCAAAGGGCTCCAATGCCTAGCTCAGCCAGCGTCCTTACCTTTGGGTCCCGCCAGGATCAGAGGGGTGGAGCATTTGGCTCTCAGACTCGGAGCTACAATGCCGGGAACAGATATCCAGCTTGCCTCAAGTGAGGTAAGAACCACCCAGGAGAGTTTCTTCAGGGTTGAGAGGGCTGTTTTGGTTGTGGACAGCTTGAGCATTCCCCTTAATGACCATCAATAAGATGAGGGAGATCACAATCCACCACCTCAGCAGCTCCAGCAGGCCGACCAGCTTAACAGGCTACCACATCAGGTACGGAGGGAGGTCAACGCCAAAACCATTTTTATGCATTATTATCTCATCAAGATCAGGAGAACTCACCAGATGTAGTCACAGGTATGTTACGTCTTTTCCACCTGGATGTATATACCCTTCTTGATCCGGGGGCCATATTATCATTCGTGACTCCCTACATAGCAGTTCAGTTCGATATCAACCCATAAGTACTATCAAAATCTTTCTCAGTCTCCACCCCAGTTGGCGAGTCAGTTAGACCAACCGGGTATATAGAAACATTCCGATCTCAGTCTGCAATAAAGTCATTCCAACTGACCTCATAGAGTTGACATGGTCGACTTCGACCTCATTCTTGGCATTAATGGCTACACTCTGGTTATGCCTCAGTCGACTACAGATCTAGGGTCGTCAGGTTTCAGTTCCCTAATGAACTAGCTCTAGAATGGTCGGGCAGTAGTTCAGCGCCGAAGGGTAGGTTTATTTCCTACCTTAAGACAAAGAAGATTATTTTTAAGGGAGTATTTATCATCTAGTTCGGGTCAAGGATTACGATTCTGAGACCCTAACTATCCAGTCAGTCCCTGTTCTCAGAGAGTTTCCAGATGTATTCCCCGAAGATCTTCCCGGAGTCCCTCCTAAATGGGAAATTGACTTCGGCATAGACCTTATTCCAGATACTCAGCCCATATCCATCCATCCTTATAGAATGGCTCTGGATGAGCTTAAGGAGTTGAAGGAGCAGCTAAAAGACCTTCGTGATAAGTGTTTTATCATACCCAACATCTCTCCCTGGGGTGCTCCAGTGTTATTTGTGTGAAAGAAAGACGGTTCCCTCAGAATGTGCGTCGATTACCATCAGTTGAACAAGGTCACAATCAAGGACAAGTAGGGAGCCAACTATTTCTCCAAAATAGATCTCAGGTCGGGGTATCATCAGCTAAGAGTCAAAAGAGTGTGACATACCGAAAATAGCTTTCAGGACTCGGTATGGTCACTTCGAGTTTGTGGTTATGTCCTTCGGACTAACAAATGCCCCTGCAGCCTTTATGGACATGATGAATATAGTTTTCAAGTGGTATCTGGATATGTTCTTTATTGTATTCATCAACAACATTCTGGTATACTCTAGAATTGAGGAAGAGCATGCTAACCACCTAAGGATAGTGCTTCAGACACTCAGGGACCACCAGCTGTTCACCAAGTTCAGCAAGTGTGAATTCTTGTTGAGGTCTGTGACTTACCTGGGTCACGTGGTCTCGGGTGAGGGCATTCAAGTTGATCCTCAAAAGATTGCAGCAGTAAAAGACTGGCCAAGACCAACCTCCCCAACCGAAATCAAAAGCTTCTTAGGTTTGGCCTAGTACTACCGATGCTTTGTAGAGGGTTTTTTTCTATAGCATCTCCACTGACTAGGCTAACTCAGAAAAAGGTGAAGTTCCAGTGGTCAGATCTGTGTGAGAAGATTTTCCAAGAGTCAACAACTCAACTCACTATTGCTCCCGTATTGACTCTACCAGTAGAATCGAATGGATTTGTTATTAATTGTGACACTTCCAGAGTTGGACTCAGTTGCGTTCTGATGCAGCAGGGCAAAGTCTAGACAACTCAAGGTCATGAGAAGAATTATCCAACTCATGACTTGGAGTTGGCAGCGGTATTGTTTGCATTAATAATATGGATTCATTACCTATATGGGGCTCACGTTGATGTTTTCACCGATCACAAGAGCCTTCAGTATGTATTCAGTCAGAAGGACCTGAATCTCCATCAGAGAAGGTGGTTGGAACTCTCAAATGATTATGAAATAAGCGTGATATATCACTCAGGCAAAGCCAATGTGGTGGTTGATGCCCAAGCAGAGTGTCTATGGGTAGCGTGGCTCATATTGAGGAATGCAAAAAGGAGTTGGTGAAGGATATTCACAGGCTAGCTCGATTAGGGGTACAGTTGGTTGACTCAGTCGAGGGTGGAGTGGTGATGCAAAGCGGGTCAAACTCCTCTTTGGTTGTTGAAGTTAATTCCAAACAGGATGAAGATTCCATCCTTCTTAGACTCAAGGAAGCGGTTCTTAGAAAGGAGGTTGAGGCTTTCTCCAAAGGGGGAGATCGTGTGCTCTGTTATCAGTTCGATGACCTAAGACAGCAGATATTGGCTAAAGCACAAACTCGAGATACTCTATCCACCTTGGTGCTACTAAAATGTACCACGATTTGCAAGATATTTATTTGTTAAACGACATGAAGAGAGACATCGCTGAATTCGTAGTCAAGTGCTCGAACTGCCAACAAGTCAAGGTAGAGCATCAAAGACTGGGAGGTATGACCCAAGATATCAGCATACCCAAATGGAAGTGGGAAGAAATAAATATGGACTTTATTACGGGTCTACCTTGAACTCGTTGGCAACATGATTCCATTTGGTTAGTCGTAGATCAGATGACTAAGTCTGCACATTTCCTCCCAGTTAAAACTACATATTTAGCTGAGGACTATGCTAGACTTTACATCAGGGAGTTGGTCCGACTTCATGGAGTTCCATTATCCGTCATCTCATACAGAAGCACCCAGTTCACCTCACATTTCTGGAAGTCTTTTAAGAAGGGACTTGATACCCAAGTCAAGCTCAGCACATCTTTTCACCTACAGACAGATGGGCAAGCTGAGGGGACTATTCAGAACCTAGAAGATATGTTGAGGGCGTGCACGATCGATTTCAAAGGCAATTTGGATTACCACTTGCCTCTTATAGAGTTTATGTACAACAATAGTTATCACTCCAGCATCCAAATGGGCCCGTTTGAGGCATCGTATAGTAGAAGGTGCGGGTCTCCTATTGGATGATTTGAGGTTGATGAAGCTGCAATAATCGAGCCACACTCTATCCATGAAGCTATGCATAAGGTACAACTCATTAGAGAGAGATTGAAAATAGCTCAGAGTCGTCAGAAATCTTATGTTGTTGCGAGGAGAAGGGAATTGGAGATTGCTATGAATGATTGGGTCTATCTAAATATTTCACCCATGAAAGGGATGATGAGGTTTGGAAAGAAGGGAAAGTTAAGTCTGAGATACGTGGGACCCTACAGAGCTCTGAGGCGAATTGGCAAAGTAGCCTATGAGCTAGAATTACCTTTAGAGTTAGCTCCTGTGCACCTAGTATTCCATGTGTCATTATTGAAGAAATGCATTAGTGATCCAACCTCAATTGTTCCATTGGATAGTGTAGAATAAAGGATAGTCTCTCATAAGAGGAGGTCCCAGTCCAGATCCTTGACCGTCAGGTTCGTAAGCTAAGAAACAAGGAGGTAGCCTCAGTCAAGGTCTTATGGAGAAATCAACAGGTGGAGGGAGATACGTGGGAGGCCGAGGCAAATATTGATGGCCAGATACCCACACTTATTCTCTACCAGCTCAGTCACAGCTTGAGATATCAGTCTCTTTTGTGTTTATGGGTGTGTGTAAGAAAGGTGAATTTAGTTCAGCTATGTAGTTTGAACAGGAGGTATTCATTCCATCAGTTTTCGATTTAATGATAAGTATTTGAATATTATCATTGTGTCTCTCTACTTTCCTGTGTGTTTTATAACATTCGAGGATGAATGTTCCCAAGGGAGAGATGTTGTAATGCCCCAGAAACTCAAGGACTAGACCTGGGACTTAAATCAGAGAAAACTGAGAAATCTACTCCAGGTCACAAAATGAGTCGTTCTGTGACCGTGGGAAGTGACCACGAGTCATTAGGTGGTTCGTGGTAATACCTGGGGGTTTGTTTCGAAATTTTGGTATTTGGGGTGACCACGAGTCGTGTTTCACCCCACAAGTCGTGAGGTGACCCGTGGTTAAGAGTAATATGAAGACCAAGAGAATTTTGGAAGTGAACTTCACGATTGGTCACCACGAGTTGTGGTGTCCCTCGTGGTGACCAATAGGGGGATCCTGGGCAGTGGACCAAACGACCGTGACCACGAGTCGTGGTCTCTAGGCACGAGGAGTAAGGTCCTCTGTGGGGGGATTAGCAGTCATTTTTCCTGCAAATTTCTAAGGATCTTTCAGTAATTTCCTACCTTCCTAAACATGAAACTACGTCATTTTAGTCATAATTCGAGACTCATTAGTGGGGGTAAACGATTTCTTTCCTCATTCCCCACTCAAATCTTCAGAAAAGAAGATCGTAGAAATTTTCTCTCAGAGCATTTCAGAGCAAGAACTAAGGCAGACCTTTTCCCCTCGATCCTCAAGGAAATTCTTCGGGTTTCTTCACCAGGTATGTGAAAATCCAACAAGGGGATATTCTTCCCTTGTGTCCCTACAAACCCTTCCCAAATTTTTCTGTGAATCCCAGACTTGAGTTTCAAATTTGAAGGGGTTAAATGTAAATTTTCTTGGAATTCACATAGCATGAGATTTATGATTATTTTAGACATGATTTCTATCAGTTCATGAGTAAATTGATATTATTCCCACTAAAGTGAATCCTAGCCCTACAGATTTTTGAGTGTTGAGAAATCCTTGACAATGTCTCATTTAATCCGTGTAGTACCATCTTGTATATTAATTACGGGTATTTTCCCACCAACTAATGGTAGTATTGGTGCTTATCTCTGTGCATCGACTTCACCCCTGGTTCTTGAGGGTAGAATGAACTAGAAATTCATGTTGAAATGATAAATCTTGGAATTTTATTGATTATACCAGCAAAGTGAATTCCCTTACTATTTTACATGCTAAATTCCCAGTCAGATACATCATTATCTAGCCTTAGTCAAAATATGAAATTTCTCAATGCCAGTAAGAAATGTCAACTGATATGTTTGACAACAGAAACTCCTAAGGTGTCAGTATCACCTCCCAGTTATCATAATCAGATTTAGAATTTAGTTTAGTGGTCCACTAGGCAGTATGATACTTTAGACATATAGTTCTAACTAGCCTCAGGACCCTAGTTCAGATTTCAATTTTTTCTCAGATGGTTACGATGCTTCTAGATAAGCAGCTCTGACTAGTCTAGAACCCAGTTTCAGAATTTGGTCTGTTGAGACTCTCAGGGTACTTTCAGATATGTATCCCTGACTAGTCTTGGGCCCTAGTTTTAAGCTATCAACTTGGTATTCAGTTTAGGATTATCCAGTGAGAGTAAGACATAGAACCGAGTAGACCAGGGTTCCAGCGTATCCAGGTTCCTAAAACTATGTTTTCAGCATAGGATTCAGTATTTATTAGTCTTCACAACCCCAAACTTTTTTGATCACCTAGTTCATGCCTTTATACCCTGACAAGGTATATTGGGTCCTACCGATGGGGTGTATACATCGGACTCCACGTTTAGCTCACATGGTTACATGTCGGTTATCGACTCTCCCACTAGTCAGTTTAGTCCAGTCTCAGTCCAGTTCAGTTCAGATCAGAAATTCAAACTTAGAACGTTCTTTGACCATCAGACAGGGTCATCTAGACCACCTCAGTATTTCAGTTATTCATCTCAGTAGCTTTAGTTGGCCATTGCATTTCTTTCAGTTCAACATTTCTTTGTTACATTTTATTGTATTATATTTCTCTCACTTACTCAGTACATTCAAAGTATTGATGCATACTTTTATGTTGTATCATTTCATGATATAGCTGCAGGATCACAGTCTCAGCTCCGTTAGCCCTGACCATTTACTGTTGAATTCAGCTATCCAGTCGGTGAGTTCACATCCTTCAAGGAGACTTTAGTTATGCTTTCATTTTTTTAGATTTGGAGTTAGCTGGGGGTTTGTCTCGGCAGCTCTCCACATCTAATGGCTTTCAAACGTAAAGATGTTTCAGACTCAAATTGATTTTATTACATATGTAACCTTGACCAAGTATTATTATTTTTTCTTGAAATTTCTGTTGCATGTATTTTTATGTTACTCAGAGTGCCAGTATATGATAAATCGCGGGTTGACTTGGGATCACTCGTGGCTTCAAGTACCGTGTTCCGTTCAGGGTGTAAACTCAGGGCGTGACAATAACTCTATGTTTGCTTTCACATCTATGGGAGGATGAGTTGACAGATCTATCAATCATTCAAAGGCCCCCTTATGTTTACAGGATCAATGGACAAAATTATCATCATATTAGCTCACTTTTGCCAGAGATGGGAAAGAGCCCGATATTTGCACAACTCTACATATTTGATACAGAAAATGAGATAGATAATAGAATCAATAGTCTGCTGCATGAAGAAGTTGAACAACAAATTGTTCGGGGAATTTCTAAAATGCTAGATGAGCATAATGTTTTGGTAAAATCATTTCGTATGGCAAGGGATAGATACAAAGATTAACTAGAATCTGTGTTTCGCTTGCGACTCCTATTAGACAGGAAAAAAGATGGGTGACAATACAATATACCAATCATTTCTGAAGTAGCAGGATTAATAATTGGTGATCTTACTAATGAGAACTTCGAGCGAGATGTTATTGTAGAACATCAAAAAGGGTATTCAAAGGATCACATATTTACACCCAAGTTTCATGTCAATGGCGTATCCATTAATACACCCGTATGGAAAAGATGGATATAGGCTTGGAATTCTTTTGACGGATGTAAGCAAAAAAAAATTCACAAGATAAAATTTGTCAATGAGGCAGTTTTATTGCTTCCGGTTACAACAAAGGCTTAATGAGGGACACACTCTTCTGCAAGCTGGAAGACTACTGCAATAGTACATCGTGGATAGTTACATGGCAATTGAAGAAGAAAGATTTTGTTATTTCCGGAATAATACAAAAACGCAAAACAGATCTTTTTTCTAGATTGATGGATGCTATTATTCGAGGAGATTCTGATTGTTCGATGGTTGGAAAAACTATTATACTGCCTTCATCACAGACTGGGGGACCTCGATATAGGGCACAAAATTATCAAGATGTAATGGCAATTTTTCGGTGGGCTTGATATCCATATTTGTTCCTTACTTTCACATGCAACCAAAAGTGGCCAGAAATAAATAAAATGTTGCACTTAATTGGACAAGAGAATGATGGAAGTCGGGTGGACATCATATGCAGAGTTTCTCAGATAAAACTATTTCAACTAATGCAACAACTGAAAACACGGAAGCCTTTTGGAAAAATTATTGCATGTAAGTACAACGCATTAAATATTGTTCTAGTCCTTACTACTTGGACACTAAAATCTGCATTCACCAAGAGTAAAAAGTACAATTAAAAAAATATAATTTAATCAATAGAGTCTATGTTCTTCTTCTTTCCATCATCTGCTCCTACTTCCCATAGAGTATGACTACCTTTCACTGTAAAACCAAAATAACTCGCTTCATCAATTACTCTTAGATGATTAATTCAGCTATTCATAGGGGAAAAGTCTGCTACTTATTATGAGCATCAAGCGGTAATAAATCACAATATGTTTTAGGAAGACAATTTGACTATTAAGATTTGATCTCATAAAAACTAAAAGAATAACAAATGTACGGTATACATTTAGGAAAAAAATTATGCAATAAAATTAAAGGATGAATGTATGTTCAATAAAAAGGGTTTTCATGCTTCACTGTGTCTGCATTGAGCACTGAAAACACAGTGATTACACAGGAAAAATTATAATTAATGTGGAAATGACTTTTGGTTGAAGATATGACAAGGAAATACTATTGAAATAAGCCTTCCCTAAATTAATAATTTCCTCAGATCAGATGCTATAGTTCATTCGTTATGAAAAGGGGCGTGTTATGATTTTTTCAGTTCCAAACATCCTAACGATTATGTTAACCCATTTTTTATTCACGTATTTATACAATTGAGTTTCAAAAAAGAGGCTTGCCACATGCACATATATTGCTCTTCTTGCATCTAACATTAAAAAATCCCTCTGCAGATCATATTGACAAAGTAATAGCAGCGGAAATACCTAATGTTGAAGATGATCCTGATGGTTATAATGCAGTCAAGAACTTTGTGATTCACGGACCTTGCGGAGAACTTAATCCCCACTGTCCATGTATGAAACAAGGCAAGTACACAAAGAATTTCCCAATGAAATTCAATGAGAGAACAAATTCTGATTCAGATGGATTTCCTATTTATAGGAGAAGGAATACCGGTATTGAAGTAATGAAAAATGGGGTCAGCCTAGACAATAGATATGTTTCCCCTTACAACAGGAACTTTATTGTCAAATTTGATGCACATATAAATGTCAAATTATGCAATTACTCCAGATCAGCGAAGTTACCTATTTAAATATGTCCATAAAGGGTCTGATAGAGCAACCGCAACTATAGAATCTACCAGTACTACTGCAGACAATGATGAGATTAAAAAATATCTAGATTGCAGATACATATCAACTACAGAAGCTAGCTGGAGGATCTACAAATTTGACATACATTATAGAGAACCAACGGTTGAAAGATTGCCATTCCATTTACAGGGACAAAATGCACTAATATTCGAGGAAGATAGATGAGCTGAAAGTGTACTTAGCAGACACGATATAGAAAAAATAAAATTAATAGAATTGTTTGAGGCAAAAAGAAAATATGATGATGCGTGGAAACTAACATATTCCGATTTTTCGACGCGGTGGGTTTGGAATGCAAGAGACAAAGAATGGACTAGGAAGCAAAAGGGAAAGGCGGTTGGTCGAATTTACTTCACACATTCGGCAATTGGTGAACGTTTTTATATGAGAATGCTACTTAATGTTGTCAAAGGTTGCACTTCATTCGAAAGCATCAGAGGAATCAATGGAGTTGATCATAAAATGTATCAGGATGCAGCCTATGTTTTAGGATTATTAGATGATGATAAAGAGTGAAATGACTTCATGGCGGAGGCTTCACTTTGGGCCAATTGAGATGAGCTAAGACATCTATTTGTAACAATATTTATTCACTGCCAGGTGTCTGATTCAAGCAAGATTTAGAAGAAAAACTATGGGATACTATCAAAAGATATTACATCATTGAAAAGAAAGAGATTACGATTGAAAGATTTACAATTAAATGGTAAATAAATTGAAGCATATACATTGTTTGAGATTGAAAGCATCCTACTGAAGATGGGAAAAAGTTTGAAAGAAATAGATGGGATGCCACTTCTAGATACTGCCTTACTACGCGATGTAGGGAATCGTCTGATCAATGAGGAGTTAGACTATGACAAGGAGGAGCTTAAAAATGTGCATGCTAAATCATTAGCCCTTTTAAATGATCATCAAAAGGCAGCTTATGATGCAATAATAAAATCAGTTGAGAACGATGAAGGCAGATTATTTCTTATAAATGGACATGGTGGTACAGGCAAGACCTTCCTTGGAATACATTAATTTCAAAACTTAGATCAGAATCAAAAATAGTTCTCCTCGTTGCAACTTCTGGAATAGCAGCTTTGTTATTACCAAATGGAAGGACAGCTCATTCACGCTTTCATATTCCATTGGATATCAATGCAGAGTCAATTTGTGAAATAAGACAAGGCAGCCAAATAGCAAAACTTCTAAAGAAACATCTTTGATTATTTGGGATGAAGCGCCAATGGCAAATAAGCTTTGTATTGAAGAATTAGATAAGACCTTGAAAGATATCCTACGATTGAGGTATTAAAATAGCATTGACAAAATGTTTGGAGGACTAACAGTCATATGTGGTGGTGATTTTAACCAAATACTACCAGTTATTTCAAAAGGTGGACGAGCTGATATTGTTGATGCATTAATGAACTCCTCTTACTTGTGGCCATTCTTCTCAATTTATGAATTGAAGCAAAATATGCGAATCAATTGTGGAAAAGTCAAGGGTTTTGAGGCTGCTAAAATTGAAACCTTCGACAAATGGTTATTACAAGTTGGTGATGGATCCTCATATGATGATAATAAGAAGGATCTCATTAAAATTCCTCCATATGTATGCATCAAAGTGTCGAACGATCCTGTCGGATCAGTTATTGAGGTAGTTTATCCATACCAATTGCAGAAGTACAATGACCCAATATATTTGAAAGAACGAGCAATATTGACACATAAAAATGAAATGGTCCATAAGTTAAATGAGACCATAATGAAAATGATACCAGGAGAAGGAAGAACATATTTTAGCTTTGAGAATGTCTACAAAGCAAGCGTAAACACTAATGATAAAGAGATTTTGTACCCAACTGAATTTATTACCAAGTTAAAATTTCCCGGCATGCCTAACCACTAAATACAGTTAAAAGTAGGTAATCCTGTTATGCTTCTTAGAAATATAAATCAAACAGAAGGCCTATGCAATGGGACATGATTGATTGTCACGCATCTTGATAATTGGTCTGTTAGCGCAAACATTATTTCTAGAAATAACATCGGGTTGAGAGTCACAATTCCAAGGATTATTATGTCTCCCAATGACTCAAAGTGGCCTTTCAAGCTCAACAGATGCCAGCTGCCTCTAGCGTCTTGTTATGCTATGGCAATCAATAAAAGTCAAGGATAATCTCTTAACCAGGTTGCACTGTATCTATCAAAATAGGTATTCACCCATGGCCAATTATATGTAGTGATCTCACAAGTAACAAAGAGGGAAGGTTTAACCATACTTAACGCTGATGATGACATAGTAGACCTGACATTCATTTAAAATATTATTTATAAACAAGTGTTCCAGAATTTATGTCCAAGAGGTATTGAAAGATATGAGGTATTTCGAAAACATTCACTACTTACAACACACATTACTATATCATCATACAAGTGGTTAATTCATTATAAGCATTTTGCAATGTTGCGGTACAGATAACTCAGCCGACAGATAATGATTCATGATAGAGTTGAATTGTCAATGTTGATGAGTCAGTATCTGCAATTGAAAAGCTACTTCATGGATAATTAGAAAAATGGTACACTTTTAAAAATTTTGCTCAAATTTTTTTTATGTATTCATAGTTGTACTCTCCATTGGGATACCTTTAGAATGTACATTGTCTTAAGGCTTAGATGCACTTTGAAAATTAAAATTTACTAATTTATTAGTTAAAATTATTCAACCACTTATGATTACATTATTGCATTATCTAATGACTTGAAGACTCTTCCAACAATCAAAAGCACACAATTACATCACCAAATCAATCAAACACTACAAGCACACAGTACCAAATGAAAAAGAAAAGAGATAGCCATTCGCCTTATTCGTTTAAAAAACACACATCAACAAACTGTAAGGCAGTATTTCATCTACTAGGTACGAGCAATTCCCTATTATCATAGATGACCGCATGAATATACCGACTAAATTATGATGGAAAAAGGGCCTATGCCAATTTATTAGAAATGTTAATTTACTGCTATAAATTATCTTGATATCTTCTCTTCATGATTATGGATTTGAAACTATTAAAATATTATCCAAAATGATACATAACAGTGTGTATGATATGAATTAAAATAATATTTAACAGCGGACATTAAGATAGGTACACATAAAGGGTAACGACACGAGTAAAAACTTATACCTACATGAAAATTGGGTAAGATTTTCTATCTAATTTATAGACCATATAACTATGATGCGTGGACTCCCAGACAATTGGGGCAACCGTATGTGACGCATGACATTTATGGATCTCTTAGTCATACTCGATGCTGAAAATATAAAGAATTTTCACGATAATTACATTGTAATAGATGTTGGTATGACTAGAAATAATTAGACAAATCACTGGAAAAGAACACCATTAAGTTACAACCGGTTAGAGTAAGAAAAAGAAATATCGTTTTTAAAAATTAAAATTTACTTATGAGGGTACAAAATTGGTCATTTCATTTCCACTATTGTACAATTATGTCCATATTCATATTTGACATCTCAACTTGTGATACGTCCACCTCCAACCCAATCAGGTAAGCTCCATTTGAAATAATTTTTCATCAGAAAACAAAGAACAAAAGGCAATTTCTACATCTGCTTCACCCAATGTCGGAATTACAATTTATCAGCCTGGTTTCCTCCATTACTACTCAAAATTAAAATTATGGTCTGCCTTCTCTTTTCTCTCCACCATTACACTTCACCTGTTTATTTTGCTTAAAAGCAAATATGTCAAATGCCTTCAAAAGAAATAGGTCATATACTCCCCAAAATTGCTCAGGTATCGATCTCTACACTACCCATACCATTTGTTCTATATCTGCCGGTGAGTACTTATTTTTTCTTTCCAATCAGCCTCCTCATTTCTACAGTGCCACAAAAAAAAAACATTTCACCCGAGGGTACAAATATGCTTTCTTATTTATCAATGTTGTTAGATTATGCATCTTTACATATTTATATTCTCCACCTTAGGACTTATGAACTTTAAAAGCCTCTGGAGTATGAAATTATTGGCCAAAGAAAAAAATAACAAGGTCCTCAAGTCTATAGAAATTAAAGAAGTAAACATCCAACCCGTCCAGGTTTGCTGTTTTTTGAAATAATTTATCATCCAAAAACAATGTACAAAATGAGATTCCTACATCAACATCAACCGATGTCCGAATTACAATTTTGCAACCTCTTTCCCACCACTACTACCTAAAAAAAACTACACGCTACCTTCCCTCCACCTTTATACTTTAGCAACTAGATTTTCTTAAAACAAAACCTGTTGAATGCCTTCGAAATAAAGTAGGTCACACAAGCCCCAAAACAACTTAGGTTTGGATCACTGCCCTTCCTATACCATTTGTTCAGCATCGGCCGTGACTACTTACTTTTACCTTCTAATAAGCCTTCTCACTTTTTCAATGCTAAAGGTAAGAAAAAAAATTCATACATGAAACACTTCACTTTCACAAGATATAAAATAAAACATTTAACATTTACAACTTTGGATACAAAAATTATCCCTTCTTTTTCTTTGCAGTTAAATTATGCATCTATTCATATTTATAATCTTTGTTGTGATATGCTTAGTCTTTACATNCTGATACCAAGTTTGTCACGCCCTGCCTTGGGGGGTATATGCATCTATTCATATTTATAATCTTTGTTGTGATATGCTTAGTCTTTACATTGTATTAGGACTACAATCACTGCTTATCACTTTTTCTAAAAAAATGAACCATTACATACAAGGGTACAAAAATGGTTCTTTCTTTATCTTTCTGTACAATTATGTGTGTATTCATATTTGACATCTCCACTGTGATGCGTCTACCTTCAACCCGTCCAGGTATGTTTCTTTTGAAATAATTTTCCATCCAAAAATAAAGTATAAACAACAATGCCTACATCTACTTCAACTTATGTCAAGATTGCAATTTTCAGCCTCTTTTCCACCACTACTACCTCAAAAAGAAAAAAACTACGCATAACCTACTCTCCACCTTTACACTTTGACTGCGAAATTGTAATTCAGACATAGGAATAAAAAAATTAACATACAAGAAAGACTTCACTATAAAATGAAAAACATCAACGAACCTTTATGACTGAGAGTACAAAAATAATTCCTTCTTTAACTTTTCATTTCAGTATATTATGCATCTATTCATATTTATATTCTCCACTGTGATATGCTTAGACTTTATGTTGTAATACAACTACATTCAACAGGTTTGTTTAAGATAATTCATTAGTTGAAGTGCAGAGGTATAGAGAAGGTAGCACATTTTTTTTAATTTAGGGATAGCTGTGGAAGAAAAAAGGCGGAAAATTTGTTATTCAAACATAGCATTAAAAAGAATTTAACATGCAAGAAACTCTTCTAACCCTTTATAATTACTAAAAGCTCTTCAAACATTCGTAATCACCATTGTATAGTAGTCTACTTGTTCATGTACACTTGTATTTTACTATTTTCATGATCCACCTTAAATTTTACCATATTGGATTCCTTTGTTGAATACAAAATACCTTCATCCCGACACGCACAATACCACCAACCCACCTGGGTATGCTGCTTTTGAAATAATTATTGATTTAAAAACAAATTATATAAGGTAGATACCACTTCTATACTTCAACATACTATGCAATCTCTGAGATTCAATTTCAGTCTCTTCTTCTCCGTTACTACTCAACAAATTTCTACACTTTACCTTCGCTCCACCTCTATACTTTGAGTACTAACTTTTATTAAATGAAAATGTCTTTACCGCTTTCGAAAGAGAGCAAGCCACACAACTCCCGAAAAAACTCAGTTATGATTATTTACCACGACTATACTTTACCCTTAAAATCAGCCTCCTCAAAAAAGCAGTAAACAGGAAAAAGACACTTCCCTACACGGCACTATGAGGTGTTTCTACGTTGTTGTGTGTACAATCATCACTTTGTACGACCGCATACCTACATTTATATAATACATCTTATTTACATAATACTTCTTATCTATAAATAAATAAGATTGCTCTGATGGTTAGAAAAATTATAGAACATGCAGAAGACATCCCAGGACATAAGTATCGAGGTAAATAATAAACTACACCTTTTAAAATAAAAATATTGAACATTTAGGTCTGAGGACAATTTTTCTATTGTTCAATTATGCATCTTCCCATATTTATATTCACCACTTCAAGGTTTAAGAAATTTACAAGACTCGGGAGCGTGAAATTACTGATCCAAAAAAAAAAGAAATAACAAGGTCCACAAGTTTGCAAACATTGAAGACGAAAACATCCAACCTATCCATGTGTGCTATTTTTAGAAATAATTTTTCAAAGCAGGTCACACATCCCCCAACACCACTTAGGTTTGGTCCTCTGCCTTTCCCATACCCTTTGTTTTGCATTTTCTCGGACTACTTACTATTATTACCTTCTAATAAGTCTACTCACTTTTTCATTGCAAAGGTTAAAAAAAATTACATACATGAAACTCTTCACTTTCACAAAATAAAAAATAAAACATTAAACATTTACAACTGAAGTACAAAAATGATTTCTTTTTCTTTGTTGCAGTACAATTATGTATCTATACATATTTCTAATCTTTCTTTTGATATGCTTAGACGTCGCATTGTATTACGACTATAATATGAGGTGTTTATGTATTCATGTGTTATTTACATAATACATCTTATCTATAAATGAACATGATTCCTCCAATAGTTACAAAAAAGATTGACCATGCAGAACACATCCCAAAACATAATTTCCCAAGTATATTATTTAAAGAACTTTACTGATTATAGTATTTTGTCATTTATCTCATTTACTCTTGCATTCCTGTTCTAATTCAGTAACTATAATGCCTGAAAGGCCGGGTGTTTTGACGGACAAGAAAAAGTCTCAACTGCGGATTCAATATTTGAAGAACAAACAGGAACAACTAAGATCAGGAATTTATGGAGATGACAGAGGACAGAGGAACACAATCAATTCGGCTCCTTTCTATAATAAACAACTATTGACACATTATACTCTTACCCTTCTTTGAATGGGACAAAGTAGATACAAAGATGACAACTTTTCTTACATTTAGGTTTCTTTAAGTTACATGATTTTGCCCCAACAAAAAGCTGAACCAATATTATTTAATACTTCAAATACATTCACTTATTTATACCAAACATCACTTCATAACCATGGATTATAAATATCCAATAACACATTTTGATGCTTTCTTGATTGTTAAGATGAAACTGTTTCACGCATTCAGTAACATAAATATAATTGTAACCTCAAATAAAACAATACTTATTCACTGTCAGGTGTCTTATTCAAGCAAGATTTATAAGAGAAATTGTGGAATAAGATCGGAAGATATTACTTCATTGTAGATAAAGATATTGTGATTGAAAGATTTTTACTTCGGTTATCAGGTAGTAGTAGTTCCCTGATATCCTAGATGACCACACTAACAGACCAACTAAAATAAGATGTAAAAATGGTCTATGCCAATTAATTAAAAAAGTTGTTATAGTGCTATATATTGTCGTGATATCTTATCCTAATAATTACAACCTTAAAAGTATTAGAATATTATCAAAAATAATTACAGATAAAAATAATGTTTAACAACAGAACTTAAAATAGGTACAAAAAAGTGTAAAGACACGAGTACAGACTTAAATCTATGTGATAATTGGATAAAAAAATTATAATTTTATTTTAAAAGCTTATGCCTATGTTGCATGGAATCCCAGATAATTGGGGCAATCGTATGTGACGCATAACATTTATGGCTCTCTAAGTCACACCAGATACAAAAGATGATAAAGTGGTGTTACTATACTTACATCGTAACGGATGTCTGTATGACTAGAACTAATTGGACAAATCACTCAAAAAAACACAAAATAAGTTACAATGGTTTAGAATATGAAAAAGGAAAACAAAACTTTGAATGATCATAACCTTAATGAGGCAGTTCACTACCGCACGAAGCACGAGTAATTTACCTAATTGTTATATATGATATGAGCGAAAAGGCATCTCTCCAAATAGTGATGGGCACATAATAGTAAGATATTGGTGTATCTTTGATTGCTAAATTACATTTGATTTATGTCAGCTCAAATATATTTTGTTGAGTTGGTTCTAGAAACTAAGTGATTTCAATTTGTGACCCTTGAATATTCATCTTATATGCATATTGAGTGGATCATTAGAGCTTGATTGAATTGTATAATTACCCTGAGTGTAAGCTGACCTGTTTGTAAGGTGAATTTTTGTGATTGAACTTGAGTGGGAAATAGTAGATTGTTTGAGGACGTATAATGCTTAAGTGTGGGAAGGTGACGTTGGGTGTATTTACGCACTTATTAACCATATTTTGCCCATACTTAATTATATTTTGAGAATAAATTATGTGTCTTTTATTTGGTTTTGTATGTCATTTGTGAAAAAGAGCTAATACACATGATCAGATATTTGCAATGATTAAAATGACAGATTTGGACTTATTTGTGGCTTAAAAAGAATGTATGGAAAAGCTGGATCGAGAAAAATAAGATTAAAGAAGGTTGGTATCTCACAGGCACGCTAGTTCACTGCACTGTGCGATGCACAAGCACACCAATGCAAGGATTGGCACGCTGTGATGGCATCTTAGCTGTAATGCCCCGAAAATTAAAAATCTAAATCTGAGACTTAGATCAAAAAATCTAGAAAAACTAAAGAAATGCTACAGGACGACTCACCTAACGAGTCGTTATGAGACCCTACGACTCATTAGGTCAGTCGTGAGAAGGAGTAAGTATTAAAAAAGAGAAGCAGTGCACCCAACAAGAGACTTCACGAGTCGTGGTCACTGACCACGACCCGTTAAATCACTCGTGGTCAGGCTGGGTCGAGGAATTTATAAGTTGGTCAGTGTACTTGATAGCTAGGGACAACGAAACGTGGTCACCTGTAACGACTCGTCATGTCCCCCATTGCCAGCCCTATTCAGTTTTTAGGTAGTGTACCTAACGAGTGTTACCACGAGTCGTCATTAGTGGCAACGACTCGTTAAGTGACTTGTTAACTAGTCTAGTGTTGAATCTTCAGAAGTGAGATAGTGTGGTCCACGACTGGTGACCACGAGTCATGGTTAGTGAACACGACTTGTTAGGTCCCTCGTGGTGACCTACTGAAGAACCTGGGTAGTGTACCTGACAGGAGTGACCACGAATCGTGGTCAGTCACCACGCACCATTAGATCACCTAGCAGTTTTCCCCAGCGAATTTCTAAGGGCTATTTAGTAATTTTCTACTTTCCTAAGCTTTAAACTACGTCGTTTTGGACATATTTTTATACTTATTAGGGGGTTTGAACGGTTCCTCCCCTCATTCCCATGATCTTTCTCTAAAAAACTATCAAAGAGTTCCTCAAGAAAACTCTCAAGAAAGCTTAGGGTTGTCCTCCATTGCATCAATTCAAGTCTTCTTCTCCGGAAGAATATTAGTCAGGTTTGTGGGAATTCAACAAGGTAATTGTCCTTCCCTTGTGTCCCCCAAAATCCTCTCATAATTTCCCTATCAGTTTATCCTTGAGATTTTCGAATATATAAAAGATTTTCATGTTGGTTTTCGTTAATTTCAATTGGGTTAATATCCATGTTTATTATTCATATGATCTTCATCAGTTCCTAAGTAAATTATTGTTGTTCTTGCCAAGGTAATTTAAGCCCTAAACTTCTATCTATTGTATAAAGTATGTTTTGGGCTGAATTTCCTTGTAATTATTATTTTATATATTTGTTGAGTAAACACTCCATTAATAAGATGATTTTATCCTTAATAGATGAGATTTCTTTAATTCTTAAGATTATGTCATATTATGGAATTTCCGTGTTGTTGGAATAAGTTGAGTTCTCTATTAGCTTATTAGTAGCTTAGCTCAGTTAGAAAGTAGAACCTCTTCAAAACTATACAAAAAGTGTCAACTGATCAGTTTGACTTCAGTCTAATCCTGAGGTGTCAGCGGTGCCTCCTAATTATAAGAATTAGATTTAGAATTCAGTTATTGGTCCACTTAGGCAGTCATGACATTTTAGCTATGTAGCTCTGACAATCCTCAGGACCCCAGTTTAGATTTCAGATTGTTCTTAGACGGTTACAACACTTCTAGATAAGCAACTCTGACAAGTCTAGAACCCAGTTCCAGAATTCGGTCCGATAAGACTCTCAGGGTACTTTCAGTTATATGTCCCTGTCTAGTCTTGGACACCAGTTTCAAGCTATCAACCTAGTAGTTCAGTAAAGGTTTTCAGTGGGAGTAGGACCTAGCACTAAGCGGACCGGATTGTAGTGCACCCAGGTTCCTAAAACTATGTTGCCAGCGTAGGTTACAGTGTTACTTGGCCTGATTGGCCCCATACACTTGTGATCACTCAGTTCATGCCTTTATAACCTGGCAAGGTATATTGGGTCCTTCCGATGGGGTGTATACATCGGACTCCATGTCTAGCTCTCATAGTTATATGTTGGTTATAGACTCTCCCACTAGTCAGTCTAGTCCAGTTCAGAATAAGCAGTGCAGTTCAGTTCCAGTTCTATCAGCTTAACATAGTTCAGTACAGTATCTCAAACTCAAAACTTTCAGATTTAGGGCATGTCTTTAACAATACGACAAGGTCATCTTGACCATCACAGTTTATATCAGTAGTTTAGTTGAGTTTACTTGTTGGTCATTGCATGTCATTTCAGTTCAGACTTTGTGTTAAGTTATGCTTTCTCCCACTTACTCAGTATATTCAAAGTGTTGATGCATACTTTATGTTGTATCATTTCATGATACAACTGCAGGTTCCCAGATTCAGCAGCGCTAGCCGCCATGTTTCAGCTCCTCCTCAGCCGCAGTTGAAGTGTGAGTCCTCATCATTCGAGGGCCTTATTTTTATTTTCTTACAGTCAAATTATAGTTTTACCTTAGACTTAGAGTTAGCTAGGGGCGTGTCCCAGTAACTCATCAGTTAGAAGGCTTTCAGACTACAAATGTTATGTTTTCATGATTTATGTTTTATCTTAATTTTTATAAAATGCCTTTATGTTATTAGTTCAAATTTCCGTTGTGCATGTTTACTCAGAATACCAGTGTATGATAAACCAGGGGTTGACTTGGGGTCACTTGTGACTTCAAGTACCGTGTTACGTCTAGGGTGTATGCTTGGGGTGTGACAAACTTGGTATCAGAGCCAGGTTTAGAGTATCCTCGAAAAGTCTTAAAGCCGCATCGAGTAGAGTCATTTTCATGAGTGTGCACGTCACACTTATGACGAGGAGGCTATAAGATGTTATTAGGAAAAACTCTTTTTTTTCATACTCCTTATCGCGCAAAGTTCAATTCCAGAAACGCCCTTCTAACTCGTGCTCTGTTTCATTTCAGTGAACCATGCCTCCCCGACGTGGAAATGGAAAAAGGGCCGGTAATGCCAACAGGCTTGCCCCACCAGCCCTGGCAGCTCCCCAAGATGATTTAATATCTACCGCCAAATTCCAGGCAGCCATCCAATTGCTGGCCCAAACAGTCACCAACCAGGTGAACCAGCAGGTGGTTCCAGCAGCCACGAATAGGACCGCAGTGGCTGGGAGGGTGCGAGACTTCACCTGTATGAACCCGCCATCTTCTCAGGGATCCAAAGTAGGGTAGGATCCCCAGGAGTTCGTGGATGAGGTCAAGAAGATAACCCGCATTATGGGTGTTAGCTCCTCTGAAAGTGTTGACCTGGCTTCCTTCAAATTAAAAGGGGTAGCTCAGGTCTGGCATGACCAGTAGAAAGAGGGGCGGCCAGCAGGAGCAGGACTAGTGGAGTGGATAGGATTCCACACATCTTTCTTGGACAGGTTTTTCCCTCAGGAGTTGAGGAAGACAAAGATGGAGGAGTTTATGAAGTTGAGACAGGGCAATAGAACTGTGGATGAGTATGCTCAGGAGTTTTCTAGGCTGTCTAAGTATGCTCCAAAGATGGTAGCCGAGCAAAGGGCTTGCATGCTGAAGTTTGTAAATGGAGTGTCAAAACTGGTCCTCAAGGAGTATAGGATCGCGATGCTGATTAAGGACATGGACCTTTCTAGCTTGATTTTCTATGCCCAGCAGATTGAGGCTAAAAAGTTGAAGGATATGGAGCGTAAGAACAAACGGGAAAGGACTGGCCATTCAGATTTCGGCCATCGAAGGTCTAGCGGTGGTAGTCGCCCACAGCAGCAGCAGAGAACCCCAACACCTAGTTCATCCAGCACCCCAACCTTTTGGACCCGCTAGGATCGGAGGGGTGGATCATCTGCCACTCAGTCTCAGACTCATAGCACCGGGAATAGGTATCCAGCTTGCCCCAAGTGTAGTAGGAACCACACGGGAGAATGCATTCAGGGATGAGAGGACTGTTTTGGGTGTGGACAACTTCAACACTGGATTAAAGAGTGCCCGTCAGCAGGGTGAGGGAGATCAAAATCTACCACATCATCAGTTCCAGTAGGCCGACCAGCTCATCAGGCCAACACTTCAGGTACAGATGGCAATCAGCACCGAAAATCATTTCTATGCTCTATCTTCCTGTCAGGATCAAGACAACTCACCTGACGTAGTTACGAGTATGTTACGTCTCTTTTACTTAGACGTGTATGCCCTCCTAGATCCAGGGGCCACTCTTTCATTCATTACACCCTATATAGCAGTCCAGTTCAACATTAGTCTGGAGGTCCTCTCAGAACCATTCTCAATCTCCACCCAGTTGGCGAGTCAGTTAGAGCCAGCTGGGTGTATAGAAACTGCCCAGTCTCAGTCCTGAGTAAAGTTATTCCAGCTGATCTTATAGAGTTAGACATGGTCGACTTTGACCTTATTATCGGTATGGATTGGTTACACTCCTTCTATGCCTCAGCCGATTTCAGAACTAGAGTTGTCAAGTTTTTGTTTCCCAATGAGCTAGTGCTAGAATGGATAGGCAGCAGTTCAACGCCTAAGTGTAGGTTTATTTCCTACCTTAAGGCCCAGAAACATATCTCCAGAGTATGTATATACCATCTGGTTTGGGTCAAGGATTCCAACTCTGAGACCCCAACCATCCAGTCAGTTCCAGTAGTTAGTGAGTTCCCAGATGTTTTTCCTGAGGATCTTCCTGGAGTTCCCCCTGAGCAGGAAATAGACTTCGGAAGAGATCTCCTCCCGGATACTCAGCCTACCTCCATCCCTCCTTACAGAATGGCTCAGGCTGAGCTTAAGGAGTTGATGGAGTAGCTAAAAGGCCTTCTTTACAAGGATTTTATCATACCCAGCATCTCTTCCTGCGGTGATTCAATGCTATTCATGCATAAAAAAGACGGTACGCTCAGAATGTGCATAGATTACCGTCAGCTGAACAAGGTCACAGTTAAGAACAAGTACCCTCTACCTAGAATTGATGATCTGTTCGACCAACTTCAGGGAGCCAGTTTTTTCTCCAAGATCGATCTCAAGTCAGGGTACAATCAGTAAAGGGTCAGAGAGTGTGACATACTGAAAACAACATTCAGAACTCGGTATGGTCAATACGAATTTATGGTAATATCCTTTGCGCTAACAAACGCCCTAGCAGCCTTCATGGACTTAATAAACAGAGTCTTTAAGCAGTATTTGGATATGTTCATCATCGTATTTATTGATGACATTCTAGTATACTCCAAATATGAGGAAGGGCATGCCAACCACCATAGATTAGCATTATAGACACTCAAGGACAGCCAGTTATTCGTCAAGTTCAGCAAGTGTGAATTTTTGGTTAAAGTCCATGACTTTCTTAGGTCATGTGGTCTCGGGTGAAGGAATACAAGTAGTCCCTCATAATATAGCAGCAGTGAAGGATTGGCCTAAAACTACCTCTCCTACTAAAATCAGGAGTTTCCTGGGCTTAGCAGGTTATTACCGATGGTTTGTGGAAGGCTTCTCCTCCATAGCATCTCCTTTGACTAAGTTAACACAGTACAAGGTGAAATTTCAGTGCTCGTACAATTGTAAGAAGAGTTTCCAGGAGTTGAAGACACGACTCTCTATTGCTCTAGTTCTGACCTTGCCAGAAGGAACAAATGGATTGGTTATTTATTGTGACGCTTTCAGGATTGGACTCGGTTGCGTTCTGATGCAGCGGGGAAAAGTGATAGCCTACGCCTCCAGACAGCTCCAAGTTCATGAGAAGAATTGTCCAACTCATGACTTGGAGTTGGCAGCGGTGGTGTTTGCGCTAAAAATATGGAGGCATTACTTATATGGAGCTCAGATAGATGTATTTACAGATCATAAGAGTCTTCAGTACGTGCTGAGTCAGAAGGATCTAAATATGCGCAAGAGAAGGTGGTTGGAGTTGCTAAAAGACTATGACATGAGTGTACTGTATCACCCGAGCAAAGCCAATTGGTCGCTGATGCCCTAAGCAGACGGTCTATGGGGAGTGTGATTCATATTAGGGAAGACAAAAAGGAGTTAGCAAGGAATGTTCACATACTAGCCCGGTTAGGGGTGCAGCTGGAGGATTCAACCAAAGGTGGGGTGGTAGTGCATAGTGGGTCGGATTCATCCTTGGTAGTTGATGTTAATTCCAGACAATATGAAGATCCAATTCTACTTAAACTTAAAGAAGCAGTTCTTAGAAAGGAGGTTGAGGCTTTCTCCAAAGGGGGAGATAGTGTGCTCCATTACCAGGGAAGGTTGTGTGTACCAAATGTTGGTGAGTTAAGACAACAAATATTGGCTGAGGCACATAGCTCGAGATACTCCATTCACCCCGGTGCTACCAAAATGTACAGCAATTTGCGGGATATTTACTGGTGGAACGGTATGAAAAGAGACATTGTGAAATTCATAGCCAAGTGCCCCAACTGCCAGCATGTTAAGGTGGAGCACCAAAGAACAAGAGGCATGACCCAGGATATCAGTATACCCACATGGAAGTGGGAAGAAGTGAATATGAATTTCATCACGGGTCTACCGCGGACTCGTCGGCAGCATAAGTCAATTTGGGTAGTAGTAGATCGGATGACTAAGTCAGCTCACTTCCTCCCAGTTAAAACCACAGACTCAGCTGAGGACTATGCCAAACTTTACATTTGAGAATTAGTCAGACTCCATGGGGTGCCCTTGGCTATTATTTCAGACAGGGGAACGCATTTCAACTCACACTTCTGGAAGTCTTTAAGAAGGGACTAGGCACTCAAGTCAAACTCAACACCGTTTTTCACCCACATACCTATGGGCAAGCTGAGTGGACCATTTAGACCCTAGAAGATATGCTAAGAGCTTGCGTGATTGATTTTAAGGTTAATTGGGATGACCATTTGCCTCTTATCGAGTTTGCGTACAACAACAACTACCATTCTAGAATTCAGATGTCCCCATTTGAAGTATTCTATGGAAGAAGTGTAGATCTTCTATCGGATGGTTTGAGGTTGGTGAAGCTACCTTGATAGAGCCATACTCAGTTCACGAGGAAATGCAGAAAGTTCATCTCATCCGAGAAAGGTTGAAAATAAATCAGAGCCGTTAGAAATCTTATGCTGATGTGCGGAAAAGAGAGTTGGAGTTTGCAGTTGATGATTGGGTTTACCTAAAAATTTCACCCATGAAAGGGGTGATGAGGTTTGGAAAGAAGGGGAAGCTCAGTCCGAGATATGTGGGACCTTATAGAATTTTGAGGCGTATCGGCAATGTAGCCTATGATATAGAATTACCTTCAGAACTAGCAGTTGTACACCCAGTTTTCCATGTGTCATTTTTGAAGAATTGCATCGGAGATCCAACCTCAGTTGTGCCTTTGGACAATGTGGGAATAAAGGATAGTCTCTCATATGAGGAGGTACCAGTCCATATTCTTGACCGCCAACGTAAGTTGAGGAATAAGGAAATAACTTCAGTCAAGGTCCTATGGAGAAATCAGCAAGTCGAGGGAGCTACGTGGGAGGTCGAAGCAGATATGATGGCCAAATATCGGCATTTGTTCTCTACTGACTCTATTGTAGTCTTAAAAGTTAGTTTTTCCTTAGGACCTGATCTAGTTGTTGAATTCAATTCATGTGTATAAGTTTCATTTGCAACTTTGGATGTATGTATGAAAAGTTATTCAGTTTAGTTATGTATTTTGAAACAGAGGTAGTCATTCTGACAGTTTTGGAGTTAAATGAGAAGTATTTGGAGATTTTAATTGTTATTCTCTACTTTCCTGTGTGTTTTCTAACATTCGAGGATGAATTTTTACAAGGGGAAAAAATTGTAGTGCCCAGAAAACTCAAAATCTAAATCCGGCACTTAAATCAGAAAATTTGAAAAAACTACAAAAATGCTACAGGACGACTCACCTAACAAGTCGTTATGAGACCCAACGACTCGTTAGGTCAGTCGTGAGAAGGAGTAAGTATTGAAAATGAGAAGCAGTGCACCCAACGAGAGACATCATGAGTCATGGTCACTGTCCACGACCCGTTAAATCACTCGAGGTCAGGCCTTGGTCAAGGAATTTATAAGTTGGTCAGTGTACTTGATGGGTGGGGACAATGAGTCGTGGTCACTTGTAACGACTCTTTATGCCCCCCATTTCCAGCCTTAGTCAGTTTTTAGAAAGTGTACCTAACGAGTGTTACCACAAGTCATCATAAGTGGCAATGACTTGTTAAGTGACTCATTACCTAGTCTAGTGTTGAATCTTCAGAAGTGAGACAGTGTGGTCCACGACTCCTTAGGTCCCTCGTGGTGACCTACTGAGGAACCTGGGAAGTGTACCTGACGGGAGTGACCACGAGTCGTAGTCAGCCACCACGAACCGTTAGGTCACCTGGCAGTTTTCCCCAGCGAATTTCTAAGGGCTATTTAGTAATTTTCTACTCTTCTAAGCTTTAAACTACGTCATTTTGGACATAATTTTAGACTTATTAGGGGGTTTGAACGGTTCCTCCCCTCATTCCCACAATCATTCTCTGAAAAACTACCAAAGAGTTCCTGAAGAAAACTCTTAAGCAAGCTTAGGGTTGTCCTCCATTGCAGCAGTTCAAGTCTTCCTCTCCGGGAGAATTTTAGTCAGGTATGTGGGAATTCAACAAGGGAATTGTCCTTCCCTTGTGTCCCCCAAAATCCTCTCATAATTTTCCTATCAGTTTAGCCTTGAGATTTTTGAATATGAAAAATATTTTCATGTTGATTTTCGTTAATTTCAATTGGGTTAATATCCACGTTTATTATTCATATTATCTTCATCAGTTCCTAAGTAAATTGTTGTTGTTCTTTCCAAGTTGATTTAAGCCCTAAACTTTTGAGTAATGATTATTGCGTATTAAATTTTCGCCTATTGTATAAAGTATGTTTTGGGCTGAATTTCCTAGTAATTCTTATTATATATATTTGTTGAGTAAACATTCCATTGATAAGATTATTTTAGCCTTGATAGATGATATTTCTTTAATTCTTAAGATTATGCCATATTATGAAATTCCCGTGTTGCTGGAATAAGTTGAGTTCTCTATTAGCTGCTTAGTAGCTTAGCTCAGTTAGAACGTAGAACCTCTTAAAAACTATACAAAAAGTGTCAACTGATCAGTTTGACTTCAGTCTTATCCTGAGGTGTCAGCGGTGCCTCCCAATTATAAGAATCATATTTAGAATTCAGTTATTGGTCCACTTAGGCAGTCATGACATTTTAGCTATGTAGCTCTGACAATCCTCAGGACCCCATTTTAGATTTCAGATTGTTCTTAGACAGTTACAACACTTCTAGATAAGCAACTCTGACAAGTCTAGAACCCAATTCCAGAATTCGGTCTGATAAGACTGTCAGGGTACTTTCAGTTATATGTCCCTGTCTAGTCTTGGACCCAGTTTCGAGCTATCAGCCTAGTAGTTCAGTATTGGTTTCCTGTGGGAGTAGGACTTAGCACCGAGCGGACAAGGGTGCCAGTACACCCAGGTTCCCAGAACTACGTTGCCAGTGTAGGTTATAGTATTACTTGGACTGATTGGCCCTAGACTTTTGTGATCACCCAATTCATTCCTTTATACCCTGGCAAAGTATATTGGGTCCTACCTGTGGGGTCTATACATCGGACTCCACGTCTAGCTCACCTGGTTATATGTCGGTTATAGACTCTCCCACTAGTCAGTCCAGTCCAGTTTAGAATAAGCAGTTCAGTTCAGTTCCAGTTCTATCAGTTTAACTCAGTTCAGTACAGTATCTCAGAGTCAATCTTTCAAATTTAGGGCACGTCTTTGACCATCCGACGGTCATCTTGACCATCACATTTTACATCAGTAGTTCAGTTCAGTTTACTTGTTGGTCATTGCATGTCATTCCAGTTCAGACATTGTGTTCAATTATGCTTTCTCCAACTTACTCCGTACATTCAAAGTACTAACGTATACTTTATGTTGTATCATTTCATGATACAGCTGCAGGTTCCTAGATACAGCAGCATTAGCTACCACATTTCAGCTCCTCCTCAGCCGCGGTTGAAGTGTGAGTCCTCATCATTCGAGGGCCTTGTTTTTATTTTCTTACAGCCAGATTATAGTTTTACTTTAGACTTAGAGTTATCTGGGGGCGTGTCCCAGTTCATCAGTTAGAAGGATTTCAGACTACATATGTTCAGTTTTCATGATTTAAGTTTTATCTTAATTTTTATAAAATTCTTTTATGTTATTATTTCAAATTTCCATTGTGCATGTTTACTCAGAATACCAGTGTATGATAAACCAGGGGTTGAATTGGGGTCACTTGTGACTTCAAGTACCGTGTTACGTCCATGATGTAGGCTTGGGGCGTGACATTGGCATACCAAGAGGTGCGTTGTGGACCAAGGGTAGCTAACCCTGCTTCTGAAAAAACCCAATCCCAGTCCAAGTAGGAGCAATGCAGATTTATTCTACTACTATGTATATCCTTTCTTAGGACATTTTAGGTGTCGAATCTTGTTAGGAAGTTGGTTCAAACTTAGTCTAAGTAATTTTGAAAGTTGATTTCACCTCTTATTCTTTGATAATAATTGTTGTAAGTTTGGAAAACATTATTCCATACTAGTGTTGGAGAAAACATCAAGTTCTTGTGATTCATATTAGCTTTCGAGATTTTTCATACAATTTCATATTTTTCATATATATTTCATTATGACTTCTTACAAATTTTTATGTTATTGTTTCTTCAAACATGAGCGGCCAAATCTCTTGAGCTATAGTTGTGAGAGCCATGATGGATCAATTGGAGTAGGCAAAATAAAAATAATGATTCTTGAATGGTGAATTGAGTGGAATTTTATTCTCTTTGTTTTAATGAGTTTTAGCGGTTGGAAACGTTCAAACATGGTTGTATCATCAACTTTCTCAACCATAGAGGCTGAAGTTAGGAAAAGAGAATAACAATGGAAATTTGAGGCTACCAACCCTCATCTAATTAACTTGATCTCTAACCGAGGATAGTTTATCCAAGACTTACTACGAGGGAAAAATATACACACCTAAAGTCCGAAAGGATTAAGGTGAAATTCAACTATGTAGGTCGAGAGACGTTAGAAGAACTTGATCAATCAGTCTTACAAAAAATTCACCAAGATAGATCACTAATAAAATAAGCCTACTACATTATAAAATTATGGAGAACACAATTCGAGTTTTGTCCCATTAATTTGGTAACAGCTTAATCACTGTCTTGAATTAGTTTTTCTTTTATTTGCAACCCCTCTTTTGAAATTTTGACTACCAGTTGATTTATTTATCATTCACATATTACTTTTACCCTATTCCCTGTGAGATCGAACTCAACCTAGTTAGGTTACTATATTTTACAGCAACCGCTTTATACTTCATTGCGAGGTGTAATTTGGCGTTATCAATATGACCATAAGACTGTTCCTTCACAAAAGTAAGTGCTTTGGTGGTTTTAAAATGACTACAAAAGTGTGATTTGATTTCTCAGCCATAGGAACGCAGATGAATGAACGAAATGTCAAGAGCCAAAAGGGGCTTCCTGTGTAGGTAGGAACAATATTATCACAGATTGAGCAAATAGTAAGTAAGAGTATAAGATACGTGATAGTAGCCTTGGAAGGCAAATGAATTTGTAAAACAGTTAAAGAAGGATTTATCCAGAATAGTAGTGTTGAATGATTTAATCCATTATGCTTGACTATGATGGTTGAGAATATATTCTCACGACCCGAGTCTGCACCCTGGATGTGACACAGTACTTAGGATCAGAAGTAAGCCCAAGAAAATTCATGGCATAGAGAAATTCTATAATAACTGAACTATTGTAAAAGAATCTTAAGCGGAAGTTGATTGCAAACAAATACCAAATACTTTTATAAAGAGAGGACGTCTGATATAATACTGGAATTTAATCAAAACATTAAAACTCAAGCTGAAACTAACATATCCTATCTAAAAACCTTCTAAAAGAAACTGATGAGTTGCTGGGACAACTCCCCAGCTAACTCTAAGGTCTAAAACTAAAATTAAAAATGACAAATATTTGAGGTAAAGACTCCGGTCCTCGAAAGATGAGGACTCACTAGTAGAACTCTACTGTAATAAGTCTGAAGGAGAAGCTAATCCTGTTACTGAGCCTGAGAGACTGAGCCTATATTATAAAACGATATAGCAAAAGAAATATGTGGTCAGTACTTTGAATGTACTAACTATATGAGATGCAACTGGAATATGTAGAACATGCTAATAGTTTGAAAAGTTGTGCTAAAATGCATAACTGAACTGAAGTACCATGACCCTTATTAAGATACATAACTACTGCTATAAAATAACAGTCTGAACAATACGTAAAAAAAGTATAAGTAGAACTTATTTAAGGGTCATGTACATGTACTTAAAACTGAGTCTGTAAATATGACAGAAACTGTACTGAATGATGGGAGAGTCTACTAACCAACATATAACTATGGGAGTTAACCGTGGAGTTCGATGTATACTCCCCATCTATAGGACCTAATATACCTTGCAAGGGTAAAAATGCATAACTAATGTGATCACTAAAATTGATGCCTATTCGGGCTAATAACATATGGTGGCATATTGTTCTAGGTCCTGGGTGTGCTAAACCCTAGACCTGCTTGGTGCTAAGAACTACACCTAATTGATTAGTTTAAATGAAAAATTTATAGATAGCTTAAAAACTAGTGTTCTTAAAGCTAAGTCAGAAACTTTATCTGATAGTATTATGTGGGCCTAAAGAACCTTAAAATACTGATTATGCTATCAATATATGTATACTGAAATCTTGATAAAATCACAAAGATTGAAATATGAATTCATGCTAACTCAACGCCATATAGAAGCAAAATAAATCTACACTTGAATCATGTGAAATTTGTCATAAAAGTGTCATTTATAAATGAATTTGTACAATCATGAATATCACATACCAGAAATCACAGGAAACTGGAGAAGATTGAAGTAATAAGGCAATTCATACTAACCAAAACCCTAAGACATGATTTGTAGGGAACTTGAAAGAAAGTTAGGGTTCACTACATATTTTAGGCAAAAGAGAGAAAGGATACCCTTGTTGAAATCCAACATACCTATAAAAGAATTCTCTGAGGAAACTCTTCGCAATCTGGAGGAGAAGCAGAACCTTAACTCTTGCCCTGAAAAGCATTGTCTGAGTTTTTACGTATTGGTCTTGAGAGCTAAGTGAGAAACAAGGGAGAAGGATCGACTGATCCCCTTACTCCCTTGATAATATACCCCAAATCAATGTATTTAAAAACTAAAATAACAGGAAGTTACAAAAATGCCCATGGAAAAAAATGTGGAAAACTGCTAGCACCGACTCAACGGGTCAGAGAACAAGTTGTTAGTGGTGATCATGACTTATTGGGACCAGTTGTTGCTTCTGGGTCTTAAAAATATAGTTTCTAAACTTGAACAACAGACAGGAATAATGACTTGTTAGATGGAACAATGAGTCATTGATTCCACTTGTTGTCACTGGAAGGGTTTTGAACAAATGCTTGATATCCCCCAACGGACAGACAGAACAACCCTTTATCTGAAATAACGGGTCGTTGCTTCCATCTATTGTACTAGGGAAAGTTTAGCATTTTCTGGATTTCTTCCACTGGCTTCACGGGATGAGTCGATACATCAAACAACAACTCATCGTCTGGCTCATGGTCTAGGAGAAGGATTTTGATAGGTTTCTGGAGATTGCAAGAATGGGTCGAACGATGATCTGTTACTTTTAACAATGGGTCATTGTATCACTCTGTTAGTTTGAGGAATGAAAACTACAGAGATGACAATGAATTAGATAGTGGGTTGTTGTTACTGACAAGGACTCATTGGTTGAGTCATTTTGAGGCAAAAATTTTCTAGTTATCACTTCAATTCTAGGGCTTAACCTTAGGAACTTTTGGGTTGTTGCATATATGAGCATCATTTTCATATTGAATAATTCAATTATATTCCAACAAGAATGGTAACCTCGAGGACATGTTGAGAGCATGCGTGATGGATTTCAAAGGTAGTTGGGATGAACATTTTCCCTTAATTGAGTTTTCTTATAATAACAGCTATCACTCTAGCATCCAGATGGCACCGTTCGAGGCTCTTTACGGGCGGAGGTTTAGATAGCCCATCGGATGGTTTCAGGTTGGTGAGGCAGCTATGATAGGACCTGATTCGGTTCATGAGGCTATGGTGAAAGTTCAGTTGATAAGGGATCGGTTAAAAATCGCTCAGAGTCATCAAAAGTCATATGCAGATGTGAGAAGAAGAGATTTGGAGTTTGAGGTAGATGATTGGGTATTCCTGAATGTATCTCCCATGAAGGGAGTCATGCGGTTCAGAAAGAAAGGAAAACTCAGTACTCGCTATATTGGTCTCTACCGGCTTATGAAAAGAGTTGGTAAGGTAGCGTATGAGTTGGACTTTCCATCAGAGTTATCCTCAGTTCATCCCGTCTTTCATGTATCTCTATTGAAAAAGTGCTCAGGTGATCCATCGTTAACTGTCCCGGTGGAAAGCGTTGGTGTGGGAGATAGCCTCAGTTATGAGGAAATTCCAGTTGCAATCTTTGATTATCAGGTTCGGAGGTTGAGGAACAAAGAAATAGCTTCGGTGAAGGTGTTATGGAGAAATCAGCAGGTTGAGGGAGCTACGTGGGAGGTCGAAGCGACTAGGATGGCTAAATGCCCTCACCTGTTCCCTACCGGCTCAGTTTCAGTTTGAGGTATCAGTTTTTGCCCTAATTTTCTAATCAGTTTCCATGTTCCGTTCATGTGTGCAAGTTTGAATTATGTTATGATAGATGTATTTGATGTCTGAATTCGGTTCAGCTAGGTAGTCCTTTTCGGAGGGAGTCATTCCGCCAGTTTTCGAGTTAAATGACTAGTATTTGATTATGATAATTTCATTCGTCTGTTTTCTACTTGTTTCCAATATTCGAGGACGAATGTTCCTAAGGGGGAGATATTTTTATACCTTGGGGAACAAAGGATCAGACCTAGGAGTCAAAACGGTGAAAAACTAAAATTTCGCACAAGGTCACAAGACGAATCGTGAGGAGGCTCGTGAGGAGTGACCACGAGTCGTGAGGTGACTCGTGGTCCATCAAGGTTGGCAGGGCTTGTTGAGAAGAACACGACCTCATGACTCATGAGGTCTCCTGTAGCCTAGACTGGTTGTGGCAAGGAGGCTTTGGGCAGTAGAAGCCATGGATGGTGACCACGAGTAGTGGTCACCCACCACGAGTTGTGGTGTCTTCCGTGAGGTCCCCTAGTAGTTGTTTTGAGCAGTGTGTCAAACGAATCATGACCATGAGTCATGGCCTGAGAACACGAGTCGTCCAGTCCCTCGTGGGGACTGGCAGTAAGCCAAATTCTGTGATATTAGTAAGGGATTTTTCGTCATTGCTAAGTTCTAGGGGCCTATAGTACGTCATTTAATGATCGTTTTACAGGGTTTTAAGAGGGGACAACCTATTCTAAGATAGTTCATTCCATGCATGCAAACTTGAGAGTTTGAAGAGAGGATTTAGAGCAAGTTTTGAAGGTTTTCATTTGAATTTCACCATGGGCAATTAGAGAAGTGGTAAAATTATCCCTCCCAGGTATGTAAGGTTATAAGGGGGTGTCTTCTTTCCACACCCATGCCCAATTTCTATAAAATCATGAAAATTACCTATGATTGAGTATGGGGTTTTACCCAATTACATAATTCTTCAATCTCTACACATGGGTATGATTAGATTATGTTTATATTGATGAATTGTGAAGCTTGGGCAGATTTTAAATTGTTTTCAATCAAAAATTGTGTTTTCTAAATTATGAAATTAAATTTCCATGGATGAGAAATTCATGAAAGAAGAGAATGATAATGAATGTATGATGATGATGATGAGATTTGACGATAAAAAGCATGTTTCTAAAGCTACCCATGATTATCATATTGATTTCTAATGAACTGAGTAGGTCCAAGTATGGTAAATCTTTGGGAAATGCCCACATGTTGATTTAAAATGATGATTTTTCCGAAATAAGCTTACCACATTGTTTGGAGTGAGGTATCTCAAATTTCATATTATTAGCTTGTGGTATGTTTCAAATTAAAGCTTCTCATACGCATAAGTTCATAATTGAGATGTATGTCATATTGAGCTTTGTCAAAGGACAATGTTGAGCTTCATTTTTATATGATGTTGAGTCAATGCATGATTTCATTATTGAGCTTTGTCAAAGGAAAATGTTGAGCTTCGTGCATACGATGTTGAGTTATGCATGATTTTCATCTTGAGCTTCGTCAATAGACGATGTTGAGCTTCATTATATACAATGTAAAGCATTTCATATTTTTGGGAGAAGAGTCTAGCATCGAGAGGGGTAAGGGTCGCATCCTATGTCCCAGAATTATGCGCCAACGTAGGTTGATATTATTATATTATTGGGACCTCCCTTATGAGCTATCCCCGGCCCAAATGTCCCATGAGCTTGACATCGATATCATGGTAGTGTCCTTAGCCCTGGAAAGGTTCTGGATGGCTCTGCCCACTTGAGTGTGATAGTGGAGACCATGTAAGCTCTATCGTGGTATCTCGGTTAAGTGACGAGTCTCCCATTGTCTGCATGTTTCAGATTTGCATATTCGTTACTCATGATTATTATTTCAAGCATGCATGTTCTAAGAGTAAGGTTGACTCACTGTTCCTCTTTTTTATAAATTTTATAGTTCATCTTTGAGTCATTCGAGTCAGTTATGATGTTACGAAACTATGCATGGTCATACTATGAAAAGATTATGATTTCAGAATTAGTGCATGTAATACCTATCTCTCAGAGTTGAAAGCTTATGATATGTTATGAAATGTTTTAAATGTTTTATTTAACTTAAGCGGATTTACTTACCTTGCATACTCGGTACATTCCACGTACTGAACGCATACTTTCTATGTTGTATCGTTTGATGATACAGGACTCGGCTCGCAGCTTCAGCCCCGTTCTTAGTTAGCTTTTCAGAATTTGTATCGACTCAGGATTGGTGAGTCCTCATCCTTCTAGGACTAGACTATCATTTTTCCCTTATGTACTTCCAGTTTAAGTATTGTTGAGTTAGTTGGGGTCTTGTCCCATCAACTCGTCTAGACTAGAGGTTTTTCAGACTTATGTATGTGTTAGCTTCGAATGTTATTCTGATGTGATGTTGAATTAGACTTACGCTGAGATTATGTTGATGTTTTATTCAGTTTATCGAGTGATTTAGATGTATGCTTATGTTATGGGTCGACTTGGGGTCTCTTGGGGTTCCTTGTCCCGTGTCTACGATCCAGGCCTCGATTTGGGTCATGACACTTATGAGATACTGGGACAAGCCATCAGCTAGCTCCAAGTCTAAAACTAAAACAAAAACAAAGCATAACAATCATAAACTGACAAACGTCCTCGGATGATAAGGACTCACCAAAAGCGGGATGGACCTGATCTGAGCAGGTGCAAGCTAGCGACGAGGCTGAGGACGATCCCCGAACCTATATCACGAGACAATATAGCATAGAGTATGCAGTCAGTACTTTAAATGTACTGAGTATGTAAGGTAATTAAAACATGCTAATAAAATGATAATCTAAAATCATGAGTATAAATCAAGAAAATTCATGAGTGTAAGGACTGTATGCTAAAAACCATAAATCTGAAGTATACATATTCATAAGATATTTAACATAACTTGAACATAATGACCCAAAGTTTAGAGATAGAAATCATATAACTTGGCATGCTTGAAATCATAGTGAAATCTCATAAATTGATCAATGGGTCAAATATGCTATAAAACATAATATCATGAGTCTTAAACATGAGTAACTGAAATCATGATAAATAATGGGAGACTCGTCATAACAGACAACCATCATGTATGAGAGCATGTTGATCTTACGTCTTGCACACGTGGGGAAGAGACATTCTACACCTTGCCAGGGCAATGGACGAATGAGGTCTGATATCACGGGTGTGCCCTCAGGCAGGGAAAGCACTCTCTTGAGAGGTCCCAATAAGAATATAACCTACATTGGCGCGTAGTTCATAGATCGGGGTCCTTGGAATCCCTGGCCTACTCGATGCTAGAAACTACTCCCAAAACATGCATATTGCTCATATAATCATATTTTCAAAACATAGCTTAAATTTGAATATTGCAAGTCTTGACTCTGAAACATTTCACAAACTAATCTTGTAAACCTTGGCTAAAATCATGATAAGCATACTTTAACTTTTCATGGGCTTTACCAAGTCATGAAAGAATACATACTTGAAATAGACTTCATAATTCAAAATCATGGAATCATAAGTTAAGAATTCATAAACACTCATGCATACTAGATAACTTATCATGCTTGATGTTCGGACCAAACTACACGCAAGTGCACGTGGTCGTACAAGTAGTAAAGTGGCTTTATTTCAAGCCAAGTATCGATCCCACAGGGACTGAACTACGGCAGTAATTAACCTAAGTGTTAGTGAACGATATCTCTATGAATGTAGACAACCAAACAAATAATGTTTTATGAGTCAATATTAATAGTTAATAAGAACCTAA
>JACEIK010000366.1:61794-91169 GCA_018107945.1 Datura stramonium
TTATTTAATTTTAACAAATTAAATAGATCATATATTTATCAATGTGTCCTTTACTTATACTAGATGATTTAGTGTATAGAATTTAGTTTATACACGAAAGATTAAATCATCGTCTTTTGTAAGTATAAAGTTTATATATGTTCACAATCTAAGATGAAAATTGAACAAATTTATTGGTATGATTGTAGCACAAGTTTAAAGATAATTTATTTTGGATTATGGGAATGGTCGCATTCCAAATTCTTTTTTTAGTATATTTTGTGTGTATTGATCAGACCAATAAGAGATGATTGTTCGCATTCTGAATTTTATAAAACAACTTCTCTAGACCATTGATGTTAGGTATATTTTATGCACATTTGCCATATTTTTACCCATCTTTTACCTTGGTTTGAGTTCATAATCCTTATGAAATGCATGAACTTATGTTTATGTGTGTCTGTGAGCTAACAAATATTATTAGATATTTTGAGCAGGAAACCAAGGAAAAAGAACTCAAACATAAACCAAGGTGTGAAGAAAGAAGAGTTCGCAAAATTGGCCTGGGAGAAGGTGTCATGATCCCAACATAGGCCCGGATCAAGACACGGGACAAGGATCCTCGAGAGACTCCAAGTCAACCCATGTCAAGAACATACATCTAGCTCAATCAAATAAAACGGAAGAATTAACATAATAAACATAGCGGAAGTCTAGCATAACATATGATCCAAAAATACAACACGAGTCTGAAGCTGAATAAAACTTATTGTCTGAAAAGTCTCTAAGTCTGATGAGTTGATGGGACAAGACCCCAACTAACTCTCTAAGTCTGAAACTGAAAATATGCAAATATAACTGAATAAAAGAGGGGCCCTCGACAGATGAGAACTCATCAACAACAACTAATGATAACTTTGAAAGCTGGCTAGTGGCAGGGCTAAGTCTGAAGATCGGAGCCTATACCATAAAATGATACAACATAGAGTATGCGGTCAGTATGTGAAATGTACCGAGTATGCAAGGTAATTAAAATCACTTAATTAAGTAAAATCATTTAAAACATGCATAATATAAAACATAATCAAGATAAAAATCTGAGAGTAGGGCTTGCATGCTATTTTCTGAAATCATGATCTAAACAAAACATAACATCATAACCAAATCGATTGACCTAACAAAGCTGAATCTGATAATCATAAGTAAAACTGAACATTGGGTCAAACTTGTTTTAGAATATATATATCATGAATGATAAACATGCATAACTGAAATCATGAGGAACAATGAGAGACTCGTTATTTAACCGACATACCACAATAGAGCATACATGGTCCCAACTATCACACTCAAGTGGGTAGAGCCGTTCAAAGCCTATCCAGGGCTAAGGATGATATCATGATATCGATATCAAGCTCGAGGCCCAATTGGGGTAGGAGATAGCTCACAAGGGAGGTTCCAAAGTATATATATGATATATATAACCTACATTGGCGCGTAGTTCTGAGGCATAGGGTCGTCCGACTCTTAGCCTACTCGATGCTAGACACTACTTCCAAAAACATGCATATTCTCTCCATCATTTTTCAATGAAGTTTAATAATCAAATACATATCAAATATGAAATCATATATGAGGAGCTTTTGCTCAAACCATATCACAAGCTGAATATAAATGGGAGTCATAACTCCAAAACCATATGATAAGCTTAATTCGGAAAATCATAAATCATACTTGAACATATGGGCATTGTCCAATGCTTTAACATGCTTGAAATACTTAATTCACTTGAAAACATGCTTATAAACATGGATAACTTGAAAACATGCTTTTCATCAATAATATCCCATCATACTTGAACATTCATCATAAATCTCAACTTTCATGAAATTCTCATAAATGGGCACTTTAGTTTATAAAGCTTGAGACATGATTATAATTGAAAATAATGTAAAACTTGCCCATGAATCATAATTTAATAGTAGGAACATATTTATATCATACCCATGTAAAAAAATTAGGAATTTCATGCATTGGGTTAAAACTCCATAGGACCAATATATGAAATTTCATGATTTAGAGAGGGATTGGGCATGGGTGTGAATGAATTCACCCATTCATAACCCTACATACCTGAGATGGACTACTTCTACCACTTTTCTGATTTTCCAATGAGGAATTGAAGAAAAACTTGTAGAAAACCTAAGCTTGATCACCTTCTAAGCCTTCAACTTGCATGCATGAATGTGAATGAGCCTAAAATAAACTTACCCCTCATAAAACTATCTATTTCGAGCTTAAACCGATGTACTTTAGGCCTTAGGATCATAGAAATTACGAAAAAGCCCTTACTGAATTCACAAAAAACAATTGACTGCCAGTCCCCACGAGGGACTGGACGAATCGTTACCCAGGACCACAGCTCATAGCATCAGTCATCATGTGCACTATCCAAAATTCATCCGGGGCTCGCTACAGGGGACCCTACGAGTCGTTACTGGTGACCACGAGTCATGGTAACCACTCGTCACCTTCACTGCCCAAAATCTCAAATCATTAGCAACCAGCTGACCATGACTCATCCCACGAATCATGGGGACTAACCACGACTTGTGGTCATATCCGTGGGGACTTCAAAACTCAAAATTCCAACTCAAGTACAGTACCTCACCATGAGTCACTTCACGATTCATGGTCTACCCCACGAGTCACAGAATGACTTGTTCTGTGACCTGGTGCTAGATTTCCAATTTTCTCCATGTCAACTCCTAGGTCTAATATTTGGACTTTCGGGGTATAACAATATCTCCCCTTTGGGAATATTCATCCTTGAATGCTGAAAATCATACAAAAAGGAAGAGAAATGCAATTATTATATTCAAATACTGATTATATAAGATGAAAACTGATGGAATGACTACTCCGATTCAAACTACATGGCTGAATTGAATTCATGAATAATACATACATCCATATTCATGAAAGAAATTGGGGCACATGAACTGAACATGAAACTGAGTAGAGTTCTTCGGGAAAAAACTAATACCTCAAGCTGGAACAGAGCCGGTAGTGAATAACTGTGGGTATCAATCCATCATATCAGGTTCAGCTTCCCACGTAGCTCCCTCAACATGTTGATTCCTCCATAAAACTTTAACTGAAGCTATTTCCTTGTCTCTTAGCCCTCAAACCTGATGATCCAGTATTTCCACCGAAACCTCTTCATAACTAAGGCTGTCCTTCACACCGACACTGTTCACCTGGACAACTAGAGCTGGATCACCCAAACACTTCTTTAAGAGTGATACATGAAAGACGGGATGCACAGAAGCTAATTCTGAAGGAAACTCCAATGCATATGCCACCTTGCCAACCCGCTTCACAATTCGATAGGGACCAACATAATGGGCATTGAGTTTTCCTTTTTTTCCAAACCTCATCACTCCCTTCATGGGCGATATCTTGAGGAAGACCCAATCATCAACGTCGAACTCAAGTTCCCTCCTCCTCCCATCAGCATAAGACTTTTGGCGACTTTGAGCTTTTTTCAACCTATCCCATATGAGCTGAACCTTCTCCATGGCCTCATGCACTGAATCTGGCCTTATCACTGCAGCTTCACCGACTTAAAACCAACCAATAGGCGATCTACATATCCGCCCATAGTTTCACGACCCGAACGTATACCTGGACCGTAGACATGGGACAAAGGACCCTGAGAGACCTCAAGTCGACCCATCACACATGCATACAACTAATCTCATTCAAATAAGCAAAGTGATAATCATTAAAAAATATAGCGGAAATGTAATTATAGCATAACAATAGGAAATACTGGACATATACATAGCTGAGCACTACATTCTTGTCTGACAGCCTCTAATACATAAGATGGGTTGATGAGACAACATCCCCAACTAACCCGAACAATACTGAAACATAAATAACATGAAAGTTAGTCAAACGGCTCTCGAAACATGAGGACTCACCAATAAGATGAGATGGACTAAAGGTGAGGATGAGCCTGAGATCCGGACCCTATATCATGAAACGATACATCATAGAAAGTATGCGGTCAGTACGTGGAATGTACCGAGTATGCAAGGTCGGTAAAACATACATTTTAGAGTAAATCTTTGAGTAAAGAGATAAGTAAGGGTAAGAGTCATTCCAATTGAGTAGGTGAAGAGTCTCTTTCAAGCGATATCTATAACTCATAAATAATATAAGAGAAGGACATCATGCTTACATCAAAATCTTTGTAATAAAACATAAGACTCAAGACTTTCAAATCATTCATAATCATTCATTTTCATAATCGTAAGTAAACTTTATCAAAACATAACTTGAGCCAACAACATAAATATAACAATGCGTAAAACATGCAGAACAATGGGAGAACTCGTCATAACCAACACCATCATGGTAGAGCCTTTCATGATGCCCCACTATCTCGCTCAAGTGGGCAGAGCCGACCTTGGATTGCTAGGCGAGGGTCATGCATTAGGCGATACCTTTCCGAACCGCATGACTCCCTTCATGGGAGATACCTTTAGAAATACCCAATCATCCACATTAAACTCCAAAAACCTTCTCCTCATATCAGCATACGAATTCTGACGACTCTGAGCAGTTTTTAACCGGTCCCTTATCAACTGAACCTTCACTATCGCCTCATGAACCAAAATATGGTCCTATCATAGCTGTCTCGCCAACCTCAAACCATCCGATGAGAGATCTACACCTTCGCCCATAAAGAGCCTCGAACGGTGCCATATGGATACTAGAGTGATATCTGTTATTATAGGCGAACTCAATTAAGGGCAAATGATCATCCCAACTACCTTTAAAATCCATAACACATGCCCTCAACATATCCTCGAGTTCTGAATGGTTCGTTTTGCCTGGCCATCTGTTTGCGGATGGAAGGTTGTACTGAGCTTAACTTGCGTCCCAAGTCCTTTTTGAAAAGAATGCCAAAATTGAGAGGTACACTGAGTACCTCGGTCTGAAATAATAGAAAAGGGCACTCCATGAAGTCGAGCCAACTCCCAAATATACAACTTGGCATAATCATCCGCTGAATCCGTGGTTTTGATCGGTAGGAAGTGTGCCACCTTAGTTAACCTGTCTACCACCACCCAAATGGAGTCATAGTGTCAGCGAGTACGAGGTAGGCCTGTAACAAAATCCATATTTATTTCCTTCCACTTCCAAGTGGGAATGCCAATATCCTGAAGTACACCTCCCGGCCTCTGATGCTCGACTTTCACTTGCTGACAGTTTGGACATTTAGTTATGAACTCCGCAATATCCTTCTTCATACCATCCCACCAATAGATTTCTCACAAGTCCGATACATCTTCATGGATCCCAAGTGGATTAGAATATCTAGTACCATGTGCTTCATGCAATATAAGAGCTCTCAAATTATCAACATCCGGAACACATAGTTGACCCTGATATTGTAGCAACCCATCTCCCCCTTGGGAGAAAACCTCCACCTTTTGACTCAGTACTGCTTCCTTCAGGTTCCTCAAAGTCGGATCCTCATCTTTCTTAGATTTGACATCGACCACTAAGGAAGATTTTGACCCATTCCGCACAATAACGCCGCCATCAGTTGAATCGATCAATCAAACTCCCAGTCTTGCAAGTCGGTGGACATCCTTCACCAACTCCTTCTTTCCCTCATCCACATGGGACACATGCTCCATAGAAATCCTACTAAGTACATCCGCAACCACATTGGCCTTACCCGGGTGGTAAAGGACACTCATGTCATAGTCCTTAAGTAACTCCAACCACCTCCTTTGCCGAAGATTTAGATCTTTCTGTGTGAACACCTATTGCAAGCTCTTGTGATCCGTAAATACATCCACATGGACTCTATACAAGTAATGTTGCCATATCTTCAATGCAAACACCAACGCAGCCAACTCAAGATCATGCGTCGGGTAATTCTTTTCATGAACTTTCAGCTGTCTCAAGGAATATGCTATTACCTTCCCACACTGCATCAATACACATCCCAGTCCGACTCTTGAAGCATCGCAATACACTACAAAGCCATCCGTGCCCTCGGGTAAAGTCAACACTGGTTCTTAAGTGAGTCGGGTCTTCAACTCTTGGAATCTTTTCTCACAAGCATCCGACCATTGGAACTTCACCTTTTTCTGAGTCAACCTGGTCAGTGGGGCTGCAATTGATGAAAAGCCCTCAACAAATCTTCGGTAGTAGCCAGCTAGACCAAGAAACTCCAAATTTTTGAAGGATTCACCGGTCTGGGCCAATTCTTCACCACCTCAATCTTCTGAGAATCTCCCTTATGCCTTCGCTTGATACCACATGACCAAGAAATGCCACCGAGTTTAGCCAAAATTCACACTTGCTAAACTTTGCATACAGTTGACGATCCTTGAGGGTCTGAAGTACTACTCACAGGTGAGCGACATGCTCCTCATCCCTCCACGATTATATCAAGATGTCGTCAATGAACACAATCATGAACATGTCCAAATATGCCTTGAACACCCTATTCATTAGATCCATAAAAGCTGCAGGGGAATTGGTTAGTCCGAAAGACATAACAACAAATTTGTAGTGACCATACCGAGTCTTGAAAGCGGTCTTCGGGATGTCACTCTCCTGAACTCTGAGTTGGTGATACCCGGACCTGAGATCAATCTTGGAGAAGCACTTGGCACCATGAAGCTGGTCAAACAAATCATCGATCCTGGGTAAGGGGTACCTGTTCTTGATGGTAACCTTGTTCAGCTGCCGATAGCCAATACACGTGCGAAGGGAACCGCCCTTCTTTCGAACAAATAAAACTGGTGCACCCTACGGAGACTGGCTCGGTCTAATGAAGCCCTTATCCAAAAGATCCTTTAACTGATCCTTCAATTCCTTTAGTTCAGCTGGGAAAATCCTATAGGGAGGAATAGGGATAGGCTACGTATCGGGTAATATATCATACCGAAATTAATTTCCCTCTATGGAGGAACACCGGGAAAATCATCAGGAAACACCTTCGGATATTTGCACACCACCGGAACTGACTGAATAGTCGGGGTCTCGGACTCCACATCCTTAACCCTAACTAGGTGGTACATGCAACCTTTAGAGATCATCTTCCTGGCCTTAAGATAGGAAATAAACTGACCTGCTGGTACCACCGAACTACCCTTCCATTCCAACACTGACTCACCCGAAAAACGAAATTCAACTGTATGGGTCCTATAATTAATCGAAGCATAACATGCGAACAACCAATCCATTCCAAGAATAATGTCAAAGTCAGTCATGGCTAACTCTACAAAGTCTGCTGAGGTAACCTTATGAAACACAGTGACCGGGCATTCTCTATATACTCGTTTAGCTATGACTGAATCACTAATAGGGGTCGAAACTGAAAACGATTCTAACAAGGTCTCGGGACTAACTCCAAGGCTAATAGCAATGTAAGGATTCATGAAAGACAAGGTAGCTCCCGGGTCTAGCAAGGCATAAACATCAATATGAAAGAGACACAACATACCAGTGACCACGTCTGGCGAAGTCTCCTTCTCCTAGCGTGAGGCAAGGGCATAGAATCGGTTTTGGCGCTGTCCGCCACCTCCACTAGTCGATGCTCCCTGCAGAGCGAAACAAGCTGGAGTTGCTGCTATCTTGGTGGCCTATGCACGACCCCTATCATCACCCTGTCTAGCATATGGGCATGCTCAGCGCATGTGCCCAGATCTACCACACCTATAGCAAACATCTGAATCGAGCAAGCACTCCCCGGTATGACTTTTGCTGCATTTCCCGCAGGCTGGAGAGGTATACTCTAACTGGGTGCCCCTATGATCCCTCGACCCTGAATCCCTACTCCTATGATCGCTCCTGGGCCTGGATGGAACACTAGCTGATGATGGTGCTGGGGCTAGTGACCTCTGCTGAAACTGTGGACGGTAGCCACCGCCGGACCTCTGATGTAAAAACCCACGACCGTCAATCTGAGCCCTCTTTTCCTCCCTCTCCCTCGCATGAACCGCCTCCATCTGTTGGGCGTACAACACTATGAGAGCAAAGTCCATATCCTAGTGGAGCATAGCAGTCTTGCAATCCTTTACTAAATAACCAGCCACACCATGAACAAATCGGCTCACCCGCGCTCTCTGATCCATCACTAACTTTGGGGCATACTTTGACAAATGAGTGAACTCAAGCAAATACTCTAGAACTATCATCTTTCCCAGCTTGACGTTCAAAAACTCAGCTACTTTCAACTCCCTTATCTCCCGAGGGAAGAACCTGTCGAGAAAGGCCATTGGAACTCATCCCAACTGATAGGGCCCGCTCCCGCTGCCCTGTTGTCCTTCCATTGCTTGTACCAAATATGAGCGACCTCTTTTAGCTAATAAGAGGCCATGTCCACACACTCCCCATTTTTTACCCCCATAACCTGAGTGACCTTCAAGATCCCTTCAATAAACGCGTGTGGATCCTCATCCACATTTGAACCCGTAAACTCAGGAGGGTTCATCCTCAAGAAGACTCTAATCCGATCTGCCGCTGCATTGCCATTCTATAGGACCTGCGTAACAACCTGCTGGTTGACCTAAGCGGTCAAGGCCTGCGCCAACATTTGAATAGCCACCCGAAACTCAGCGTGTCACTCTGGTGCTTGGGGCTCCTGAACAGGTGGGGCTTGTTGATGCCCATGGTCATTGCCATCTCCGTGGCCTTCATCATTTCCGTTCCTCCTTCCGTTCATTCTTCTAGGAGCCATAATTCTACAATCGCGAATCACACGAATTAGAAGGAGGGAAAGGCTTTTCATCGCACGACATAGAGCATGAAAGAAGGGAACATTTCCTAAATGTATAGTAGCTTATTCGTCATAAGTGTGGCGTGCTTCACACCCATGAAAAATACACTACTTAACACGCCTTTCAGACACCCTAGGACACTTCAAACCTAATGCGTTGATATCAAGTTTGTCACTACCTGAACGTACGCCCAGACCATAGACACGGGAAAAGGGACCCTGAGAGACCCTAAGTCAACTCATGGCACATGCATACAACTAATCTCATTCAAATAAGCAAAATGATAATCATAAAAAAACATCGCGGAAACATAAGTATAGCATAACATTAGGAAATACTAGACATATACATAGCTGAGCACTACATTCTTGTCTGAAAGCCTCTAATAGATAAGCTGGGTTGATTGGACAACATCCCTAACTAACCCGACCAATACTGAAACATAAATAACATGAAAGTCAGTCAAACAGCCCTCAGAACATGAGGACTCACCAATAAGCTGGAAGCGTAAGCTGAGATCCAGACCCTGTATCATGAAACAATACAACATAGAAAGTATGCGGTCAGTACGTGAAATATACCGTGTATGCATGGTCGGTAAAATGGACATTTTAGAGTAAATAAAACTCATAAGTAATATAAGAGAAGGATATCATGCTTACATCAAAATCTTCGTAATAAAACATAAGGCTCAAGACTTTCAAATCATTCATATTCATTCATTTTCATAATCATAAGTAAACTTTATCAAAACATAACTTGAGCCAACAACATAAACATAACAATGCGTAAAACATGCGGAACAATGGGAGGACTCGTCATAACCGACACCATCATGGTAGAGCCTTTCATGATGCCCCATTATCTCGCTCAATTGGGCAGAGTCGACCCTGGCTTGCTTGGCGAGGGTCGTGCATTAGGTGTCATATCACATTTGAGGGGATCATTATCAATACATCATATAATTTAGAAACCCATGGTGGCACATGGTTATGAGACACCGGCGTAGTTCTTTGAACACTGGGCTTCTCGGTGCTAGACACAACTCCCAAAAACATGCATATAGGCTCATACATAAATCAATAACATCATGCATTAAGATTCATTGGCTAAAATATAACATTTATCATCATTGATCCCCTTTAAAACATGCTTAGCCAAGAATCATAGGCCCTTTTCATCGGCCAACATCATAAATCGATAAATCATGTAATTCGCTTCATAAAGCATAAATTATTCTTCAACATTTGGGTATTGCCCAATACTTTATCATATTCAATTCTTTTAAAATATTCTCATAAACATGGGTAACTTGAATTCATGTTTTCCCATCATCAATAAATTTAAAATATTATGTATTCATCGTAAATCATAACTTCCATGAACCTTCATCAAATAGGCATTTTAGATTTAAAAAGCTTGAAACATGATTTAAAGAAAATAATAATAAAACCTGCCCATCATTAATAATTCAATAATTAAAACTCAATTAAATCATACCCATAAAGATAAATAATATTTTCATGCATTTGAGTAAAACCCTATATACTTGAATAAGAGGATTCGTGATTTAAATTGAGATTTTGGCATGGGTGAGGAAGAATTTCACCCATTCTAAAATCCTACATACCTGGGAATGGATTGATTTCGGGGTTCCTTGAATACCCACAAAGAAATTGATGGAAATTTGGGGAAGAAGGTCTTGAATCTCCCAAAAATCTTTCTAAGCTTTTGCACGAGAATGGGCATGCATAAAGGACTTAAGTCATCTTATCTCACTCAGGCAAATACACAAAACGACGTAGTTTAGGGTCTCAAATCATGGAAAAGTTTAAAATGCCCTTAATAAAATTTTCCTGAAAACTGCTCTGGGCGAACAAACGACCGATCCAATGGGTCGTTGCTTGACACCACTACTCTTGGTATTGAGTCGTTGGGTCCACTGCCTCATGACCTGTCTCAGGTCCTTCCAAACGATGGATCATTGAATCGACCGCTGTCAAATCCTTGACCAATTTGACTTTCCTTTCCACGAGCCTCACCATGACTCGTGGTGTCTTCCGACGAGTCGTGATCTCCATCTATTGAATGCACTGAAATCTTCAACCCTCAAATAATGACTAGAAACAACGGGCCATTGCTTCTCACCAAGAATCGTCGGATGCCCCGTTGTTCCCCCTTACCCTAAGCTCAGTCCTTCCAACGAATGGTAACTACGACTCATTGTTCCTGACAACGAGTCGTTACACCGTCTGTAATCACCACTGCTTCCCTGAATCCCCCATTCCACGACTTCTTTCAACGACCATGAGTCGTTGGTCATCCGTTCTGTGATGTTTTTGCTAGTTTTTGTACTTTTTGAATTCAACTCCTGGGTCTATTCTTAGGCCTCTCTAGGGTATTACACATAGAGAGCCTCAAACGAAGCCATCTAAATGCTTGAATTGTAGCTATTATTTTATGCAAACTAAGTAAGAGGTAAATGGTCATCCCAACCCATTACACCCCGTAAAAGTTAACAATTAGTAAGCGTACGCATGGATTTTTGATAAATAAAGAGAGTACAATGCATGTAGAGAAGCCTCAGAAGTAGGGTCGGGCGAGGCGAGGCCGCGAAGGGCCAGCGCAACGCGCCAACTGATAGGGCACCAACCAGCGCTGCGTGCCAGGCCCATAATATATATATAGACCCCTCCTCTCAATTCAAGTCATTTTCAATAGTTCCCCCTCGGTCGGAACTTAAAAGTGACATAACATTTGATCGATTTTCATCTATTTACACTGCTAAATGCCGTCAAAATTTAAATTAACTTCAGGTATCGAGTTTTAAGCCTACAGAGAGCATTACTATGGAGTTATTTTCTTGAAATTCACCCAACAAATCTAACCCTGCCGAGCAAAAGTTGTCAGAATTGCTCCAAACTGATACCTAAACGATCACAGGCATCAAGTAAGAATTTCTCCCTTCTGAAAACTCGAGAAATTATAGGTTTTCGGCCGTATTTTATGTAGTTGAATTATAGTTGCTATTAGTATTAAGAATTATCATTTTAAGCCGAATTTGGTATTGAAATTAGTCTCTTTCTCCCAATATCACGGTTATAGTTGAAAAGAGATGACAAATAAAAGTTGAAACTAGTCAGATAATTAGAAAATGACAATCGAGGTATGTTAAGGCGAATTCCTTTGGAAAGTTAGTTTCTATAGCACTATAATACAATTTGAATCTCAGTAAGAGAGCCAAGAGTTTTGTTATTGTGATCAGTTGTTGCTGTTAGCTGAGACCAGTACTTATGTTAGTTTGGGATTGAGTTTGCCCCGTATACCCTTCCATGACCAACCCAGGGTTACTAGCTGTGTCGTTGCCCACTAGTGGCTATATGATGTCACTCCAAGGAGCGGTATACCATCCACGAGGGACGAAGATGAGGTCTGAGGACCTTATATAGTCCATTCCATGGCTGGAATATTATTTCTATGCCGTATCGGCAGTACACCCGCATCGAGCCTGGTGCCCAAGATGCAATTATCAGGAGTCCACCAGACTCAGACACAACTATAGTTTAGGGGCCGAGTAGGCTCAGTTGCATACCCAGGGGACCGGTAGGTTGGCTATAGTTACTAGTTGACTCAGTTTGACCTTGTTAGAGGTATATATAGATTGAAGTGTGATCGCCAGGGCTTATGGGGGCCCCGAGTGGGTTATTCTGTGCTGATTGTACCTTTCGGGCTTATGGGGACAAGTAAGGTTCTTTTTTGCACTATTTACTAATAGATTAGGCAGTAGGCTGTTAAGTTACTCATGTAGTATCTCTATCCCTTCCATTCAGTTGCTTTCAGTTCTTTTAAGTTTTGTTCAATCATGTTCACTTACTGCCTTACATATTCGGTACATATTGTACTGATGGCCATCCTTGAGGTGCTGTATTACTTGCCTGTGGGTGCAGATAGACACGGATCAGGACCTTCTTAGCTTCATCTAGTGTCAGTAGTACAGTTAGCTCCCCTCCTCTGGAACTGATTAGTTAGAAGGTTTTCTCTTTGTATTGTACAGTATATGGGTAGGTCGGGGCCCTGTGTAGACCATTATTCCACTCCTAGAGGCTTGCAGATTTATAGTTTCCATGTGGTTAGTTTGTTTTTGGTCGTGTGGGGCCTATATATATGTTTTACCTCAGGTGTTGGCCGTATGGGGCCTTGCTTAGCTGTTAGATAGTTTCCTTGCCGGCTATAGTATATTTATAGTTTCCTGGTTTTCATTTCAGTTATAACTAGACAGCATGGTGTCCTTGTCGGCCCTCATAGGATTCCCTTCTATTGCTTGTTGTTGGTTAGCAGTTTTCATTCACAGGTGGCTATATGTCCTTGTCAGTTGGAGGCTGTGTTTACAGCCGAGATATAACTCGTTGTTTTCCTTAATTGAGTTACAAGCATGCACCAGAAATGCATAATCCTAGCCAAGTCAATCAGATTCCAATGTGGCTCTAGGTGCCCTTCATGTCTCCCAAGGTGGGGCGTGATATAACCACCCTTGAAGTCAATCACACACGCTCTCAACATGTCCTCGAGAGTCTGAATTGTCCGCTCTGCTTGACCATCCGTTTGTGAGTGAAATGTTGTACTGAGCTTAACCTGAATACCAAGTCCTTTTTGCAATGACCTTTATAACTGAGAGAAAAATTTGGTGCCTTTGTCTGATATGATGGACAAGGGCACTCCATGCAACCGAACTAGCTCTCAGATGTATAGTTTGGCATAATCCTCCGCTGAACCAGTGGTCTTGACCGATAGAAAGTGAGCATCTTTGGTCAACCTGTCTACAACAACCCAAATGGAGTCATATTGCCGATGAGTGCGAGGCAACCTTGTGATGAAGTCCATATTGATTTCTTCCCACTTCCAAGTAGGAATACTGATATCCTAAAGCATACCTCCCGGTCTCTGATGCTCAAACTTCACTTGCTAATAGTTTGGGCACTTAGCCACAAATTCTATGATGTCTTTCTTCATGCCCTTTCACCAATAGACTTCCCATAAGTCATCTTACATCTTGGTGGCGCCTGGATGTATCGAATATCTGGAACCGTGAGCCTCATGCAACATCCTCTTTCTAAAATCATCAATGTCCGGGACACACAAGAGACCCTGATATCGAAGCATACCATCTCCCTTTTTGGAAAAAACCTCTACCTTCTGATGCTGAACGACTTCCTTTAACTTTACCAAAATAAGGTCCTCGTGTTGTCTAGCTTATACATTAGTCACCACAGACGATTTTGATCCGTTTTGAACTATAACACCGCCATCAGGCGAGTCAACCAAACGAACTCCCAACCTTGCAAGTCGATGCACATCTTTCACCAACTCATTTCTCCCCTCATCCATATGGGACACACTCTCCATAGAGTCTACTAAGTGCGTCTGCTACTATATTAACCTTGACCGAATTTTAAAAGACACTCATATCATAATTATTAAGTAGCTCCAACCACCTCCTTTTCCATAGATTTAGATCCTTTTGGGTAAACACATATTGTAGACTCTTATGGTCCATAAACACATCCACATGGACCCTGTACAAATAATGTCTCCATATCTTTAAGGAGAACACCACCGCCGCCAATTCAATATCATGGGTCAAGTAATTCTTCTCATGAACTTTCAGCTATTTGGAAGCATATGTTATAATCTTGTTGTGCTGCATCAATACACAACCAAGTCTGATTCTCGAAGCATCGCAATACACCACAAACGCATCAGTACCCTCCAGTAGAGTTAACACTACTGCTGAGGTAAGTTGAGTCTTCAACTCCTGGAAGCTCCTTTCATAAGACTCCAACCATTGGAATTTCACTTTCTTTTTGGTCAATTTGGTCAATGGTGCTGCAATAGATGAAAAGCCCTCAACAAATCTCCATTAGTAGCCAGTTAAGCCTAAAAAGCTCCGAATATCGAAGGATTCACTGTTCTAGGCCAATTCTTCACTGCTTCTATTTTCTAAGAGTCCACATTTATGCCCTTACTTGATACCACATAGCCAAAAAAATGCCGCTAAGTTCAATCAAAACTCGCACTTGCTGAATTTTGCATATAATTGGCGATCCTTTAGAGTTTGCAGCACCACCCTCAATTGAGCTGTATGCTCCTTCTCGCTCCGATAGTACATATGGATGTCACCAATAAATACGATCACGAACATATCCAAATATGGCTTGAACACCCTGTTCATCAAGTCCATAAAAGCTGTAGGAGCATTCGTTAGTCTAAAGGACATAACTAGAAACTCATAATGACCATACCACCTCCTGAAGGCTATCTTCAGGATGTCACTCTCCCGAACCCTGAGTTGATGGTATCCGAACCTGAGGTCTATCTTTGAAAAGCACTTGGCACCCTGAAGATGGTTAAACAAGTCGTCAATCCTGGGTAGAGGGTACTTTTTCTTGACGGTGACCTTGTTCAATCGCCGATAATCAATACACATACGAAGAGAATCATCTTTCTTTTAGGGAAAGAGAACTGGTGCACCCCACAGGGATTATCTTGGTCTAATGAAACCTTATCTAACAGGTCCTTCAACTGCTCCTTCAACTCCTTTAACTCGACTGGGGCCATTTTGTAAGGAATAGATATAGGTTGCATATCAGGAAGAAGGTCAATATCAAAATCAATCTCCCGCTTGGGAGGGATTTTCGGTAGATCATCAGGAAACACTTTTAGATACTCACATACTACTGTGACTGACTGGATAGTCGGTGTATCGAATGCTGCATCCTTAACCCTAACTACATGGTATACACAACCTTTGGAGATTATCTTTCTGGCCTTAAGGTAAGAAATGAAACGACCTACAGGTACAACTGAACTACCTTTCCATTCTATGACCTAATAGCCCAAAAATCGGAACTCTACTGACCGAGTTCTATAATTGACTAACGCATAACATGCAAATAGCCAATCCATGCCAAGAATAACATCAAAATCTGTCATTTCTAACTCTACTAAATCTGCAGAGGTGACTTTCTGAAGGACTGTGATTGGGCAACTTCTATATACCCGTCTGTCTAGCTACAGCTGAGTCACCCACTAGAGTAGAGACTGAGAAGGGTTTTGATAAGATTTCGGGACTGACTTCAAAATTACTAGCCACGTAAGGTGTCACAAAAGGCAAGGTAGCCTCTAGATCTAACAAAGCATATACATCAAGATGGAAAACTCGTAACATACCAGTGACTACATCAAGGGAGACCTCCTCTCCTGGTGAGTTTCTAAGGCATAGAATCTATTTTGGCGCTGACTGCCATCTGTGCTAGTAGATGCCCCTTTTATGCTAGGCGTACGGGTGGAGTTGTTGAACTGGAAGCTGGGCCTCGGTCCCTATCATGGCCCTGTCTAGCTGTTGGGAAATATATGAGAATCTGCTTGGGCTTTCCACACCCAAAGCAAGCACCTGTACCCTCCAAGCACTGACCCGTGTGCTCCTGACCACACCTGCCGCAAACTGGGATACTAGAATCTGCGGGCCTACTGCTCTGACCCCTAGAGCCTGATGCTCACCCTCTATGGTCGTTCCTAGGTCTAGATGGCACACTCATCACTAAAGATGTTAGGGCTGAAGATCTCTTATTGGTCTGCTATCAGTGCCCACCACCTGGCCTCGACTGAGAGAATCTATAGTTGTCTGTCCTGGCCCTCTTGGCCTCTCTCTCCCTCATATGCGCTGCCTCTATCTGTTGGGCGTACAAGACTATCCAAGGAAAATCCATATCTCGATGGATCATAGTGGTCCTTCAATCCTTTTCTAAATAGTCCGCCAACCCATGGATAAACCTGCTCACTCACGTCCTTTGATCAACCACTAACTCTAGGGCATATTTTGACAAATGAGTGAACTCTAGGGCATACTCCTGCACCGTCATCTTCCCCTTCTTTAGGTTCACGAACTCGGCTGCCTTCAACTCACTCATCTCATGAGGGAAAACTCGATCTAATAAAGCAACATGGAACTCCTCCAAACTGATAGGGCCTGCCCCCGCTGCCCTACTATCCTTCCACTATCTAGAAGAAATGTGTGCGACCCCCTTCAATTGATATGAGGCAAAATCAGCACACTCTATTCCATTCACCCCCATGACCTAGGTGATCTTCATAATATCATTGATAAACTCATATGGATCCTCGTCTACCTTTGACCCAAGAAACTCTGGTGGGTTCATCCTTAAGAAATCTCTAACTCGAGTTGCCGCCGAATTCCCGTTCTGCGAGACATATGCCACTGCCTGCTGGTTGACCTAGGTGGTCAAGGCCTGCGCTAGAATATGGATGGCTACCCTAAATTCAGTGTGGGCTTAGCTTCGGTGCATGGTGCTCCTGGAAAGGTGGGGCTTGTTGGAGCCCGTCCCCATTGTCATCCTCATGGCCATTTCCATTTCCATTCCTTCTGCCATTAACTCTTCGGGGAAGCATGATTCTGCAATCACGAATAGCACGAATTAGAAGGATGAAGAGACATTTCACCATACAATATAGATCACGAAAGAAGGGAACATTTCTTAAACATATCGTAGCCCCTTCGTCATAAGTGTGGCGCGCTTCACACCCATGAAGAAGAATCTAGTTAACGTAGCTTTCAGACACCCTAGGACACTTCATAGGCCCGGATCGATACACGGGTCAAGGAGCCCCGAGAGACTCCATGTCGACCCATGGCATGAACATACATCTAACCCAATCAAATGAAGTAGATGAATTAACATAATAAACATAGCAGAAGTCTTGCATAACATATGATCCAAAAATACAACATGATTCTAAAGCTAAATACAATCTATTGTTTGAAAAGTCTCTAAGTCTGATGAGTTAACGGGACAAGACCTCAACTAACTCTCTAAGTCTAAAACTGGAAATACACAAACATAATTGAATAAAAGAGGTGCCCTTGGCAGGTGAGGACTCACCAATAATGGTTGATGCTAACTCCGAAAACTGGCTAGTGGAGGGGCTGAGTTTGAAGATCGGAGCTTGTATCATAAAATGATACAACATAGAGTATGCAGTCAGTACGTGGAATGTACCGAGTATGCAAGGTAAGTAAAATACCTAATTAAGTAAAATCATTTAAAACATGCATAATATAAAACATAATCAAGATAAGAATCTGAGAGTAGGGCTTGCATGCTCTTTTCTTTAATCATGATATGAACATAATATAACATTATAACCGAATCGATTGACCCAAAGCTGAAATCTAATAATCATAAGTAAAACTGAACATTGGTTCAAACCTACTTTAGAACATACACACACACACACACACATATATATATCATGAATGATAAACATGCATAACTGAAATCATGAGGAATAATGGGAGACTCGTCATTTAACCGACATACCACGATAGAGCTTACGTGGTCCCAATTATCACACACAAATGCGTAGAGCCATCCAAAGCCTTTCCAGGGCTGAGGACAATACTATGATAGCGATATCAAGCTCGAGGCCCAATCGGGGCAGGGGATAGCTCACAAGGAGTAGGGCATTCACATCTAGATGGAAAAGACGTAACATAACCGTGACAACATCAGGTGAGAACTCCTGATCCTGATGAGAGGACAAAGCATAAAAATGGTTTTGGCGCTGGCCGCCATCGTACCTGAAGTGTTGTCCTGCTGAACTGGTCGGCCTGCTGGAGCTGCTAAAGTGGTGGATTGTGATCTCCCCCATCCTACTGACGGGCATTTTTTGAGCCAATGACCAAGCTATCCACACCCAAAGAAACCCTCTCGACCCTGAAGGCATTCCCCTGGATGGTTCTTGCCACACTTAGGGCAAGCTAGGTAACGGTTGATACCGTTGTGACTTTGGGACTGTGGGCCAGATGCTCCACCCCTCTAATCCTTGCGGGACTGGAAAGTAGGGGCACTGGCTGAAGTGGATGCTGAAGCCCTCTGCTACTGCTGCTGCTGTGGGCAGCTACTACTGCCAAACCTCTAGTGGCCATAATCTTTTGTCCAGTCCTTGCTCGCTTGTTCTCTTGCTCCAAGTATTTTAGTTTTTCTTCCTTAATCTGCTGGGCATAAATGATGAGTCTGGAGAGGTCAATTTCCTTAATAAGCATTGCAGTCCTGCACTACTGGAGGACCAAGTTCGATACTCTATTGACGAACATCAGCATGGGAGCCCTTGGCTCAGCTACCATCTCTGGAGCATATTTAGACAATCGTGTGAACTCCAGTGCATACTCTTCCACCGTCCAATTGCCCTATTTCAGATTCATAAATTTTTCCACCTTAGCCTCCCTGAGCTCCTGGGGGAAGAATTTGTCTAGGAAGACTGTAGTGAACTCCTCCACTCCCCCTGGTCTCCCTTCCTTCCACTGGTCATACCAGATCTGAGCTACCCCTTTCAATTAGTAGGCAGCCATGTCGACACTCTTAAAGGTGCTAACACTCATAATTCGGGTGATCTTCGTTTGGCGCGCTTCACTCCCAAAGGACTCTAATTGACGTGATTTTTTGACATTCTAGGATACTCTAAACCTAGAGCTCTGATACTAAGTTTGTCATGATCCGAGTCTATACCATAGACGAGACACGATATTTGGAGTCACAAGTAACCCAAGTCGACCCATGGTCTTTCATAACACTGGTAATTTGAGTGACATCATAGCGAAAGCTTTAAAAAAATAATAAAAACCATTTATGAAGAAGAACTAAATAATAAAGCTTTATACAATTGAAAACAAAACAATCTGAATCTATGTTTGAAAGAAATCTATATCTAATAAGTTGCTGGAATAAGTCCCCAACTAATTCTAATTCTAACTGAAAGAAAAAATAACTAAAGGAAAATAAACATCGTCCTTGAAAGATGAGGACTCACCACTGGCGTAGCTGATAACTCCTGGAGAAGATCTGCTAACGGTGCTGAGACTGAGAACCTGCAGCGGTACCATAAAATGATACAACATAGAAGGTATGCGTCAGTACTTTGAATGTACTGAGTAAGTAGGAAAAAACATAACATGGAGAATAAATAACTAAACTGTATTGGCAAATAATGACCAACTGAAATACTGATATTGAATAAATTGAAATATACTGAGATGGTAAAAATGACCCAGTCTAATGGTCAATGACATGCTCTAAATTTGAGATGCTGATTCTGAACTAACTGTACTGAACTGAGTAAACTAAGACTGAGTAATTTGAAACTATTTTTAGCTAAGCTAACTGAGATTGTACTAACTAGTGGGAGAATCTATAACCGACATATGACCACATGAACTATACATGGAGTCCGATGTATACGCTCCATCGGTAGGACCCAATATCCCTTGCCAGGATATAAAGGCATGAATGGGTGATTACAAGTCTGGGGCCATAAGTCCAATAAAAATAACCTACAGTGGCAACGTAGTTTTGGGAACCTGAGTGTGCTGGAAGCCCGGTCCACTCGGTGCTAAGTTCCACTCCCACTGGATAGTCCTAGACTGACTACTAAGCTGATAACTCAAAATTGAGGCCTAAGACTAAGTCAGAAATACCTATCTGGAAGTTCCTTGAAATTCTTATTGGACTGAATTCTTTAAATGGTGTTCTAAGACTGACCAGAGCTACTTCTCTGGAAGCGTAGTAACCGTCTAATGAACAAACTGAAGTCTGAAGCTGGGGTTCTAAGACTGGTCAGAGCTGCTTTTCTAGAAGTGTCATAGCTAGATAAAGAACCACTAAAATCTAATAACTAAGTCTAATACTGATACTGGGAGGTACCACTGATACCTCAAGAAATGACTGTAGTCAAACTGATTAGCTGGCATTTCTGGACTATACTGAATCTGCTAATAATTTGACTGAGACTAGACTAACCAGCATATGACTGGGATTTCAATGTATACTAACAATATGGGGATCTCAAGACTGATAGAATCAAGCTACAGGGAAACTGGTCCAACACGCAATATTTTATTTTATTTTTACTGAATTGAGGACTAGTGCTAAATCATTCCACTAGATACAATTTTCACAAATTTTTAGAAATAGGGAATAATAAAGCAGTTAAAATCATGAGAAATATTCCAGTTGAAATCTTAAAGAAATTGGTCTGATAATTTTCTACATTTCGAATCCCAGGGCAGTAACTAATAGAGAAAATAGAGAAGATTTTGGGGATACAAGGGAAGAACTATTCCTTATTGAATTCCCACATATCTGGATAAGAATTTCTAGAGAAACTCCATTGAGAAATAAAAGAAGAAGTCGAATGTCCTATCCCTGTTCTTGTTGCTTATGACTATTTTACGCTTTAGACTTTGAGGGAATGAGTGAAATGAAGGGGAAAATGTTGTTCCACCCCTTTAACTCCCTCCTAAACGAGCCCAAAATGAAAAGGTTTTAAGATAAAAAGGCTGGGGAGTTACCAAAATAACACTGGTATAAGATCTGAAAATCTGCCCAACAGGATCCAACGAGCCTCACAACGAGTTGTTGGTCGAAACCACGGCCCTTTGGAACCAAACGTTGGTCCTGGGTCCAAAAATCATGCTCAATTGAATGGGACCCTGGGATGATACCACGAATTATTGGGACAACCAACGGGTCATTGGTACCTCTCCTTGTTAATAGTAGGGAAAATTTGGGCCCTAAGACAACGGGCAACACAATGACTCACTGGTAGCACCAACGAGTCATTGCATCGACTCCTCATCAACACTATTATGTCTTGGGAATTGATAATGGGTGGTAACAATTATACGTTGGTAGAAACCACGAGTCATTAGTTCCACTCATTGCCCCTGGGAAAAGTGCGTTAGGCCTCTGAACTAGGATCCAACATATGAAAGGACGGCTCGTTGTTACTTCCAACAGGTCGTCCTATGCCTCATTGTTTCACCCGAAGGGAATCTGCTGAGCTGACAACGACTCAGACAATGGCCCGTTGGAGCAGACCACGATCCGTTGTTTGAGTCGTTCTGCAATAAAATTTTCTAGTTTCCCTTGGTTTTTCTTGTAAGGTCTGAGTTTGATCTAGAAAAGTTTCAGGTGTTAGAGTGCACTTGGGCGACATGAAGTTTTTGGTGCTCTATCATCGGGAACTTGAAGATTGATTGATCATTTGTAGGTTAGGAATGTTATTCCCATATTCTGTATTTTATGTTTTTTGTTTTTTCTGTTGTGAAGATTACATGTGTTGTGTGCTTAGTGTATTCCAAATATGATAAGTAAGAATCACTTTTGGCTTCTTTTGATCCTAAAATTGAGAGAACCCTTCGAAGGTTAACTATAGAGAATAATGAGCAAGCACAAGGCAAAAACCAAGAAAGGGTTCCAGTGTTGAATTTTGCTAGGCCGAACTTGGAGATTGCTTATAAAGAGATCATTAAGTTGGCCATCATTGGGAACTTTGAGTTGAAGGAAGGGACCATGCGGTTGGTCCAAAACACTTGCAAATATTAGGGCAACCTGCACGAGGATCCCCACAGGTATCCGATGACGTTCGTGGAGCTGAGTTAGAATTTTCACTATCAGAACTTGTCAGATGAGTATGTTAAGCTCACATTGTTTCAATTCTCATTGATTGGTGAAGCCAAGGAGTGGGTTCAAAACAAGCCAGTAGGTTCCATCACTACTTGGGAGGTTCTTTCCAACAAATTCATCAATAGGTTAATCTCATCAAGGAGGACAAAAGAGTTGAGAGGGAAGATCTCTTATTTTGTGCAGAGAGATGGTGAGACCTTGGCTCAGGATTAGGAATGATACAAGGGCTACTTGAGAGATTTCCCGCACCACATGCAGCTGAAGGAGATTATCAGGCATAATTTATAAAAAGGCTAAAGACGGAGTTGAAAATCTCGTTTGACGCTACTGCACAGGTACAAATTTTGTCTAAGAGCTATGATGAGATAAAATCTCTTTTGAATCTCATGTCAATGGGGGGTCAAGACTATCAGGAATCAGGTAGAGAATTCACAATAGCCAAGGTACCAGGAAAGCTAGACATAGATGGTGTGCGGTGATCCGAGTAGATATTAGTCAGCTGGTGAATATGATTAGCAAACTTGTGACCATACCAGCAGGAATTCAGGTTCCGCAGGTCCACCAGGTCCAGACTCCACCACAATCATGTGAGGTGTGTGGAGAAGGCCTTGCTTATTCAAGTTTTCCACTAAACCCAGAATTTGTATATTTGTAGGACAAGGTCGTGGTGGAGGTTTTGAAGATAACAACTATAACTAGTGGTACAGTAATGCAGCAAGTCCCTCATGGGGAGGAAATCAGAATTTTCAAAGGCCCCAGAACACCTATCTAACACCTCAAGGCCAACAGTTGAGTAGTTGAGGAAACAATGAAGAAATGGATGGTTCAGCAGACTCAAGTGGTAAATGGGATGTATAAGTCCATCCATGAGCTGGAGACATAGATGGGGAAATTGGCCCTTCAGTAGGATAACATACCACAAGGGGCACTTCTAATTAACACCGAGAAGAACCTTAAGAAAAACTTTAGCGCAATTTCTTTGCACGGTGGTAAAGTGCTGGGTGAGGTGATCCCAAAGGTAAAAAAGTTGATGATGAGCAGGTCGTCATGTCCAAATAGGAGGTTGGTGATTCAAGCAACTCAAAGCCAAAGTTGGTAGAAACCAGACCACCCCCTCCATTCCCATTAAGGTTTAAGAAGTAGAAAGGAGGACTCAACTTGCAAGAAATTTCTTGATGTGTTGAAGCAGGTGGATGTTAACTTGTCATTAGTGGAGCTTCTGCAGGAAGTTCTGAAGTATGCCAAGTATTTGAAGGATATTGTGGCCAATAAGAGGAGGCTAATGGAGTTTGAAACTGTTACTCTCACGAAAGAGTGCAATCCTCAAGTGCAGAACAAAATTTCTAAGAAGCTAAAAGACCCTGAGAGCTTCACCCTTCCAGTGATAATCAGGAACAGAGAAGTTGGTTCAACACTGTGAGACTTGGGTGCAAGCATTATCTGATGCCTGCATTCTTATTTAGAACTTTGGGCTTAGGTGAACCACATCCTACCACAATGACCTTACATCTTGCCAACAAGTCTCTTGCTTATCCTGATGAAATCATAGAGGACGTCTTGATCAAGGTTAGACCTTTTATTTTACTGGTGGACTTCATAATCATGGATAACAAAGCAGATGCAGCAATTCTCCTAATTTTGAGGAGAGGATTCTTAGCCACTGCAGACGCCGTCATAAAGGTGAAGTCGGGAAAGATGTCGATGACTATGGATGGTAAGGAGGCAGTCTTCGATGTGTTTAGAGGAGCAGGGTAGCCACCTCATTATGAGAATTTCACAGTGAAGCCAACTGAGAGCCCAGAAGGTGTAAGCAGGCAGTTGAACAGGATGTGCTACATCAGAATTTAGCAAGTTTTCAGGATCTGTGACCTCACTCAAATGAAGGATTGAGAGAGACATTCATCGTGCCTCTATGTTAAATAGGAGTTGCATATGAGGCAACCCATGAATGTTGTTCCATGACTATAACTAAGGTGCTTGGTAGGAGGCAACCCATCTTTATAACATTTTTTGGTTATGCAGAGATGAATAGGGATTTGGAGTAAAAAGAGTTGGGAAATGAGCTAAAAAAGGTTATGTCTAGGGCGATTTACCTGGAGTGGGGCGTCAAGTGTTAACTCCAGAAAAAAATTATTTTTTTCAGGATGGTGTGTCAGCCCCTGTCAATGAAGAAAAGTTTTTTCTAATTGTGTGGATGGTGACTGGCGCACCATGTTAGGGTGATTTTGTCCAAAATTTTCTTGGTCCAATGGGTCAAAGTTGACCCAAGAGCCTTCAAATTACCAAAATCCCATTCCCCACACCTTTATTTTAAATCCCCATCATCTCCTCTCACTAAAAGTCAAGACAAAAAAATAAAATAAAAATCTTTGTCTCTCTCCAATAGGTCGTAACTTTTCCCACACCCTAGTCCCCCATTGTTGTCTTCTCCAAGAAGATTGGTGAAGCTTATCTCTTTAACTCAAGTAAGGAACTCTCTTCTCTCTTGGTTTCTAGGTGTTAAAAACATGCCCCTATGCCCTTCTTCCCCAAGTCAAAGACCCAAAATCACCAATGTTGGTGAAAACCTTGAATTTCATAATGTGGATTTCATAAGCTTTTATCTCTTAAATTCTTCCATGATAATGTGTTATTCTTGTTGGGTTTCTTATTTTTGGTTGAATGTAGTGATTTGAAGTAGTAGGGATAAAGAGGGGGGGGTGATGAATTGGTTTTCATGAATTTTGTGGGTAGAACATTGATGGTAGAGAGAGAAAGTGCTTAATTCTTAAATTCTTGAACATAAAGAATCTTGAGTTGTTGAAAATTCTTGTTAATTCATTGTGGCTAGTAGTAAATTTCATGTTGGTTGTTGAATGAATTGAATGTTGCTATTTCCTTGTGGATTACTTGAATTATGAATTAAAGGTGGGAAGGTAAAAGGGACGACCAAAGTGGGACATTCTTGAAAAAAAACAAAAACTAGAGGAGAGATGTGAAAAAAAATTCATGAACTTGTTTATAATGTGAAGTTAGCGAATAGTGGAGGTTGAGATTTGAGATGATAATAAGGGAAGTCTTGAGTACCCTATTTGACAGATTCTCACAAGTATGCTAGCGAATTAAGTGTGGGGTCACTTTGCATCCGTTATACCTAATTAGCTAGCCGTTTTGTTCAAGAACTAATCCTTTGAAGTTCTTGATTTTTTTTCAAGTGTCATGGAATAAAAAGAAAACGAAGGAAAGGAGATAGAGGTAGCTAACAAGGGTTTCAAGTGGCTCCGAAAAGGCACAAAGGATCAAGTTCATCAGCCAAAGGAGCCCCAGGTTGGACATTTGGAGAAAGAGCAATGGAGCCTCATGGAATATCATGGTTCAACACACAAAAAGAGATTAAATATTCTCCTAAGAATTGGATTGATGTAGGCCACCTCGCACATGAGTTCCCCACCTTTCGGGACAAGGTCCGTGTGTTGGGATTAGGATACATCTTTGCCGAGCCGGAGGAGTGCAACCTCACTTTGGTGAGAGAATTTTATGCAAACTGGACACTTCTTTTGGAGAGAGCACCAAAGTCAAAATATGGGGTCAGGTGGTTCGTTTTACTTATAAGAGATTTAATACCTTTCTCGATAAACTTGCGGCAGACACATCTAAGTACTATATTCTACTAGAGAGCACCCTATACCGAGACATTCGGTCATACTCTTTGTGGTGAGCATTCATCAGCCGTTGGGAAAAGGACCATAATTGAACTCACTCCACACTTCCATTCTCCTTCTTGAATAAGGAGGAGAAAGCCTGGGTGAAGCTAGTTTGTGTCGTGCTACTCCCTGGGACACACATGTCAGACATCACTAGAGAGCGAGTTATATTGGTATACATTCTAATGAAAAGGATACCAGCCAACTTTGTGCAGTGCTCCGGGACAACATGAGGAGATCGAGGGGTAATTGCAGGTGGAAGTACTGTTATGGCATTCTCCTGACCCAATTTTTGAGAGAGGCGGGAATTGAGGTTGAAGAGGCAGAACTTTACTTACCCTGATCAAGGACCCTAGCAGGAAAGATGATGGATGTCACAAAGGTAAAGGAGCCTATCACTTCTAGAGCTCCACCTCTCACTGTACATGATCGCTAGGCCTAATAAGATGATAGTTGGAGAGGTCGAATTTCAGCATGCTTGAGTTGCAACTGAGGATTAGAGGCCGACCTGCCACATATAATGAGATGGCGGCCCTAAAGGAGAGGTACCCACTCACGGAGAGTGTCATGCAGATGTGTAGAGTGGGACCAGCCTTTGAGGACCCATTGGATTATGATGAGGCCACGGTGCTTACTGATGGGGTTGATGACTTGGACAATGATGATGAGAGGATGATGCTGCCACGAAAGCCATTGTAGATTAATAGCAGCCCAGGAAGTTCATTTTCTATACCTACTTGATATTTTTTTTTGTGCACTAAGGACAGTGAACCATTTAAGTTTGGGGTGGAGGAAAGATTTTCTATTTTATCTTTGTTTTCTATATTTGTAGTAGGTCGTAGCATAGTGTCATTCCCCATGGTAATAACTATATGATTCATTAGGTCATGTTTTGTAATAGATAGTATTGATGGTGATCGATAACCTGGATGATGCCTTGTGAAGTTGGATAATTTGTTCGTCTCTGGTAGTTGTGTTTGTTTAGTTTAAATTTTTCAATTTTTTTGTGTCGACATAGAGTATTAACCCTTCCCTATGATAAATGGATGATGACCGTCTTAAGGGAAATTATTCACAAATTTTTTACTTTTTAGTTTGAGTTAGACATAAATCACTTTTCTGCTCTTTGAAATTCTACTTAGACGCTAAGATAGAGGCAACGAAGTGGTCATCTTAAGTGAGAATTCCAAGAGATTCACAATGTTCTTTAACTCGACTCGTTATACTTAAAGAGCTTAATAATGAAGAATGTCATTCATTGTGATCGTATGAATGTGTAGCTAAAGGAAACCAACTAGAGTCTTAATGCCATGTGAGGTGAGATTAATTATTATTTTTTTGTACATATTGTAGCATCTAGAACTTGCCTTAGCGTATGTTGGATCACTAGTTGTTAGATAATTAAGAGATTATTAGGGAATTTCTTTGAAAAAATCATTGTTTCCCATGTTGCTTTACCTTCCTGAATATTTTTCCTAGTTAACCCCCTTGAGCCATAAGCCTTGTTCTTTTCTTATCCACATAAGTAGCCTATTCCCTTTTGTTGTGTGACCTCCAAAGTACGTTAAGGCTTGAAAGTGAAGGTCCACCAATGTATGAATGATAAGTGAAAGGAAAAAAAATATGTGTGGAAAGTAAGAAGAGAATGTATGATAAAGGGGTGAACAAAATCTGTTCTTTACTTACTGCTAAGACAATGAAAAAAAAGAGTGTTAATAGTGAAAATTCTTATTAATTCTATAAGCAAAGGCTAGAAGTCAAGTAATGAAAAAAGGGGCATGAAAAAAGAAGAAAAGGGTGAGTGAAAGGTGAAGGGTAAACAACAAGGAAAGAGTAGTGGACTTGAAAAATAAAAAAAATATCTTAAAAGTGCTAAGGATTGGTAGTCACTATAGAAGAAAAATCATTCCTACCCGTCCCTTAGCCGACATTACAACCAAGAAAAGTCTGTATGATCTTAATCTCTTGAAATGACTAAGTAGTCTAAGTGTACATAAAGGGCAAGCTTATGGTATGTTGCATATGTATGATACATTAGTTTTGAGTGTGAGTGTGCCTCCCTTATTATATTCCATGCTTTGTATTGATAATTTGAGAGAGAAACATCACTAAAAGTGAAGGGCATAAGATGTCTATGTTGGTGTACTATGTATTGCATGTTTCGTAATTAATCATGTTCACCCTTTTTTGAAAAATAATTCGGTTATATAAGTTGTGCAGTCTTGAATGCAATAATTCTACATGTGCTTAATGTGAATTTCTAGAAGTTGATGAACCATTAATCGTATACTCTGCTAGTTGTTTGACTGTGAATTGATAGAGGTGACATTTGGTGAGAAAATATGATTTTTTGCATGAAATTGTGGATTGTTCGAGGACGAACAATGGTTTTAAGTGTGGGGTGGTGATGTTGGGCATATTCTTATGCCCATTTGCCATGTTTTTACCCATATTTAGACTTGTGTTGAGTTCATAGTCCCTATGAAATATATGAATTCATTCTTTTGTGTGTCTTGTAAGCTAACACATGTTTTTAGATGTTTTGAGAAAAAAAATCCAAATATGACCCGAGGTGTGAGAAACAAGAGTTCGCTAAAGTCGACCTGGGGCTATGGTTGGCGTGGCGCACCAACACTTGTTCTTCGAAGAAATATGCACCAAAGTTGGTGCTATGGATGGCACGGGGAGCCAAGTACCTAGCTTCGAAGATGAGAATTTAATTAACACCTTGGTGAGAGGATGGGGTGGAGCCCCGGAAGCATTCCAGAAATAGGAAATTTTCCCAACATTCTAGTGCTATGGATAGAGTGGGGTGCACAAAAGGTCCTAAAGCTCATAAATTTGATTAAAAATTTGGTTCTACAAATGGAGTGGGTGCCAAAGGTATTTAGAAGTGCAGAAATTTTGCTAACACCTTGGTGCTATGGCTGGAGCGCAGCGCCCGCAGCTATACTTTAGAGGAAAATTGACCCAAATTTTGGGTATGGAGGGGGCAGTGTGGTAGACCCTATCCTAGATGGATTTTGCTTATTTTGAAGCTATTCAATTGAGGGAAAAAGCGTCATTTGAGGGCTCACCTATAAATACAACATCTAGGTCATTTATAGTATATCTCACATTATTTTTGTTTGATCATAGAAGGTTGTCAATGCAACTTTTGGAGGAGAGACAAGCTCCTACTTAAGTTTCTTCTCTTTTTTTTATCGCTTACTTTGATTAATGATGATTTCTATGTTTCTCCTTGTCACGCCCCGCCTTTGGGGGTATGACTGGCACCTGGTGCCCTACTAGGACCTGAACTGCTAGTCTACTGAGCCTAAGCACTTCTGGTGCCTGGCTGGCTCTAACTCTGATTCACG
>JACEIK010000366.1:107574-125866 GCA_018107945.1 Datura stramonium
CTACTGGTCCTACTCCTACTGGCCGCCCCTCTTTGCATTGGTCATACCAGACCTGAGCTACCCCTTTTAGCTGGTAGGCAGCTAGGTCAGCACTCTCAGAGGAGCTAACACCCATAATGCGGTTGATCTTCCTGATATCATCCACGAACTCTTAGGGATCCTCCCCTACTTTGGATCCCTGAAAAGATGGAGGGTTCATACGGGTGAAGTCCCGCACCCTCGCAGCTGCTACAGACCCATTTGTGGCTACCAGAACCACCTGTTGGTTCACCTGGTTTGTGACTATTTAGGCTAGTAGTTGAATGGCCTCCTTGAATTTGGCGGTAGACACCAAATCATATGGAGGGGCTACCGGGGCTGGTGGGGTAGGTCTATTTGCATTACCAGCCCTCCTTCCGTTACCGTGTCTTGGAGGCATGATTCATTGAAACAAAAGAGCACGAGTTATAAGGACGTTTCTGGAATTGAACTTTAATGCACGTTAATGAGTATGAACAAAAAAGAGTTTTCCTAATAACATCTTGTAGCCTTCTCATCATAAGTGTGGCGCACTTCACACCCATGAAAAAGACTCTACTCGATGCGGCTTTCAGAAATTCTGAGAATACTCTAAACCTAGGGCTCTAATACCATGTTTTCACGCCCCGAGTCGACACCCTAGACGGAACACAGTACTTGGAGTCACAAGTAACCCCAAGTCAACCTTTGTTCTATCATACATTGGTATTCAAAGTAAAACATGCCTAGCGGAAGCTTTGAAATAATAATATAAAATATTTATGAAGAATAAAACTGGAACATAAAGTTTAGAACATCTAGAGCCTAACATTAATTTTTTGTCTGAAAGCCATCTAAATGATCAGTTGTTGGGACAAGCCCCCAACTAACTCTAAGTCTAACTAAACATAATAAACAACTGAGAGAAAATGAAATAATCCCCTTGAATAATGAGGACTCACACTTCAGCTACTGAGGAGAAGGATCTGAACCACAGTGACTAACAGTGCTGAGTCTGAGAACCTGCAGCTGTATCATGAAATGATACAACATAAAAGTATGTGTCAGTACTTTGAATGTACTGAGTAAGTGGGAGAAAACATAACTAAATGTAATGCCTGAACTAATATGACATGCAATGACCGATAAGTATACTGAACTGAACTACTATGATAAGTTGAGTGGTCAAAATGACCCTGTCTGATGGTCAAAGACATGCCCTAAGTCTGAAAGTTCTGAGTTTGAGATACTGTACTAAACTGAGCTAAACTGATAGAGCTGGAACTGAACTGAGTTGCTTATTTTGAAACTGGATTGGACTGGACTGACTAGTGGAAGAGTCTATAATCCACATATAACCACGTGAGCTAGACGTGGAGTCCGATGTATACACCCCACCTGTAGGACCCAATATACCTTGCCAGGGTATAAAGGCATGAATTAGGTGATCACAAACTGTCTGGGCCAATAAGGCCAAATAATATTGTAACCTACGCTGACAACATAGTTCTAGGAACCTAGGTGCACTGGAACCCCGGCCCACTCGATGCTAAGTCCTACTCCCACTGGAAAATCTAGACTGAATTACTAAGTTGATTGCTCGAAACTGGGGTCTAAGACTAGACAAGGATATATAACTGAAAGTACCCTGAGAGTCTTAACGAATGAGATTCTGAAATTGGGTTCTAGACTGGTTAGAGCTGCTTATTTGGAAGCGTCATAACCGTCTAAGAAAAACTGTAATCTAAACTGGGGTCCTGAGGCTTGTCAAAGCTATAAATCTAAAATGTCATGACCGCCTAATGGACTAATAAACTGGATTTTGAATCTGATTCTGATAACTGGGAGGCACCACTTACACCTCAAGAAAAGACTAAAGTCAAATTGATCAGTTGACAAAATATGTATAGTTTTGAAGAGGTTCTACGTTCTAATTGAGCTGAACTACTAAGCAGCTAACAGAGAACTCAACTCATTCAGCAACACGAGAATTCCATAATATGAAAAATATTTCAAGAATTAAAGAAATCAAATTCGACAAACAATGCTATAACTTTCTTATTTGTGCCAGGGCTAAATTCATTCTTTTCAATGGAGTATTTACTTAATATCTATACAATAAGCAATACTAGAAAATCATCCCAAATCACACTTCACAAACTAGACTGAATTTGATACGCAAATAATCTCCACTCGAAAATCTAGGGCTTAAATCAACTTTTGCGAGAACATCCAAAATTTAGTTAAGAACTGATGGAGATCATATCAATAATAAGCATGGATATCATTCTATGTGAAATTAACGAAAAACAACATGTAATTTCTTCGTATTCGCAAAATCTAGGCTAAAACTACTAGAGAAACGATGAGAGGGTTTTGGGGGACACAAGGGAAGGGCAATTCCCTTGTTGAATTCCCACATATATGGCTAAGAAATTCGCCTGAGGAGTAAGCTTGATTTTCGGAGATGAATGAGAAACCCTGGACCTTGCTCTGAGAGTTCTTGGAAGACTTGTTGATATTTTTCTGAGAATGAATGAGGGAATAAGGGGAAAGGCCAATCATTCCCACTAATAGCTCTAAATTTACTAAAATGATGTAGTTTAAAGCTTAGGAGAGTAGGAAGTTACTAAATAGCCCTTAGAAAGTAGCAGCGAAAAATTGTCAAGGTGATCCTAATGGGTGACCCAACAGGTCGTGGTTACTGATCACGACTTGTGGTCACACCCGTTAGGTACACTTCTTGGAAAAACCCGGAAGGCCACCACGAGGGACTTGACGACTCGTTACTTCCACAAATTAGTCGTTATGTAAGTTGTCAAGTACACTGCCTAATTTTTTAAATTCCTGACCCCCGCCTGCTCACAAGTGACCTAACGGGTCGTGGTGCCTTACCACAACTCATGAGGTCTTCCGTTGGGTACACTGCCTTTCCCCTATCATATCTCAATCCTCCTTCTCACAACTAACCTAACGAGTCATTAGGTCTCTCAACGACCCATTAGGTAAGTCGTTATGTGACAATTTTCTGCATATTTCCAGATTTTTTATTTAAGTCCCGGTTCTAGTCTTCGAGTTTCCGGGGAATTATAGGAAACCCCATGATTCCGTTGGATCTCGAACTCAAAAGAACACTGCAAAAAATGGAGAACCAAGAGAAGTGAGATGTTGGTATTGCTGAAGAAGCTAGGAAAGCTGAGATAGCTCGGCAAGCTGCACTTCAGGATGCAGAGGATGCTGGAGATGAGGTTATAAAAACTGGTCGCCATGAGAGGGGCAACAGAGGTCAAAGATATTCCCCTCAATTTTTCGATGAGGACGACCCGAACATTGATGAAGTTGGGTCAATTGGAGCTATTGTACCACCACCATTGCCTACTAGGGCAAAATTTGACATCACTAGCACCATTATCCAATTATTGAATATGAAGGGGGTGTTTAGTGGTCACGCAGCTGATGATGCCAACCAGCACTTAATGAACTCTTTTGGAATATGCAAGGCGTACAGGTTTCCCGAAGTCATCTAGGACGCAATAAAGCTAAGACTTTTCCCATTCTCTCTATCTAGGAAGGTCACTTTATGGTTATCAGAGTTGCCCAATGACTCCATTACCAACAGGAGGGAGCTCAAATAGGCTTTTCTAGAGAGATTCTTTCCACCCTCCAGGATGCTGTATCTTAAGGATGAGATATACAACTTTTGACAACTGAAGACTGAGGCACTTCATAAAACCGAGTTGAGATTCAAGAAGAAGCTAACCAAGTGTCCAAACCACAAAATTCCTGATGACAGTTTGTTGGAGATTTTCTATAGATCACTGAATAACAGTACTAAAGTTGTAGCAGACACAGTGGCGGGAGGAGCACTGATGAGCCATACCTGGGAGCAAGCTGCCACGATTCTAGACAGAGTGACAAAAATAAACAGCGCATGGCACACGCAGAAAGCAGAAACGACAGCTGGTACATATGTTGTTCGTTTGACTACAGACCAACGAAGGAAAGAGAAAGAACGTGACCAGGAATTGGCCCATACACACACATCATTAGGCCTGCTCACGGAGCATATCATTGGCATTGGAGCCAGAAAAGTTAATGTAGTGGGGACACAGGGATAGGAGCCAAGGCTTGAGCACTCAAATTCAGAGGAGGAGGCAAACTTCTTGGACACCCAGGTGGCGGGTTTCTAAGCCATCACTTAAGGGTCTGGACAAGACACTTGGTGCCAAGATTCTGGAAACCAAGGTTGGAACCAATACAGAGACAATTACAATTGGAATGGCTACAGAGATAGAAGTTGAGGTCATGAGCAAGAGGGAGAATGGAGAAGGAATGGAAGTTAATGCAATAACCAAGCAGGATTATATGGCCTCCGAATGCACGCAAGGGGGAAGTTGGACAGTCAAAGTTGGAGAACATGATGACTAAGATGCTAAAGAAGGTTTGATCCACAGATGATAAGCTGAAAGACATCCATGGAGATATTCCAGCATGGGTCAAAGAGTTGAGTCATATGCTACAACTATCAAGAAGATTGAACAACAGCTGGGGCAACTATCAACATCTATGAACCCTAGGAAAAAAGGTACACTACCTATCAACACAGTCCAAAATTTTAAGTATCATGGTCATTGCATGGCTGTGATAAGTAGGAGCGGAAAGGCCAAGGTTGATCCCCCTCTTCCAATTGTAGTTGAGCTTCAAAGGAAGAAAGAAAGCATAATTGATGATGGGGAGGAGGTTTCTTAGAATGAGCATGATGAGAATGCTAAGTTGACTGAGGCTCCCGTTGTTGAATAGGGGCCTGAGGCTAAACAAGGAAAGAAGCAAAGAGCCACGCAGATTTATAAGGCTATCCCACGATCACTGCCACCATTCCCTCAAAGAATGAAGAAAAAGGCAAAAAATTGTAAGTTTCAGAAATCCTGTCAATGCTAAAACAATTATCTGTTAACATACCATTAGTCGAGGAATTAGAATAAATTTCGGGATACACCAAGTTTATAAAGGACCTTGTTACTAAGAAAAGGTCTGTGTGCTATGAGCCTGTGAATAATATGCATCATTGTAGTGCTATAGCCTCATGGGTCCTTGCCCAAAAGATGGAGGATCCAGGTGTCTTCACCATTCCATATACAATTGGTGATGTTGAGTTCGCGAGGGCATTCTACAACTTGGGAGCAAGCATCTATCTGATGTCGTTAGATGTGTTTAAGCAGCTAGGCTTGGCAGCCCCCACACCGACTACTGTACGAATGCTAATGGCCGACCGACTTGTGAAAAAGCCTATGGGGATCCTATTTTAGGTGCTTGTTAAAGTGGATAGATTCATATTTCCACTGGACTTCATGATCCTTGATTGCGAAGTTTATTTTGAGGTCCCCATCATTTTGGGGCCACCATTCCATGCCACCGGCAGGGCTTTAGTAGATGTAGAGGCTGGTGATAACATCCAAAATATATTCCTTAATTCAAAGAATATACACGACTGAAGTATCAAAACAAGTAATTCGATGAGTGTCGGGGTCGAATCTCTTAAGGACTACGCAATGATAATGTCAAGTGTTGATTGAGAAATTGATCTTAGTTTGCACCACATTTATTTAATATTAGAACAATAAAATTGGTGGAGTTGAAATTTTCAGAGAATTGAATTGGTTGATTTAATGAAGTAAAATAGCAAGATCAGCTAAAGTGCCAATCAAGGGTGTGAAATACTAGAGGTGTAGTGTAGATGAAATAATAATTAGATCGGGATAAGCCAGGTCATCTTATGAGTTCAATAAGTATAAATAATCTCGGGAAGTGGGTAGTCTCAGCTTCTCAACCTATTGACTACCTCTAGCTAGAGTTTTATTAAGACTCTAAACACAATTTAGCTCAACCCGATTAGATTTGGATTAGCAACAACACACTTCCTAGCTATTAGTTGCCAATAAGGAATGAGAAAGCAATTTCAGCTATTCCTAGCTTAATTGCACAAACTCTTATTCACGCCCACTACTAGATTCTATTTCAATACATAATTTTTCTATCTCAAGCAATAATCAAGCAATAATAAATAGGCCCATATAATAATCAATGGATCTTCATTAATAATTGAAGAGAATCCAATAGAATTACACCTAATTGAACAACATGAAGATGACTCTAGCAATACCCAATCCAATTAAGTATTCATCATCACACCTCTAGTTAATGATTTTAGCTACTCATAGTTAAGAAATTCAAAAACACATTCTTCAAAAGCATCAGTGAATTAAATAGCAAGAGTAGATAAATCAACTTCACAAAATAATATTCACAATAGCTGAAACTTACTAGTACAACAGGAACTAGAACAGAGTACTTTCTACAATTTTCACTCAAAATCCCCCTCTTTCAGCTAAGAGAATGTTCTTTTGCTCAAAGAAGAAAAGATGATGTGATGTTCTTTTACTCTCTATTTTTATCTTCCTCTCAACACTCTAGTACAAAGTACTTCTTTTTCTATTTATACCCTGAAAAGTATGGTACTTTTCATCTCCTTTTCAATGATGTACGATTATACACTTATAGCTCCATTCTGTAACTGACAGAGGCATCGACAGTCCGCCGATGCAATCCTTGAACCGCCGGGTGTCGTTTCTGCATTTCCTTTAAATTCTAGTGAGCACCGGTGGTTCACCCGGCATTTCACCGAACTGAATCCGTGAGCCGCCGGATCTTCAAGCTATATTCCAAAACTCTTGAGCAACATTCGGAGACTGGACCAGCGACTCGCTGCTGGAAAGTCATGAACCGCCGGTGGTATTATTCCTCTAAGGCAGTGAGATTCGGCCTTTGGCCAGCGTTTCGCTGATTTTCATCTGTGACTCACCGATTCAGCCTCACTTCCCTTTTTTTGCTCCATTTTTTCTCCCTTCTTCACTTTTAGCCATCTGCACACAATGAAAGAAAAAAGCGCATAAAATCCAAATAATCAATTCAAGAACTAAACAAAAACTCAAGTTTTAGAGCCTAATGAATTAGTAAATTACCAACTCACCAAACCCCCAAATTTAAATCATTGCTTGTCCTCAAGTAATGCAATACCAAACTATTTAGGAATGTACCACCTCTCTTCACAATTAGACCTCGCCGATCACCTTGACTATGACAACCCAAAAATACTCACCACTCTCACTGAAAAGGAGAAGATAATACCCTAAAAGACCAAAACGATGAAGATGCTTCAAGCAAGAAACCACTTTCTATCAAGCATAGTTTATGAAAGGAATTATTTATCAATTCAAAGGGCATTGCTCAACCAAGTAACACACATAGCATCTCAGGCTATAATCACTGAATATTCAAAGCTTGCCTTAGAGGTTACATTGTTTGCCCCATATCCACCTTAACTCTGAACGCTCTTGCATCCCCAAAAAGAAATGATGCCACTCACCACAATAAATATCCCTATTCTTTTGGTCATGCAATTATTTGAATGCACACAAGGGATTAATTGGAAGAGACACTCACACTCACTATATTTCTGCATACACTTGACCCATAAGCTTTCCCTTCATCTCATTTTCCACAATGTAGAGTAGCTGCACCTAGAATCATTTAGGACTTGCGGGTTTTGATGTAGGCTCGGGGTGAGTGTAGGATGAACATTTGGCTATAGTGACTAAATCCTCCCTAATACTTTTAGTGACAACCTTACATCAATTTCACTCACTTAACGCCCTTTTCTTTTTCTTGTTGATGACTTTCATTTCTTCAACACTTCCCCTTATAACCCCTTACTTTCACAATTGGTCTTATCACATCAAGAGGGAATACCAATTCACACAAATTGTCTTTTTCCTTTTTTTATTTATCTTTTGGCACACTTTTGACAAAAGGCGGTGCTCCCTTCATATTATGATTCTTATCTTTCCCCTTTGTTTAGCATACCCCCAAACTTAGGCTTTTGCCTCATTTCTCGCAAATATTTTCTATCACTCCCTCTTTCTTAGGCCTTAAGCCTCATTTCATTACTCATCTTATAACTAGCATCTAGGGAGAATGGGGACCAAAGAGAGGTATTAAAAATGGTCTTAAGGCTTATAATATGGTAGCCAAAGAAAGGGTTTAAGGATCACCATTGGCTAAAAAGGATTGATGCTCATGGAACGCATATGGGTGAAGTGACTAGACAAAGAAAAGCCTAAACTCATGTTCTAGGCGCAACTACAGCTAGGATTTTACCTTGAATCACATTTGGGGCAAGTTCTAGACAAGATGTAATGCATGAGATTCAACAAAAATATCCTCACCACTCAAGGCATCACCCTTAAATGGTCTACAAGAGTCATTCTAGACACAAAACACCAAATTTGGGCATCAAAGAAAGAAAACATCATAAGTCAAACAAGGAATTTACAATGTATAACAAAGAATGTTGTGCTATGGTGTCCACACTTTCTCATTATCTTCATTCTCATGCCCTTGTTTTTGCAATTCCATTTCAACAACAAAATTTTGGTGGTGCCTCTAAAAATAACTTCACAAAAGACTCAAAGCAACATGGCATTTTCCCTTAAGAATGTCGCCACTCAATCCATTATTGAGAAAAATCAACCCGGTTCGACAGCAAAAATAACCAAAATAATAGAATGCTCCTTGGAAAAGAACCGTGGTCAAAAGAAAATCCTTAGAGTTTTAATTTCTACACTACTATTTACAATGGAGAAATAAGAACTAACTTTAGAGTCATATCATTCAAGATTTTTAATGTTTTGCAATTCAAACCCAAGACCCCGTTTGGTCACGAAGCACCAATCACACAAAGAAATAGATCCAATTCATTCATTTATTAATTCAGACAAACAGGACACGCCCGACAAGGGAAATTATCAACCAATAACAGCCAGACAAAGGCTGGACCTACTCAAACTCAAAAAAAAATCAGAATTTCAAAAGACATAATCCTTCCCCCATCAATTGCGCTCATCCCAACCCCCAAACTTAAATCATATATTGTCCCTAATGTAAATATGAACAAGGGAAAGGGACAAGGAACTCCTTGAGTGGGTTACTCCTCTTCGTCGTCAGCCTCTGCAGCACCACCATCACCGTCGCCGGCTTCACCTAGCCCAGTGAAATCATCTCCCAGCCCTTCAAACAAGTCATCAATTGGCCCCCGAGCTGAGGACAAAGAAGCCATTGCAGCACTTAAGGCTCTCATGTCGGGCACTTCGTCGAAGTCCAACTCTTCCACTCATGCACTACAGTTCGGAGGAAAGTGACTGCCCCTTCTACTACATCCATGCTCTTGCATAAAGTGGCAAAATTCTCATACAATGATTTGAGCTCCTTCTTGATTGTTTTAGCAATGAGTGCCGGGAGACTCTTAGCCAGAGTTTGTTATCTCCACAAGTCGGTGGAGACCATTTGGCTGAGAAGATTGTGGAGGGGGAGAAGCTCTTTGTTGAGGCATGTCACCCGATGCTTAGCCCGGCATGTCAGGCTGGGGCACATTAGAATCTAGGGCAATTGGAAATTGGGCTGACCCGTGGGAGGGGGATTCTTCTTGCACTTCAAAGGCTTGTTGGCGTCTCCTCTTTACTGCTAGTGCCTCAGCATCTCTCTTCTGCTCGATATCAATTACACTGAAGCATCCGAAGGAGTTTCATCTGGGAATAGAGGCACCCCAGTTGCTGAGCAAAGCTGAGAAATTAAAAAAGCATAAGGCATTGAAGTACTGGACTGCCTGGCCTTCCTCTTCATCTATTGAGCGACAATTTCCCTGAAGTTGATGGGGACTCCCATCATTATATAAGCAATAAGAATGGTGGTTTCAAAGCTGACCCTCTGTTCATTTTTATAGGGGATGATCCGAGCACACACAATATCGATTCACAGCTCGGCCTCAAACTTCAAATCGTAGCGAGAGATTTCGCCACCCATAGAGGCCCACAAAGGATTTCCAACAACTATAATGTGGCCAACCCATGCAAATTGGTCCTTCATATCTGCCACACTAGACATGTACTCCATAGCGGAGACAATTTCATCCTCCCAGAACAAATAATTAATGTCTATCGGGGTTCCATCAACCTCCATTCCCCGGATCATCATGGATGGAAAGTAGGGAAAATCATCTACCTTGCCTCTATGCTGCATACTTTCTTGGTGGGCTTGATAAGAGGCATATAACTCAGTGACCAAGCTGGGGTAATATGGCGGAAGTGGGTTGGCAAATGCATGCCATTTCCTCTGAGTGAACTGCTCGATGATGTTGGGGAAAACATCAATCCTGTCAAATGAAACTGCTTATCCACGGTTATTGGCAACCTTGGCAAATGACGTAGTGCTCTTTCATGTTCGGTACACAGAGGATGAGTTCTTCTTTGGTGTTGATTCTCAGTTGAGTGTCCCTGGGATTTTCCCTTGCCTTTGCTAGTTGAAGAAGCAAGGGCCTTTTCTTTGCATGTGTTTCTTATGGAAGACATTGATTTGTTTTTTCTGCAAAAGGTATGTTAATGACAAGAAATAGAAGTAGAAATTAAAGGAAAAGAAAACTAGTCTAAAGAAGAACTGAGAAACAAAGGAAAATCAAGCAGTCATTCATAGATCTAGTGGTACCGGCAGAAGACCGGCGGTTCGCAGAAGGCATTTTGCGGACCCCCGATTGATCGTCGATGCCTAACAGAACACTGGGAAGCTATAAAACATTTGGAAGTTCAAGCGCCATCTCGCCGATCTAGGTTTACGAACCACCAATGTAGGGCGGAATACACTCAATGGCCAGGGCCAATTTCAAAGTAGACTGGTGTTCTATCGGCGATCCGCCGATTCTAATCGACAAATTGCCGGCCCATGTCGTCTCCAAAATTTTCAATTCAATATTCACAATCACCCATTAACACACCTTCACATCAAACATACTACCAACAACACTACTCTATTCACACACATATTTATGACGTTTATCCCTTAAGATTGGCGTCGCCTAGTCTATCATTAGGCAAAACATCGTGATTTATCCAAATGGGTTACTCAGACTTCACCCTATTCATAGATTCACCACAAAAGCACATATCAATTCCATTTAATAAGAATAACACATTCAAGAGTTCAACAATAAAGGAAAATGGAATATTACTCCTAAAGCATCAGGTACCAATCATAAAATTAAAACAGGAGCAAGAAAATTGTTACCAAATTGGAAGACTACTTGCACACTCTATTACTTCACAAAGGGAAATAACTCAAACTTGCAATGGCACCTTCAGAGGAGTATAGTGTAGAGAGTATGAGTGAAGTGATTTGTGTTAGTGAAATATGGAGGGGTTTTTATAGGTGAAGAGTGGGAATGTGATAGGTTGAGGGGGAAGGTGGAGAGTTTAATGTGGGTGTGTTGGTGGGGAGTTGGAAGGTGGGGAAGCGGTGGGGTTGAAAATGAAGAAATGTGGGAAATTGGGAATGTTGGGTAATGGAAAGACAAAAATGGAAGGAAAAATGTTGGAAAAAGAGAAGCTATGGGGAATATTTGCATAATAGGGCGCTAGGTAGGTATTTGGGGATTTTGTTGGACAACCTTTTCAAATTCCATTTTGTACTCACTATGCCCTCGACCAGCGATACCCCGATGGTTCACCATTGTGCTTTAGTTTACCATGTATTGTGCCTAGTGATCTGCTTCCTACCGGCGATACACCGGCGGTTTGCGAGTTACACTTGCATTCCGTCGGTCACCCGTCGAGTCTGTGGTAGAGCTTTAGGTTTTTTGCTCCCTACCGGGGATACACCAGTGTCCCACGAATCTGATTTGGCGGTTCACTGATGGCCTGCCGATTCTTTGATCCATGATTTGTTCCTCCTTTTGCTCATATTTCTCATCTCCTACACAAATAAAAACAACAAAAACATCAAATAACTCACTAAACACTTGGGTTGCCTCAAAAGAAGAGCCTTATTTAATGTAGTGCCACGACGAAGTCCTTTTTCAATTTTTCATTTCTGACGGATTATCATCAAACTCATCTCCCTCAGCTCCAATCTGTTATCCTTCTCTTCATTTTGTAATACTCCAACCACCTTGCATTCAGGTGGCATCTCAGCTGATGGACATACTTTAAAGGTAACTTCTTCACTGCCAACCTAAAATTTTAACTCTCCCAGCTCTACATCTACCACACCTCTCCCTGTCGCCAACAATGGTCTTACCAAAATAATGGGAACTTCTATATCCATTTCATAGTCCAAAATAACAAAATCGGCCGGTAGAATAAAATTGTCCACTCTCACCAACATATCCTCTAACACCCCTACCGGTCTGTTGATTGACCTGTCTACCATTAGCAGTTGCATTGACGTCGATTTCGTGCTTTCGAAACCCAATTTCTTAAAAATGAGCAGGGGCATCATATTTATGTTTGTGCCTAGATCACATAGGGCCTTCTTGAACATGCAAATCCCAATTGTACATGGAATTGTAAAGGCTATGGGATATTCCCTTTTTGGGGCAAGGTTACTCATCATCACTGCACTACAATGGTGCGTTTTCTCCTCATTTCCAGCATCATCCACCTTTTTTTTCAACAAATCTTTCATGAACTTGGCATAAGAGGGCTTTGGAGCAAAGCGTCCACTAACGGTATGTTTATGGACAACTTGCTAAACATATCAACGACCTTCTTAAATGGATCATCCTTCTTCTTGGTCAGCCGCTGTGGATAAGGAGGTGGGATTTTTAATCAACCCTATCATCAATCGAGGCCTTCATACCTGCCTTATCATCGTCAACATGAATGGGGAACTCATCATCCTTTCCCTCCTTTTCTTCCTCAACATTTTCTTCATTCTCTAGATCCATTGGCGTTTTATCAATGTCCTCTTCATCAACTACTTTCGGGCTATTCACCTCACTAGGCTTACCCGAGGCATCACCAATCACCTTGCCACTTCTAGTGACAATAGCCATACATTGACCATCTTTCTTTGGATTAGGCATTGTGTCACTGGGTAATGTTCCCTTCACCTAGGGTTCTTTTGATCCGGTAGGTAATTCATTTGGGCTTCCAAATGATTGATGGAAGCCAAGTGTGAACTCACTGTTTGGGCGAGGTTAGACACCTCCCTTCTTAATTCCTTAACCCCACTTTCGGTCGACTCCACCTTCTTCAAAACTCTTGAGAGGATTTCTTCGATTTTTGAGCTACCCGCATCAATTAACCTTCAATGATTTTGAGGATTTTCAACCTTAAGAGGTGGAATATATGGATTTGAGATTTGATGATAATGATCACCTTCTTGATTCGACTCTCTATTGCTCCACCTCTCATTTCTTTCCAGCCATCCTTGTGGCTCACGATTCCTCCGGCTTTGGTTATCATCCTTTGGGCGCCACAGGCCTTGGTTTGCTCCTTGGAAGCCAGGTCAAGGGCCTCCCATTTGGTTTCCCATATATTGGCATTCTTCGTCATATCTTGGTGGTGATGACTCTCCTTCATATTGTACGTGACCTTGCATTCCCACAGAATTTTCTACCTTTGACCTTACTCCCATCACGTGCATGGTCATCAATTCCAATTGTGTCATCATCTTGGCGAGATTTTCATCCCACTCTTTATCCCGTTTTCGCAACTCCGCTGACAATATACTTGAACTAATCTCATGAGCGGACACACTTGTTTCTCTTTTGTACCAAGCCCTATTGGTCTTTGTCATTCGGTCTAGGAGAGCTTTGGCCAACCCATATGTTTGGTCCATAATTGAACCATCAACCAAGTTGTTTCCTACTGACTTGTTAATTGGATCAAGTGCCCTATAGAAGCTTTGGAGAAGCACTCCATCTGGGAAGCCATGATTTGGGCAAAGGGCCACCCTCTTTTTAAACGTTAACCATGCCTCATAAGGGCTCTCCTGGTTCCTGCCTAAAGTTTGCAATATCATCCATCAGCTAAAGCATCTTTGAAGGAGGGAAAACACGTTCTAGGAAGGCCTCGGTGAGCTCCTTCAATGAAGTAATACATCCCGGAGGGAGTTCCTCTAACCACATGGTTGCTTCTCCCGTCAATAAAAAAGTAAAGAGTCTCAATCTGATGGACTCTTGGCTGATATTGGTTATATTGAAGGGCTAGCATATTTCCAAGAAATTCCTCAAATGATGATTTGTATCCTCACTTGGTTTTCTTCCAAAGAGTCCCTTCATTTGCAACAAGTGAAGCATTGTGCTAGTGACATGAAACACTGCATTCCCTATCGTTGGTGGTAGGCGAATAGCCCCTGCAACTTCTGGCATCACTAGATTATCTTCCTCGAGCTCTATGTTACCCTCTATAGAGCAATCCCCTGTTTGGGAGTGATAACTCATGTGGTTATGAACTCCTAGAAGCACAACAAACTCTCGTTAAGTAACTGCAATACAAAACTATACCAAATTAACAATCAACACATGATCATCAAGCGCTAGTCCCCGGCAACGGTGCCATTTTTGATAAAGTCCAAAATATATTCCTTAATTCAAAGAATATAGAAGTTCGAAGTATCAAAACAAGTAACCTGACGAGTGTCGGGGTCGAATTCCATGAGGACTAGGAAATGATCATGTCAAGTGTCGATTGAGAAATTGATCTTAGTTTCCACCACGTTTATTTAATACTAAAACAAATAAAATTGGGAGAGTTGAAATTTTCAGAGAATTGAATTGGTTGATTTAATGAAGTAAAATAGCATGATCAGCTAAAGTGTCAATCAAGGGTGTGAATACTAAAGATGCGGTGTAGATGAAATACTAACTAGATAGGGACATGCCAGGTCATCTTATGAGTTTAATAAGTGTAAATTATCTTGGGAAATGGGTAGTCTCAGCTTCTCAGCCTATTGACTACCTCTAGCTAGAGTTTTATTAAGAGTCTAACCATAATTTATCTCAACCCGATTAGATTTAGATTAGCAATTGCCCTATTCCTAACTATTAGTTACCAATAAGGAATGAGAAAGCAATTTTAGCTATTCCTAGCTTAATATCACAAACTCTTATCCATGCCCACTACTAGATTCTCTTCCAATACTTAATTATTCTCTCTCAAGCAAGAATAAATAGACCCATATCATAATCAATGGATCTTTATTAATAGATTGAAGAGAATCTAATAGATTTACACTTAATTGAACAACATGAAGATGACTCTAGCAATACCCAATCCTATTAAGTATTCATCATCACACACCTCTAGTTAATAATTTTAGCTACCCATAGTTAAGAAATTCAAAAACAAATTCATCAAAGCATCAGTGAATTTAATAGCAAGAGTAGATAAATTAACTTCACAAAATAATATTCACAATAGCTGAAACTTACTAGTACAAGAGGAACTAGAACAAAGTGCCTACAATTTTCACTCAAAATTCCCCTCTTTCAGCTAAGAGAATGTTCTTTTGCTCAAAGAAGAAAAGATGATGTGATGTAAGCTTCTTGTTCTCTTTTTTTACTCTCTATTTTTATCTTCCTTTCTGCTCTCTAGTACAAAGTACTTCTTTTTGTATTTATACCCTGAAAAGTAGGGTACTTTTCATCTCCTTTTCAATGATGGACGATTACCCTTATAGCTCCATTCTTAAACCAGCGGAGGCACCGGTGGTCCGCCGCTGCAATCCTTGAACCGTAGGGTGTCGTTTCTGCATTTTCCTTAAATTCTAGTGAGAACCGGCGGTTCACCCGGTGTTTCGCCGATCCGAATCCGTGAACCGCCTGATCTTTAGGCTATATTCTTGAACTTTTGAGCATCATTCGGCAACTGGACCAGTGACTCGCTGCTGGAAAGTTATGAACCGCGGGTGGCATTATTCCTCTGAGGCAGTGAGATTCGGCCTTTGGCCTGTGTTTCGCTGATTTACATCTGCGACTCGCCGATTCAGCCTCACTTCCCTCTTTTTGCTCCATTTTTGATCTCTTCTTCACTTTTAGCCATATGCACATAATGGAAGCAAAAAGGAATAAAATCCAAATAATCAACTCAAGAACTAAACAAAAACTCAAGTTTTTGAGCCTAATGAGTTGGTAAATTACCAACTCACCAACTGACCAATTAAAAATTAAGACTCAATAAAGAAAAGGTCACCTTCAATATCTGCCGGTCAATGAAGTGACCAAAGGAGTACAGAGTGGTCTCAGAAATCGAGGATGAGTCCAAGTTCCTTGACGAAGTCTGAGTAGTCAAGAGACTTGCGTCATGTCGCGATGTTAAATCAGGCGCTTCTTGGGTGGCAAACCCATGTGGTGGTTTGGTGAATTCTAAGTAATCAAACAACTTGTATCGTGTCGTGACATTATATCAAGCATTTCTTGGGAGGCAACCCAAGTTTATAGACTTATGTGTGTTCAATGTACAGGAGAAACAAAATTAGGTAGCAGAGGAACTACTAAACAGACTGGTGCTACGGGTCTCAGTATGAATCATAAGAGGATTGTAGGGGCTGTAGTACGAGTTGTGGTGAGAAGAAAAGATGTATCTCAGTGCATGATTTTAGGGTGGTTGGTCCTACAACTCGTAACTTCATTGTATAGGTCGTATAGTGCTCACTGTATTCATGAACTATGCAAGGCATGGACTGATGACATCCAAACTATACTCCTGTTAAGGAGAAAGTATACACGATCATTTCTCAAAACAAATATTCTCGACAGATGTCGGGGTCGAACCCACCAATCCAAAGGAATAAAACAACAAATTTTGGGGGGAAAATCGAAGTTAACAATATTATGGATTTTAAACAAGCTTGCCAAAATAGAAAAATAACCAAATTTGATAAACAATAATGAGAGAAGACTAGAGGTGTAGTGTAGATCGGGTGCTAATCAAATAAGGATATGCTAGCTCATCAAATCATCACGATTAAGTGTAACTTTGGACGGGATGGCACCCTATATTTTTCAACCTCATGGATGCCTTTTTCTTGAGTCCTTTCGAACCTCAAGACACAAATCAATTAGCCCAATAGAATTTGGGTTAATAGATGAGCTATTTCTAGCCATCAACTACTAATTAGGATTGTGAATATGGGTTTTGGCTATTTCTAGCCCAACTCCACACAATCACATCCATTCCCACCATCAAATTCTCTCCTAATACTTGAATTCTTCTTTTCCAAGCTAAAATCAAGTAACAAAAGTAAACCCGCATTTGCAACTACAGATCATCAATTATAAATTAGAGAGAACTCAACATATTTTCACTAATTAAGCAATATTTAGATGAATCTAGCAATACCCGACCTAATTAAGCATCCATCATCACACGCCTTTAGTTGATGATTTAGCTACTCAAGATTAAGAAACTACAGAGTATATTAATCAATAAACTCAATGATTTCATTAGTAAGAGAAAGAAAAATCAAACTCAAAATTTGTCATATTTATACCTTGCTAAGGAAGAAGATGAAAAATAAGAAAAACAATATTTAACAATCTCCTCCGATGGGGTTCTTCTTTTTCCCCCAAAAGCAAAAGAAATGTTCAAAAAGCTAAAAAGTATATATCTTCTGTTCAGAGTACTTTCTTCTAGACTATATACAAAAATAGGGCAACCAATCTCCTCTTTCTCTAGTGCTGGATGTAATTCCCCTGTTCAGGAGTTTTATCACTTGCAGGGGAACCGGCAGTCCGCTGATTGCATTCCGTGAACCACCGTCCGTCATTTTCTGCACTTCCAGTGATTTCCCAGGACCATTCGGCAACACCTTCGGCAGTTCACCTGCCTTCATATGTGATCTACCGATTACTTTACTCCTTAATCCGGCAAGTTCAAGCACCTGTACGCGATTTAACCGGCGATTCACCGGTTGAAGTTCGCGGCCGCCGGTTACATTTTCTCCTCAAGTTAGTGGCCATCTGCATTTGACTAGCATTTCAGTGATGTCCTTCGGTTGAGTGCCGATTTTCACTTGATTTCATTCTTTTTACTCCACTTCTTGCTCTTTCTCTTCAACTCAGATACCTGCATATAAAAAGGCAAAAAAGGAATAAAATTCATCTAAATGACTTGAAAACTAAGCTAAAGCTCATGCTCCAGAGCCTAATAAGTTGGTAAATTACCAACTCATCAAACCCCCAAACTTGAACCATTGTTTGTCCTCAAGTAATGCAATTCTTATCAGTTGATATACATACCACTCCACAAGAGTTTAGACATCAATGACCACTTAATCCATGACAACCCAAAAAACTCTCACCAACTCATTGAAGAAGAGAAGCAAATTCCCCAAAGAAAGAAAAGAAAAAATAATTATCCAAAAATGTTTCAAGAGGCCATCACAATTCAAAGGCATGATTCACAAATGC
>JACEIK010000366.1:139740-151608 GCA_018107945.1 Datura stramonium
TATAGATGCATGACTTTAAAATAACTGAAAGAATTCAACTGTATGTTATAACATGAAAATCATATATATTAAGACTCCTTAGATTAGCTAGCACATTTCAACATAAATTAGGGACGTAAAGACATAACTTAAGGATTTGAAACTTAGAGCGCTGTAACTTGGGAATTCGTGAGTAACTCTCTAAGTGATGCCTTATAGGCAAATAAAGACATACCCGTAATTCGGGTGATACTAGGTTGACTTACATAACTTTTGTAATTATCTGAGGAGCTTAAGAAAGTTTACATCATTATAAGCGACTTAGAAGATCTTAGGATTACCCTTTTCAGACATGGTATATTATTTCAACACTTAGAATAGATAACTTAAGATAATCGTTTAGGGTTATAGCGGAGAGCTTCTTAACTTAAGTTACTATTTTACATACGTTCAACCCTAATTATTTCATAGAAGGTTAACACTTTACTGTCTATTAATCAACGTAACACATACTGAACATGAACAACATAATTTATAACTCTTTTACTAAACGTCTTTAGAATAGGGTTAATCTTCCTAGCTTTTTGCCTAACTCGTTCACCATCATAACCCGTATCGTCTAATATAACAACATTTAACTCTACTTTCCTTATTCATCTTAACTTCTTTGCCAAACATTATTCACTCTACACTCAAGTCTTTACTCTCGTGTTCACTATTCCATCAATTCCTATACGCACTTACCTCTTTACCTAATTGATAACTTTATCTGTTAAATCTCGTCTTGCTTATATTTTAACGCCGTTCAACGGTTCTAGAAAGCAATTACTGGTAGAGTGCATATTACTCACATATTAACTTAAGTGCTAAAATTTACTCTTATCTTCCCTTTTTATAATGTCACAAAAAGATTAGCAACTTAGCCACGCTTTCCCTGTCAACATCGATCGACTTAGCCTATTCTCTATGTGCCGCTTGCTTAGCTTTAAGGAGGGAAAACATAAAATCTTATTTTTACCTTAAGATCTTTAAAACATAAACATATAGAAGGGATAAATAATATTATTAAAACATCATTTCAAGAAGCTCGTTTACCCTCTATTGGCTAGCGTCATCTTCTTAGCTTATGTTCAATTACATTTCGTCGTCTTAGCATTTTCTACCAATTTCACTAAGTGACCAGATATTAAGATATATTCAACATCAAATATATAGTATACTGCAAAGGACCAGCTCACGGTGCCCACGTTAAGGGGACTTCAGACTCGATTTACAACTGCGGCAACAATCGTATAAAAATTACGCCTTTCRCTTCACATTTGTTYGCTTCAACCATTCTTAACGATTCAAGCTTTATGCCAAGTATTTCCAACCCTTTGGACAGGATCATACATGCCCCAATATGATTTTAAAAGCATAGGAATATTGATCGTTTCAATGACTTAATTTCGTGCTTGAAAAACAAGGAAAGGGATGCCTTTACATACCTTGGCACGTCGACTCTAATTTTGCCGAAAATCTTCCTTTCAAGCTTACTCCTTAAGGCTCCTTCCAATTTAAATTTACAAACACAACGAGCAGAAACTTCACTTCACCAAAGTTTTCGAAAAATTGGGCAGCAACATGCCACAAGAACACACAAAGAAACAACAACACAATATTACAACATATTCCAATTTATAACCTGATAAACTAAAAGAAATCAAAAAGGGAATTACTTACCCTTTCTTGGAGATGTTATTAGCTAAAGTAGGAGTAAACTCCTACTCTTTCCTCTGCCTTGAATCATCTAAAAACGCAGCAACACCACAATCAACCACAAGACAACAACAAGCCATGACTTTCTTCCAAGGTTCTCTTTTCAAAGCCCAAAAGAGACAAGAGTGAAATTTCTTACCTGGGATATCTTTTCACCATGTGATAGGGCTTTAAATTCTCTGAATTCTGAAAAACAAATCAACTAAAACAGAGTAAAAATGATCTTTCTAGCTCAATTTTACTTCATATAGGCGGGCTAGCCAAGGTCTGGGCGGTGCCCGCGTGCGTCGCCTGTGCAACATGCCCTCGCGTGCGCGCGCACCCCTGCCGTCTGCCCATCTCGGCGTCCGCGCGCCTGGGCGCTTTCCCAGCCGATAGTGTTGTCTTCAAATTCGCATAACTTTTTAATCCGAACTCCGATTGACGAGCGGTTTTTTTCACTGTAAACTAGTCTCAAATAACTTTCATTTGATAGGTTATCAGACTTTTGAATCATTATATGTTTGGTGATATGTCTATTTAAAGTTGACCCTTAATTACAAACTTCACATACTCTTCGCTTTTCCCTTTGCATATGTTTCCCTCCTCACCTATGGACAACATACAACCCATAATTCCCTTAATATGACATATAAGCATCAAATAATTATCAAAAAAAATTTCAGGGTGTATCAATGTAGCTCCCGGGTCTAACATAGAATATGCATCAATATGAAAGACTCGCGACATACCCGTAACCACATCGGGAGAAACGTCCTTCTCCTGTCGAGAGACAAGTGCATAAAACTGGTTCTGGCACTGGACGCCAATCGAACTAGTTAAAGCACCCTGCTAAGGAGGACCTACCACTGGGGCTGCTAACTGGCGGCTGGGGTACGGGCACCACCACCCCATGACCTGGCTGTCAGGCAATCCCTGAGTCTGTGTCCGGGTCTGCCACACCCAAAACAAGCATTTGATCCCACCAAACACCTCCCTAGGTTATTCTTGCCACAACTAGCAAAAGATGGGAATGTACGCTTTCTGCGCATGCTACTCTGACCCCTCGAACCTGAGGCCCTGCTCCTCTGATCATCTAGAGGCCTGGACAGGGTACTAGCTGAGGATGGTACTGGTGCTATAGACCTATGTTGAGACTTCTGGTGAGGCCCACCTCTTGGCCTTGGTTGAGAGAACCTATAGCTTCCAGTCTTGTCCCTCTTGGCCTCTCTCTCCCTCATGTGAGTTGGCTCCATCTGCTGGGCATAAAGAACTATACGGGGATAATCCATATCCTGGTGATGCATAGTTGTCCTGCAGTCCTTGTGCAGATGCTCGGCTACTCCATGCACGAATCTGCTCAGTCGCGCCCTCTGGTCCACCACTAACTCTGGGGCATACTTTGACAAGCGATTGAACTCAAGTGAATACTCTAACACTGTCATCATTCCCTGTTTGAGGTTGATAAACTCTGTTTCCTTCAACTCCCTCATCTCCAAGGGAAAAACCTGTCAAGGAAGGCCATGTGGAACTCATCCCAACCGATAGGGCCCGCTCTTGCTGCGCTACTATCTTTCCATTGCTTGTACCATATGTGGACGACCCCCTTGAGCTGATAGGTGGCTAAATCAACACACTCCCCATTTTCCACCCCCATAACCTAGGTTACCTTCAATATCTCCTATATATAAACTCATGTGGATCCTTGTCCACCTTAGAGCCTGTGAACTCAGGAGGGTTCATCCTCAAGAAATCTCTTACCCTTGCTGCCGCCGCATTCCCATTCTGTGGGTAATGCACCACTGTATGATCATGAACCTGGGCAGCCATGGCCTGTGCCAGCATCTGAATCGCTGCCCTAAACTCAACATGGGCAGTTGGCTCTGGTGTGTGCTCCTCATGAACAGGTGGGGCTGGCTGATGCCCATCACCATTGCCTCCCTCACGATCATTGCCATTGCCATTTCTTCTGCAGATGCGAATAGCACAAATTAGAAGGATGGAAAAAAATTTCATTGCACGATATAAATCATGAAAGATAGGAACATTTCCTAAACATCTAGTAGCCTCTTCGTCATAAGTGTGGCACGCTTCACACCCATGAAAAAGACTCTACTTAACGCGGCTTTCAGACTCCCTAGAACACTTCAAACCTATGGCTATGATACCAAGTTTGTCACGACCCGAGAGTACACCCACATTGTAAACTCAGGACAAGGAGCCTGAGAGACCCTAAGTCGACCCATGACATGAGCATACATCTAAACCATTCACATGAAGCGAAAAACTTAACATGATAACATGATATAGAGAACATCATGACATGAAATAGAAAATTCGACGATACATGATTCATACATAAAAGCTGAGCTCTACATATAGTCTGAAAAGCCTCTAGTCATAGTAGATGGGTTGATGGGACAATACCCCAACTAACCCTAGGTACTGAAACTGAAAGAAACTAGAATCTGAACATAAGGACCTCGAACCATGAGGACTTACCAATACAGACTGAGAGCAAAAGGCCGGGAGCAAGCTAAGAGCAAGGCTGAACCTGAGGACCGGATCCTATATAATAAAATAATAAAACATAGAAAGTATGTGGGTCAGTACTTGGAATGTACCGAGTATGAAAGGTATGTAAAAATACATTTTAAAACATAAGATTCATAAGTGTAGGACATCATGATCGTTAATACTGAAATCATAAGTATATCTTAAGGCTTAAGGTTTTCTAAAACATTCGTAAACCTTCCATAAGTGTAACATGAGAGAAAGCATTTCATAAAACATGACTTGAGCCAAAGGGGAATAATCATAACATGCATGGAGAATAATTAGGAACAGTGGGAGATTTTTGTAACAGACATACACCATATAAGCACACATGGAGCCCGACATGTAAACCTAGTCGGGAGGTTGTTCATACCTTGCCAAGGATAGAATCATGAAAGGCGTGATATCACTCATGAAGACCCTGTAGGGCATAGGGACAGTCACTGAGGAGGTCCCAAACATAACCTATAGTGGCACGTAGTTCTGAGATTCGGGGCGTAACTTAGGCCCCAAACCTACTCGGTGTTAAGTACTACTCCCAAAACATGCACGTGCTCATAAAAATTCATACATGACACGCATGACTAGTTAAATCGTGATAATCATAACATGCTTGGAAAGTAGTAAACTAGCCATGAAATCGGGCCCCTAAGTCGACCAAAATCATAATTCATACATCATAATCAACATGTGGGCATTGCCCAATATTCAACATTCTTGAAATACTTATATTTATAGAAAACATGATCATAATAACATGGGTAATTGGAAACATGCTTAAAATTTTAAAAATCACATCATACTTGAAGGATCACCATATCTATGAAATTCAATGCAAAACCTCATGATTGGGCATTTAAACTCTAAACATTAGGTCATCAAAACATTCAGTAAAACAAGTGAAATCAGCCCAATAATTCGAAACCCATAATTTAGACATGCTACAACAAGCTCATATCGATTTGTGAGGAATCATGCAATTGGGTTAATACCCATAAGAATTTAGTGATCAATGCCATAGATTAGGTAGAAATTAGGCATGGGTGGGGACTAAACCACCCATTCAAAACCCCACATACCTGGAAACACTTAGTTCTTAATCTCCCTTGAGAGCTCAAAATGGAATTTAGAGAAATTAAGGAAGAACACCTTGAATCACCTTCTAATCTCTTCTCTATACCCCTGCATGAATCAATGAGACTTAACATGAACTTACTCCCCTTAAAAGACCCCTTTCAGACCATAAAACGACGTAGTTTAGGCTTTAGGAACTTAGAAATTACGAAAACACTCCTACTAAAAACGTAGAAATTTCTGTTTGCTAGTCTCCATGAGAGACCTCATGAGTCGTTCCCAAGGGGTACGACTCGTGGCCGAGATCCATCATGTTCACTGCCTAAAATACTTAGGGACCCCATGAATTGTGGTGGTTGACCAGGACTCATGGTCACCACCCGTGACCCCCACTGCCCAAGTCCTTGACCAACTATACACTCCAAACCACGGGTGACCTCACGGGTCGTAAGGTTTGACCACGACTCATGGTCACCATCTGTGGCCTTCACTGCCCATCCCAACCTTGCCAAACTTCCAAGGCAGACCACGGGGGACCTCACGAGTCGTGAGGTCTGACCACGACTCGTGGTCATGCCTGTGGCCTCCTCAACCTGAGCCTGCCAACCTTGCTGACCACGAGTCACCTCATGACTCATGGTCACTCCCCACGACCTACCTCACAAGTCATCTTGATACTTGGTGCGAATTTTCAGTGTTTCTTCATTTTGACTCCCTAGTCTAATCCTTGGGTTCCCAGGGTATAACATAAGGTTCCTCAGCTCATCATTTCATTTCTTTTTCTTAAAATTTGGTGCTACTTCATATTTATTCTTCTTATATATATCTCTTTCTTGAAAAATCCCCAAACTTAGGCTCTTTTCCTCTTGCTCACGAATTTTCTTATCTCTCCCTACGCCTTTTGGTCTTCAACTCCCATTTTTTATATTCTCTGTCCACTAGAAATTAGGGAGGATGGGTGCCACGAAGACGGGATAAAAAAGGGACATCAGCTTGTAATGCGGTTTCCAAAAATAAATAGTTCAAAAGGCTCAACACTGGCTAGCAATGGAAGACATTTTTGGAGGTCATTTTGGGTAGAGTGACTGGTCAAATTAAAGCCTAAAATCATGTTCTAAGTGCATCTACATCTGAGATTTTGCCTTGAGTCACACTTAGGACAACTTCTAGACAAGAAGCTATGTATGAGATTCACAAAGATATTCACTACCCAAGGCATCACATACAAAGAGTCCACAAAAGTCATTATCATCACAAGATATTGATTCAAGACATTAGAGCATGCGAATTCATAAGTCAAACAAGGAATCTACAATATATGACAAAAGAGTGGTATATTTCTCATTTCAAATGCCCATTTTTTTTATTTCTTATTTTCATGCCACATCTCAAAAAATTTTGGTGGTACCTCTCAAAACAGATACACAGAAGATTTAAGAAAGACATGGCATTTTCCCTCTCAAAATAGCTCCACAGAAGACTCAAGAAAGACATGGCATTTTCTCTTAAGAGAGTCTCCTCACAGTCTATCATCGGGAAGTGCCAACTCGGTTCGATAACGAAAAAATGAACAAGAAAAATGCTCCTTGGAAAAGAACCATGGTATGAAGAAAACCCTTAGAGTTTGATTACTATTCTACTTTTACACAAGCGAACAAAAGATTTTCGGGTCACAATGCAGCATTTGACAATTCAAAGCCATGACCAATTTTTTAGCACTAACACACTAACATCATTCATTTCATTCATTCAAAATTTTACAACACAACCAGCCCGGCAAGAGCAATCATCAAAAATACTAAAACTAAGCCACAAAGGCTCACAACTCTTCATCAGATAAAATAACAAAAGCCTGACAAGGGATACATCAAACCATCAACAAAAGAAGACACAAAATACCCCCAAGGAAACACTCATCCCACCCCCAACATAAAGCCTACATTGTCCCCAATGAAGGCAGGAAAAATAAAGGGGGTGAGAAACTCCCCGAGTGGGTCACTCCTCATCATACATATCATCATCTGCACCTACTCCTTCCTCACCATCAAAGCCTTCAACACCCAAATCTTCAGCATCTTCTCTCAAGCCCTCAAACAATCATCTAAGGGGGCTCGAAGTTCTCACGCCCTAAAACTGGGGTAGGGTGCAATCGGCACTCGATTCATGATTGATCGAGAAGGCAGCTATATGACGTCTATAACTGTAACACTTTGTCCATCCAGGTCACCTATCACAATCAACTGGAGTATAAACTGGACTCATAAGATCTCAATAATACAGGGTAAACAATTGAAATGCAACCAAGGTAATGAGTATGCTAAACCAAGCAACAATAAGCCGACGAGGCCACAAACTGAATAACAATGTACACACTAAGTCCACAAAGCCTCTAAAGAGTAAATTGACTAATGGTCAGAACAGGGCTCCGACCTACCTATAACTGCATCTCAATACTCAAGAATAAATAACTAAACTCAAGCATAAATAACTAGGCCCTAGATCCAGGAAGAATGTAGCATATCAACACATCCATTGATCTCACGAACTTCTATTGCAACTGGCAATCCCGACCTCTACCTGCACCTACGGCACGAACACGGGTCCCCAAGAGAAGGGACGTCAGTACGAATGAAATGCACTGGTATGTAAGGCCGTAACTGTGAACATGAGATAACAATCCTGTAATAACTGACTCAATACATACACATATAAAGGATAGATAAAACCTAGAACTCTGCAACCTATAATTGATAACAACTCACTATAACATAAGCAAACCCAAGATAATTGAACCAGGAATAAGGAATAGTAACAACCTGGAATCCTGGAAACCGAAACCCAATAATAACTCTATAATGAGATGAAAATGCAATTAAGAAAGAAACTATAATTGTAATGCCAATGACCAGACAACCATAAATCCATATATAAAATTCGTCTAGCCGGTGTACCACACCAGGGTAAAATAAAAATATCTCCAGCCAGTGTAACACACCATGGTAAAATAAAAATATCTCTAGCCGGCGTACCCACCGGGGTAAAAATTAAAAATATCTCCAGTCGGTATACCATACTGGGGTAAAATAAAAATAAATCTCAATCTCAATCATAAACGGAGCCGATAGGGCTCATACAGGCTATCTGAATACTAACAACCATGAAATATGCTGACTCAGTAACTATAAAATGTGTAGGAACTTACCACGACCCCCAAATAATACAATTATGCCATACACATATAGGTCTTTCATTTTGCATTTTTAAATACATACATATATTGTGAATGAATTCTAGGAAAGTTCCTAGAACTGGAATATCATAAAGATTGTGCAGACACACGTTCATGATTTTAAACATCTCCTGGCAATGCTAACATGAGGAGCAGAGAGGAATAGCGTAACTTAACATTTTCTATTAACAATCTTAACATTCATTTCGTGCTTATACTTTTTTGACTTCCATACTTTCATATCAAGGATTGTGAGCGTACCTCATTCGTTGCACATCATATTACATCTCAACATTACTTATAAACAGGAAGACATAACTCGCGTATCTCTAACTTGGAGCTCTTTAACATAAAAATGCTAGGCAACTGTCTAGGGGTTGCCTTAAGATAAATAAAGACTTAAGTCGTTCTTTAGACAACATAGGATAGGCTCGTGTGAAACTTTGCAATATATGAGGAGCTTAGAAAGCTTAGCGGCATTATAAAAAATTAAGAAACTTCCAAGAAAAAAATCCTTTAAAATTTGAAAAAAGTTAATCCAACTCTTAGAACAAATAATCAAAGATAATTGTTGAAAAAGTACAATAAAGAACTTCTCTTTAACTTGAGTTACTATCTCAAAAATATTCGATTATAATCATTTCATAAGAAGTTAATACTTTACTGGCCTTTCATCAACTTAACACAAACTGAACATAAATAGCTTCATTTATAACTCTTTTGCTAAACGTCTTTAGAACAGGGTAAATCTTGCTATCCATTTGATAACTCATTTACAATTGTAACCCTTATCATCTAAGTTAACAACCTTTAGCTCTACTTTTCATATTAATCTTAACTTCTTTTTCAAACAGGATTCGTCATTCCCTACTTAATTATTTACTCTCGTGTTCTCCATTCCAGCGATTCTTATACGCACTTATCTTTTTACCTAATTTCCAACCTTATCTCTTAAACCTTGTCTTTCTCATATTTTAATGTTGTTCAAAGGTTTTCTAAAATCAACTGCAGGCAGAGAGCATATAACTCACTTATTACCTTAAAAGGTCTAACATTTACTCATCTTTCCTTTGCTACTAGTGCCTCAACTTTTACACTTGAGTTAACCTCTTTACACATATACAACTTTCAAAGAACATGCAACGTGTCTACTTAAAGCCTCAAACAATTCTTAGGAGGTCTAGATAACTCAAGAGTTCTAATAAACACATAGCAACTTTCTAATAAACATATACATATATTATGGTTTTCGTATAACCTGCTAACATCAAGATACCGTGCATAACCTGCCTATAAAGATGGCTCTATAGAAATATCGATAGTTTACCCACTTGAGTTCTATTTTTAAACTTTAATGTATCGGTTAATGAAGAAACGCATTAATTAGTTGCTTAGCTTAAGGGAGAAGGATCGGGGGACCATCTCATGGAACTAGGCACCTTAAAACATACATATAATAGGGTAGGTAACTATTATAAGGAAATTCTATTTTTTCACCCTCGTTAGCCCTTATTGAGTTAAAACCAATTTAAAATGTTAGGTTTGTTTGTGCGTCGTCGTCCAACCATGTTTACCAATTTCCTTAGCAACCCTGTATCACGACCCGAGCCTAAACCCTAGACGTAACACGGTACTTGAAGTCAGAGTGACCCCAAGTCAACCCTTGATCTATCATACACTAGTATTTTGAGTAACCATGCACAACAGAAATTTGAAATAATACATAATAACATTTATAAAAAAAATTAAAGACTGAACTTAGAGATTTTAAATACCTAAAAGTCTAAAATCAAGTCTAGTCTGAAAGCCATCTAACAGAGGAGTTACTAAGACAAGCCCCTAGCTAACTCTAAGTATTAAACAAAAATAAAAAAGAAAAATGAAATGAATGAAATAACACCCTCGAAATATGAGGACTCACACTGTTGCTGCTGATAGGAAGATCCGAAAAAAATTGGCTAACAGCGTTGGGTTTGAGAACCTTCAGCTGTATCATGAAACGATATAGCATAAAAGTATGTGTCAGTACTTTGAATGTACTGAGTAAGTGAGAGATATAAATAGTATGAAAGATCTAGTAACTGAACTGAAATGACATGAAATGACCAACTAAAAATACTGAAAATTGATACAATTAGAATATAGCTAAAATGGTCAATAAAGACCCTGGCTGATGGTCATAAACATGCCCTAAGTCTGAAATACTGAGTCTGAGAGACCACACTGAACTGATCTAACTGAGCTGAACTGTCAAAAACTGAGACTGAACTGAACTGACTAGTGGAAGAGTCTATAACCGACATTTAACCACGTGAGCTAAACGTGGAGTCCGATGTATACACCCCACCGGTAGGACCCAATATACCTTGCCAGGGTATAAAGGCATGAACTGGGTGATCACAAAACTCTGGGGCTAATCAGGTCAAGTAATACTGTAACCTACGCTAGCAACATAGTTTCGGGAACCTAGGTGCGCTGGAACCCCGACAAGCTCGGTGTTAAGTTCTACTCCCACTGGAAAACCTAAACTGAACTACTAGGCTGATAGCTCGAATATGGGGCCCAAGACTAGTCAGGGACATATAACTGAAAGTATCTTGAGAGTCTTATCGGACCAGATTCTGAACTGGGTTCTAGACTAGTCAGAGATGCTTATCTGGAAGCATCTAAACCGTCTAAGAACAACTGTAATCTGAATTGGGGTCTTGGGCTGGTCAGAGCTACATAACTAGGATGTCATGACCGCCTAATGGACCAAATAACTATAATCTGTGTCTGATTCTGATAACTGAGAGGCACCACTGACACCTCGGAAGAAGACTGAAGTCAAACTGATCAGTTGACAAGTTCTGAATAGTTCTGTAGAGGTTCTATGTTCTGACAAATCTGATCAATTAGGTAGATAATACAGAACTCAACTCATTCCAACAACACGGGAATTTCATGATATAGTGGCTTTCAAGAATTTAAAGGAATCTGATCCAACAAGGCTAATCGTTCTCATCAATGGAATAATTACTCAACATACATTTATAATATGAAATTTCTAGGAAATTAAGCCTAAAACATGCTTCATTCCCTATATGGAATTTAATAAGCAAAAATCATTACTCGAGAGTTAGGCCTTAAATTCACTTTTGTACGAACATTGACAATGTAATTTGGAACTGATAAAGATAATATGAACAATCAACATGGATATTATTCCAGGCTAAATTAATGAAAATAACCTGAAATTCATTCGTATTCGAAAGCTCAGGGCTAAAACTGATAAGGGATTTATCGGTGAGTAG
>JACEIK010000366.1:159711-196373 GCA_018107945.1 Datura stramonium
GTGGTTTGATGTTCTAAAAACTAGACTTAAATACCTTTAATTTGATAGGCTGTGGGGCTTCTAGCTCATAATATATTTGGAGATATGGTCGTTTAAAGTTGACCCTACCTTATAAACTTCACATACTCTTTGCTTTTCCATTCGTACACATTAACCTTGTCATCTACGATTAATATACAACCCGTGCATCCCTCAACATAGCATACAAACATCAAATAATCACCAAAGGTTTTCCGGGGTGTAGCATACACCTTTAACTCATCCTTGTCTTCTGTCATAAACATACATTCCATATATTCATAAACATATCCTTCCCAGTCCTTGCTTCATATCAAACTATACATACTCAAGTAAATCTACTTATCTAACATAAGACAGAGGTGCCTTAACACCACATAATCGATGAACTTTCTAACCACAAGAAAATTTATTCACCACCACGACATATTGTTAACTCCAATACCGCTTTCCATTCATTACTTATGATATAAGATCAATGTTAAATCTGAAGTTGTGCTTTTACCCTTGCTTTTACCACGGCTCGTTATTGACGGTCCTGATAATAGAAACTAAATCCTGATCTAGGGAAAAAGAAGGAACTAAATCTCCAGGAGAAACTGAATGTTTGTCACCCAAGACCTTGAAACGCTACATGGGGCCTTAAATAATCCTGTTGACCAGGTCTCCCCACTTTATTCTACTTCTTTGTTGGTACTTGGAGATGATGAATCAAATTCCTCTATCTTTTGATAAAATGCTTGTATTCGAGAAACAGTCATATCTGTCTGGGTAGACATTCCCAAACACTCTCAAACAAGATAGGGTCCAAAATATAATACAATTGACATACTCTATCCCTCATATTTTGCACCATATTTGAAGCATATCAGGCCAAAGAATTAAACCTGAGACTATATTTGTGAATACTCATGCTACCCTGCTTCAGGTACAAAAACTAATTAGCCTAAACCCATCAAAGTTCCCATGGTAAGTACTGATTCGTGAAGGCTAGGGGATTTGGGCTCAAAACTCCCTAACACTAGAGCTCTCAAAGGTATTTCCCTTGGACCCTACCATTCATTTTAACTGTTGATTTTGAAACTTCACTACTCGGGTTAACATCTAAATTGCTTTCTCAAAATCTCATCCCTTTGATATACCAAAAGGTGTTGGAGGATCAACAACTCTATCTCCTCCTGGCTCTACTAAAACTTGGACAACATGAGGGGTTGAATCCCTTACCACGGTAGCTTTGACTGGAACTAGAGAAACTATAACGCGGGGAGTAAAACAAAACTCACTTCGAGCATATAATCTATTTCTCAGATCGACAGGATGGCGGCTGGGACCCTTTCAATCATTAGTGCCGATAAATCTCATAGCCATCTACATTACACCAAGTGAATTCTAAACCATAAGCATGATGTATATTTCCAACAACCTTTACATCTTTTCTCTGTAGCACGATCTATTAATGAACAGAGTGAAACAACTCCTAAATGCCCTGTTGAAAGACTCTACTAGACACGACTTGTGGACTCCCTATGATACGACTTTGCTCTAATACCAAGTCTGTCACGCCCCGAAAATGGGGTAGGGCGCAACTGGCACTTGATTCATGATTGATCAAGAAGTCGGCTATATGATGTTTGTAACTGTAACACTTTGGCCATCACGACCAGCTGTCACAATCAACTGGAGTATAAAATGGACCCATAAAGTCTCAACATTACAGGGTAAACAACTAAAATGCAACCAAGGTAATGAGTATGCTAAACCAAGCAGCAATAAGTCAAAGAGGCCACAAATCGAATAACAATGTACACACTAAGTCCACAAAGTTTCTAAAGAGTAAATTGACTAATGGTCGGAACAGGGCTCCGACCTACCCATAACTTCATCTCAATACTTAAGCATAAATGAGTAAACTCAAACATAAATAACTAGGCCCTAGCATCCTAAAAGAAAGGAGTATACCAACACATCCGTTGATCTCACGAACTGCTACTGCAACTGGCAATCCTGGCCTCTACCTGCACCTGCGGCACGAACACAAGTCCCCAAGCAAAGGGACGTCACTACGAATGAAATGTACTAGTATGTAAGGCTGAAACTGTAAACATGAGATAAAAATCCTGTAATAAATGACTAAGCACATAAACATATAAAGTATAGATAAAACCTGAAACTCTACAACCTGAAATTGATAACAACTTACTATAACATAAGCGATCCCAAGATAACTGAACCAGAAATAAGAAATAGTAACAACCTAGAATCCTGAAAATAAAAACCTAATAATAACTCCATAATGAGATGAAAATGCAATTAAGAAATGCACAAGAAAGAAACTATAATTGTAATGCCAATGACCAGCCAACCATAAATTCATATTTAAAATTCGTCCAGCTGGTGTACAACACCGGGGTAAAATAAAAATATCTTCAGCCGGTGTAACACACCGGGGTAAAATAATAATATCTCCAGCCGGTGTACCACACCAGGGTAAAATAAAAATATCTCTAGTCGATGTACCACACGGGGTAAAATAAAAATATCTCCAGCCGGTGTACCACACCAGGGTAAAATAAAAATATCTATAGCCGGTGTACCCACCGGGGTAAAAATTAAAAATATCTCTAGTCGGTATACCATACTGGGGTAAAATAAAAATAAATCTCAATCGCAATCATAAACGGAGTTGATAGGGCTCATACAGGCTATCTGAATACTGGCAATATATGCCAACTCAGTAACTATAAAATGTGTAGGATCTTACCATGACCCCCACATACTATAATTATGCCATACACATATAGGCCTTTCATTTAGCATTTAAATGCATACACATGTTGTGAATGAATTCTAGGAAAGTTCCTAGGACTGGAATATAATAGAGACTATGTAGACACATGTTCATGATTTTAAACATCTCCTGACAATGCTAACACGAGGAGCAGAGAGGAATATCTTATCTTAACATTTTCTATTAATAATCTTAACATTCATTTTGTGCTTATACTTGTTTGACTTTCATACTTTCATATCAAGAATTCTGAGCATACCTCATTCGTTGCACATCATATCAAATCTCAACGTTACTTACAAATAGGAAGACATAACTCGCGTATCTCAAACTCGGAGCTCTTTAACATAAAAATGCTAGGAAACTGTCTAGGGGCTGCCTTAAGATAAATAAAGACTTATAGTCGTGCTTTAGACAACATAGGAAAGTCTCGTGCGAAACTTTGCAATATATGAGGAGCTTAGAAAGCTTAGCGGCATAATAAACAATTTAGAAACTTCCAAGAAAAAAAATCCTTTAAAACTTGAAAAAAGTTAATCCAACTCTTAGAACAAATAATCAAAGATAATTGTTGAAAAAGTACAATAAAGAACTTCTCTTTCACTTGAGTTACTATCTCAAAAATATTCGATTCTAATAATTTCATAAGAAGTTAATACTTTACTGACGTTTCATCAACTTAACACAAATTGAACAAAAACAACTTTATTTATAACTCTTTCGCTAAACGTCTTTAGAACAGGGTAAATCTTGCTAGACATTTGCGTAACTCATTCACAAAATTAACCCTTATCATCTAAGTTAAGAACCTTTAGCTCTACTTTTCGTATTAATTTTAACTTCTTTTTCAAGCAGGATTCGTCATTCCCTACTTAATTATTTACTCTCGTGTTCTCTATTCAAGCAATTCTTATACGAACTTATCTTTTTACCTAATTGCAAACCTTATCTCTTAAACCTCGTCTTTATCATATTTTAACGTCGTTCAAAGGTTTTTTGAAATCAACTACAGGTAGAGAGCATATAACTCACTTATTACCTTAAAAGGTCTAACATTTACTCTTATCTTTCCTTTGCTACTAGCTCCTCAACTTTTACACTTGAGTTAACCTCCTTACACATATAAAAAATTTGAAGAACATGCAACGTGTCTACTTAAAGCCATAAACAATTCTTAGGAGGTCTAGATAACTCAAGAGCTCTAATAAACATATAGCGACTTCCTAATGGAAATCCTTGCCGCCTTAGCGTGTTACTTGAACGTAAGAATAAGCGTATAAATATATTATGGTTTTCGTATAACCTTCTAACATCAAGATACTATGCATAACCTTCCCATAAATATGGTTCTGTAGAAATATCAATAGTTTATACATTCGAGTTCTATTTTTAAAGTTTAACGTATCGGTTAATGAAGAAATGCGTTAATTAGTCGCTTAGCTTAAGGGAGAAGGATCTGGGGACCCTCTCATGGAACGAAGCACCTTAAAACATACATATAATAGGGTAGGTAACTTTTGTAAGGAAATTCCATTTCGTCACCCTCATTATCCCTTATTGAGTAAAAACCAATTTCAAATGTAGGTTTGTCCGCGCGTCGTCGTCCTACCATGTTTACCAGTTTCCTTGGAAACCCTGAAGTGAACACCTTTGACAACAAAAATACATAACATAATGTAAAGTACCAGCTCACAGTTCCCACGCTGAAGGGACTTTAGACTCAATTTACAACTATGACCATAATTAAAGGCAATTTCCCTCTTCACTTTACACTCATGTGTTCCAACTCTTTAGTAAATACATAACGTAATACCGAGTAATTCTAAGAACAAGGAAGAACCATAATATTCTACTACATAATTTAAGTACAGGGGAATGTCGGATTCATCCTCGGCATGAGTTCGTGCTTGAAATCAAGAGACAAAGAGCGCCTTGCATACCTTGTTACGAGGAGTTTTCCTTAATTGCTTCTTTCCTCAAACAACCATGTTTAGTATTCTTCAATTCCTTGAAGTTATACCCATGTAACAAGTCTGGTTTGAGCCAATTTCCTAGACAAAATTTCATCCCAATAGAAGCCATAATAACAATACAAAACAACATTTAATTACTTTATTTCAACTTGTTTCCACAACCTTTAAGGGGAAAAATGAAAAGGTGAACTTACCTAGATTTTCTTGTGATCACTCCCCTGAATAAGAGGAGTATATTCCAAGCAAAACATAGTTGTATCAACCTCTAAAAACGGTCAGAAACTTCACCCAAAAACACACCAAAAATGAGCCATAAAACCAACTTCAACTTCTAGCTTTAGATAAGGAAATTCTTACAAGTTTAATAGCTAGAAATGATTACCCTTTTCTTGTATTCCACTCCTACTCAGATGGGGTATCTAGGAAGCTTAACATGGTTGCAAACACAGAAGCTTCACTGCCCGAAAAATGGCAGAAACTTCAGCTAAACACACATGAAAAAATAACCTACCCTAGCTTCAAATTTTCAAGCATTTACCTAAGATTTTTGGTAAGTTTAAAGGATAGAATCCTTACCTCCTCCCTTGAATCCAACCATTAACAAAGGGGAGTATATATGAAGCTTATTAATTCTCCAAAACGAAGAAAAAAACATCATAAACATGCTTCCAAAACACAGCAACAAGACTCACCGGTGCCTCTCTTCAACTTTACAATGATCGTCTTCACCTGGATTGAATTTGTATGGGAATGATATGATTTGAGCAGAAAACAACTTAAATAAATAGGAGTAGGGCGGTGGAAGTGGTGCTTACGTCACTGCTTAACGGGGCTTTAGTAAAATGCCCATAACTTTTTACTCCGAACTCTTATTAATGTGTGGTTTAATGTTCTGAAAACTAGACTCAAATGCCTTTAATTTTATAAGTTGTGGGGCTTCTAGTTCATTATACATTGGAGATACGATCGTTTGAAGTTGACTCTAACTTATAAACTTCACATACTCTTTGCTTTTCCATTCGTACACATTTTCCTTATCATCTACGATCAATATACAAACCATACATCCCTTATCATAGCATCCAAACATCAAAAAATCACCAAAAATTATTTGGGGTATAACATCCTCCTCCCCTTAGAAACATTCATCCTCGAATGTCATAACACCTTTAACTCACCCTTGTCTTCCGTCATAAACATACATTCCATATATTCATAAACATATCCTTTCCAGTCGTTTCTTCATATCAAACTATACTTATTCAAGTCAATCTACTTATCTAACATAAGACAGACATGCCTTAACACCACATAATCGATGAACTTTTCTAACCATAAGCAAATTTATTCACCACCATGACAGATGATTAACTCCAATACCACTTTCCATTAACTACTTATGATACAAGATCAATGTTAAATCTGAAGCGGCGTGTTTACCCTTGCTTTTACCACAACCCGTTATTGACGGTCCTGATAATAAAAACTAAAGCCTGATCTAGGGACAAAGAAGGAATTAAATCTCCAGGAGAAACTGAATGTTTGTCACCCGGGGCCTTAAAACACTACATAGGGCCTTAAATAATCCTGTTGACATGGTCTCCCTACTTTATTCTACTTCTTTGTCGGTACTTGGAGGTGGTGAATCAAATTCCTCTATCTTCTAATAAAATGTTTGTATTCGAGAAATAGTCATATCTGTCTAGGTAGACATTCCCAAACATTCTAAAACCAGATGGGGTCTGAAACCTAATACAATTAATATACTCTATTCCTCATATTTCACACCCTATCTAAAGCATGTCGGGCCAAAGAATTAAACCTGAGACTATATTCGCGAATACTCATGCTACCCTGCTTCAGGTACTAAAACTAATTAGCTCGAACCCATTGAAGTTCCCATGGTAAGTACTGATTCATGAAGGCTAGGGGATTTAGGCTCAAAACTCTCTAGCACTAGAGCTCTCAGAAGTATTTCCCCTGGACCCTGCCATTCATTTCAACTGTTGATTTTGAAACTTCACTACTCGGGTTAACATCTAAAATGCTTTCTCAAAATCTCATCCCTTTGATATACCAAAAGGTGTTGGAGGATCAACAACTCTATCTCCTCCTGGTTCTACTAAAACTTGGACAACATGAGGGGTTGAATCCCTTCCCACGGTAGCTTTGACTGGAACTAGAGAAACTATAACACGGGGAGTAAAACAAAACTCACTTCGAGCATATAATCTATTTCTCAGATCGACAGGAGGGCGGCTGGGACCCTTTCAATCATCAGTGCCGATAATTCTCGTAACCATCTACCTTAATCCAAGTGAATTATAAAACATAAGAACGATTTAGATTTCAAATAGCCCTTACATCTTTGCTCAATAGCACGATCTATTAATGAACAAAGTGAAACGACTCCTAAATGCCCTGTATTCTCCTGATTATAAGTATGGTCACAACATACTCATAAGAAAGACTCTACTAGATACGGCTTGTGGACTCCCTAGGATACGACTATGCTCTGATACCAAGTTTGTCCGCCCCAAAACTGGGGTAGGGCGCAACTGGCATTCGATTCATGATTGATCGAGAAGCCCACTATATGACGTCTGTAACTGTAAAACTTTGGCCATCAAGACCACCTGTCACAATCAACTGGAGTATAAACTGGACCCATAAGATCTCCACAATACAGGGTAAACAACTGCAATGCAACAAGGGTAATGAGTATGCTAAACCAAGCAACAATAAGCTGATGAGGCCATCAACTAAGTAACAATGTAAACACAAAGTCCACAAAGCCTCTAAAGAGTAAATTGAGTAATGGTCAGAATAGGGTTCCGACCTACCCATTACTGCATCTCAATACTCAAGCATAAATAACTAAACTCAAGAATAAATAACTAGGCCCTAGCTCTAGAAAGAAAGGAGCATACCAACATATCTGTTGATCTCACAAACTGCTACTGCAACTGGCAATCCCGACCTCTACCTACACCTGCGGCAAGAACGCAGGTTCCCAAGCAAAGGGACGTCAGTACGAATGAAATGTACTAGTATGTAAGCTTGAAACTGTAAACATGAGATAACAATCCTGTAATAACTGACTCATCACATAAACATATAAAGGATAAATATAACCTTGAACTCTGCAACGTGTAATTGATAACAACTCACTATAACATAAAAGAACCCAAGATAACTGAACCAGGAATAAGAAATAGTAACAACCTGGAATCCTAAAAACCAAATCCTGATAATAACCCTATAATGAGATGAAAATGCAATTAAGAAATGCACAAGAACGAAATTATAGTTGTAATGCCAATGATCAGCCAACCATAAATCCATATATAAAATTCATCCAGCCGGTGTACCACACCGGGGTAAAATAAAAATATCTCCAGCTAGTGTAACACACCGGGGTAAAATATAAATATCTCCAGCCGGTGTACCACACCGAGGTAAAATAAAAATATCTCCAGCCAGTGTACCACACTAGGGTAAAATAAAAATATCTCCATCCGGTGTACCACACCAACGTAAAATAAAAATATCTCCTGTCGGTGTACCATATCAGGGTAAAATAAAAATATCTCCAGCTGGTATACAATATCGGGGTAAAATAAAAATAAATCTCAATCGCAATTATAAATGGAGCTGATAGGGCTCAACAGGCTATCTGAATACTGAAAACCATGATATATGCCGACTAAGTAACTATAAAATGTGTAGGATCTTACCACGACCCCCAAATACTACAATTATGTCATACACATATAGGCCTTTCATTTAGCATTTAAATACATACATATATTGTAAATGAATTCTAGGAAAGTTCCTACGACTGAAATATCATAAAGACTGTGTAGACACACGTTCATGATTTTAAATATCTCGTGACAATGCAAACACGAGGAGCAGAGAGGAATAACTTAACTTATCATTTTCTATTAACAATCATAACATTCATTTCGTGCTTATACTTGTTTGACTTTCATACTTTCATATCAAGAATTGTGAGCATACCTCATTCATTGCACATCATATCACATCTCAACGTTAGTTATGAATAGGAAGACATAACTCGCGTATCTCAAACTTGGAGCTCTTTAACATAAATCGCAAGGAAATTGTCTAGGGGCTGCCTTAAGATAAATAAAGACTTATAGTCGTGCTTTAGACAACATAGAAAGGCTCGTATGATACTTTCGCTCCTACAATTCAAACACAAATAAAAAATATTCTAAAGTGTCCCACANTTAGACAACATAGAAAGGCTCGTATGATACTTTGCAATATATGATGAGCTTAGAAAGCTTAGCGGCATTATAAACAATTTAGAAACTTCCAAGAAAAAAATCCTTTATAACTTGAAAAAAAGTTGTCCAACTCGATTATTTTTTTAAAAAGTATGATAAAGAACTTCTCTTTAACTTGAGTTACTATCTCAAAATATTCGAGTCTAATCATTTCATAAGAAGTTAATACTTTACTGGCCTTTCATCAATTTAACACAAACTGAGCATAAGCAACTTTATTTATACTCTTTCGCTAAACGTCTTTAGAACAGGGTAAATCTTGCTAGCCATTTTCGTAACTCATTTGCAATTGTAACCCTTATCATCTAAGTTAACAACCTTTAGCTCTACTTTTCATGTTAATCTTAACTTCTTTTTCAAACGGGATTCGTCATTCCCTACTTAATTAGTTACTCTCGTGTTCTCTATTCTAACAATTCTTATATACACTTATCTTTTTACCTAATTGCAAACCTTATCTCTTAAACCTCATCTTTATCATATTTTAATGTCGTTCAAAGGTTTTCTAAAATCAACTACAGGCAGAGAGCATATAACTCACTTATTACCTTAAAAGGTCTAACATTTACTCTTATCTTTTCTTTGCTACTAGCGCCTCAATTTTTACACTTGAGTTTATCTCCTTACACATAAAACTTTCATAGAATGTGCAATGTTTCTAATTAAATCCTTAAACAATTCTTAGGAGGTATAGATAACTCAAGAGCTCTGATAAACATATAGCGACTTTCTAATGGCAATCCTTGCCTCCTTAGCGTGTAACTTGAATGTAAGCATAATCATATACATATATTATGGTTTTCGTATAACCTGATAACATCAAGACATTGTGCATGACATTGTGCATAACCTGCCCATAAAGATGGTTCTATAGAAATATCAATAGTTTACACATTCGAGTTCTATTTTTATAGTTTAACGTATCGGTTAATGAAGAAATGCGTTAATTAGTCTCTTAGCTTAAGGGAGAAGGATCGGGGGACCTCTCATGGCATTAGGCACCTTAAAACATACATATATTAGTGTACGTAACAATTTTAAGGAAATTCCATTTCGTCACTCTCGTTAGCCCTTATTGAGTTAAATCCAATTTCAAATGTTAGGTTTGTCCGCGCGTAGTCGTCCTGCCATGTTTACCAATTTCCTTAGCAACCATGATGTGTACACCTTGACACCACAAATAAATAACATAATGTAAAGGATCAGCTCACAGTGCCCACGCTGAGGAGACTTCAGACTCAATTTACAACTATGACCATTATCGAAGGCAATTGCCCTTTTCACTTTACACTCATGTGTTCCAACTCTTTAGTAAATACATAATGTAATACCGAGTAATTATAAGAACAAGGAAGAACCATAATATTCTACTACATAAATTAAGTACAGGGGAATTCCGGATTCATCCTCGACATGAGTTCATGCTTGAAATCATGAGATGAAGATCGCCTAACATACCTTGTTCCGACGAGTTTTCCTTAATTGCTTCTTTCCTCCAACAACCATGTTTTAGTATTCTTCAATTCTTGAAGTAATACGCATGTAACAAGTCTTGATTTAGCTAATCTACTAGAAAAAATTCCATCCCAATAGAAGCCATAACAACTATACAAAACAACATTTCATTACTTTGTTTCAAGTTGTTTCCACAGCCTTTAAGGGAAAAAATGAAAAGGTGAACTTACCTAGATTTTCTTGTGGTTACTCCCCAGCATAAGAGGAGTATATTCCAAGAAAAAACAGCTGTATCAACCTCTAAAAACGGGCAAAAACTTCATCCAGAAACACACCAAAAATGAGCCACAAAACCAACTTCAACTTCTAGCTTTAGCTAAGGAAATTCTTGCAAGTTTAATAGCTTGAAATGGTTACCGTCTTCTTGTCTTCTACTCCTAATCATATGGAATATCTATGAAGATTAACATGGTTGTAAACATAGCAGCTTCACTGCCCAAAGAATGATAGAAACTTCAGCTAAACACACATGGAAAAAAACCTAGCCTAGCTTCAAATTTTCAAGCTTTTAACTAAGATTTTTGGTAAGTTTAAAGGATAGAATCCTTACCTCCTCCATTTAATCCAACCATTAACAAAATGGAGTACATATTCAGCTTAGTAATTCTCTAAAAACGAAGAAAAAAAATCATAAACATGCTTCCAGAACGCAGAAAGAAGACTCACCGATGCCTCTCTTAAACTTTGTAATGATCTTCTTCACTTGGCTTGAATGTTTGGTTGATTATTTGCCTTCATTTATCTTGGATTTTGGATGTGAAATACATAGAGAATTTTCCCCTGAGCAAGCAGCTCAAATTTGGATAGGAATGATATGATTTGAGAAGAAAACAACTTAAATAAATAGGAGTAGGGCGGTGGAGGCGGTGCTTTCTTCAGTAAAATGTCCATACCTTTTTACTCCAAACTCTTATTAATGAGTGGTTTGATGTTCTGAAAACTAGACTCAAATATATTTAATTTGATAGGTTTTTGGGCTTCTAGTTCATTATATATTGGAAGATATGGTCATTTAAAGTTGACCCTAACTTATAAACTTCACATACTCTTTGTTTTTCCATTCATACACATTTCTCTTGTCATCTACAATCAATATACAACCCGTACTTCCCTTAAAATAGCATAAAAACATCAAATAATCACCAAAATTTTTTTGGAGTGTAACAGAACTGTAGAAGAGGCAGACATTGTAGCGTCAAGAGCACTCAAATCAGGCACCTCCACAGATGTCCAACTTTTCCACTCCCTTACTTCAGTCCGGAGAGAGGTGACAGCCCCTTCCACAGCATCTACCCATTTGCACAATGTGCTAACACTCTCATACATAGACTTCATCTCCCTTTTTATCGTTCAATCAATGAGGACAAGGAGGCTCCTAGCCAACTTTTGAAGCTGACTCTCATGAGAGTTGGTCATTTCTACTAGCTTATGAAGACCGCTTGATTGGAAAGATCTTGGAGGGGGTGATGCTCCCCAAATAGGTATGTCACTGGAGGTATGGCCTGAATCTTCTGGGTAAGGCATATTCAAATTTGGGGCTTGTGGATACTACTCAGAACCCTAAACAAAGAAACCTTCGGCAAATAAAAAGCCTGCATCTGCTTCCGCTTGACCTTGGGTGCCTCAACATCCCTTTTCCTATCTAATGTGATTACGCCCGAAGCAGGTACTGGTCTTATCTAGAAACAATGGCACTCCGGCTTGCAAGCATAGTTGAGAAATGAGCACTACATATGGCATGAAGGTGCTGACCTATCTTGCTTTCCTCTTCATTTGTAGAGCCACAATCTCCCCAAAGTTTATGGGGACCCCTGTCATGATGCAAGATATAAGGATAGCCGCTTCCAAGCTGACTCGGTGCTCATTCTTGGAGGATATGATATGACCACAAATGAAATCTAGTCACAACTTGGCTTCAAATTTCAAATCATGGTGAGAAATTTCGCGCCCATAGTAGCCCAAAAAGGTGTGTCTACAGTAATTATAGGAGCTATCCATTTGAATTGGTTCTCTTTATTTGCAATCCGGGCCATGTATTCTGAGCCAATGTCAATCTCGTCCTCCCAGAACAAATAATTGATGGTTGCTAGAGTAATGTCAACCTCCACCCCTTGCACAATAGCTGAAGGTAGGCAAGAAAATTCATCGACTTTGCCTCTATGGTTCATGCTCTCATGCCTAGCTTGGTAGGAACTGTAGAACTCCAGCACTAAGCTCGGATAGTAATCTAAGAGAGGATTTGTGAATGTGTGCCATTGTTTGTTAGTGAACTAAGTTATGACGTTGGGAAGGTCACCACGTAGCCCTACCTCATCAAACCTCTTTTCAATGGTGATTGATCAGCCCTTGCAGATAGCATAGTGCCCCTTCATGTTGGGCACACAAAACATGATGGCCTTCCGAGAGTTGGTGGGATCTTCGGATGCCTTTGCCTTTCCTTTTCCCTTTGTTGATGAGGAGGTTGGGCTTTTCTCTTATCGAGATTCCTAGATGAAGTCATTTTCTAAAAACACGATGTTAGTGACATCCACAATGTATCATTTTGTATTTTTCAAATGATAAATGAAACAAAAAACAACTACTCTAAAATTTAAATAAGAAACAACAGGAGGAATTAGCAACTAATGCAATGGCAGCATCGGCGAAACAATGGTGAACCGCATGAGGTTATCTACGGAACACCGAGGAACCATTGGTGATAAGAAGAGAACTGGGGTAGCAAGTTTCCACCATCGACATATAGGTGAATCGCCAATCTCGATCCGCAAACAGTTGATGTAACGTGGGGTCAGGGTAGTGGCCTGAAGCCGATATTAGCTCGAACTAGTGTTTCACCGATGTTTCACTGGATCTGACCAGTGAATAGCCGATGGTCGTCATCCCCAATGCCTCACAATGATATCCAATATAAAAATTCTCAAACACTCCCTCACATCATATCAAAGCATTACCAACACACATGAAAAGGGACAAAATGATGCTTTACCCTTAAGAATGGCGTCACCCAATCTATCATAGGGAAAATTAGGTATTTTAATCTCTTGGGGTTACTCAGAATTTATCCCACTCAACTACACAAGAACAACCATTTCCCCCACACCCATTTAAGCATCAAGCCTCTATTGCCCCACTAATTTTACATAGTATCAACTAACTTCATTCAAAAAGCATGGTCTCAATCATGAAATTGTTGGGGAGAAGGGTAGTAAAAAGAAGGGAGATATAGGTCATAACAACATTCATATGCAACAAGATTAACATTGATGAGAAAATAAGGAAGTTAAGAGTGTATTACCATAATTAAATGGATGAGTGTAGAGAATATATGTGGAAGCGTGAGAGTGCTCAACAATGGTAAAATTTTGGAGCTTTTCTAGTAGAGTGGCAGAGTATAGTGGGAGTTAGGTAGAAGGGTTGGGGGGATTTTATAGGTGAGAAGGTGTAATTGTTGTTGGTTGAGGAGGAGGTGGATGATTAGTGGTCTTTAATTGTATAGGAAGCGGAAGAGAAGGAGTTTTTGGAATATTGAAAAGTGGAATGTTGGGAAAATAAAAAGGGGTGTGGGGAAGTGTTAAAAAGTGGAAAAAAAGGAAGTCTAGGTGAAGTTAAGTGAATATGGATTTTGGCTATTTCTAGCCCAACTCCACACAATCACATCCATTCCCACCATTAAATTCTCTCCCAATGCTTGAATTCTTATTTTTCAAGCTAAAATCAAGTAAGAAAAGTAAACCCACATTTGCAACTATGGATCATCAATTATAAATTGGAGAGAACTCAACAGATTTGCTTTAGTTAAGCAATATTGAGATGAATCTAGCAATACCCAATCTAATTAAGCACCCATCATTACACACCTCAAGTTAATGATTTAGCTACTCATGATTAAGAAACGAAAGAGTATATTCATCAATAAACTCAATGATTTCATTATTAAAAGCATGAAAAATCAAACTCAAAATATGTCTGCAACAATTGTTATACCTTACTAAGGAAGAAGATGAAAATAAGAAAAGCAATATTCAACAAACTCCTCCAAAGGGGTTCTTCTCTTTCCCCCAAAAGAAAAAGGAATGTTCAAAAAGCTAAAAAGTATATATATTTTCTATAGAGTACTTTCTTCTAGACTATATACAAAAATAGGGCAACCAATCTCCTCTTTTTTCAGTGTTGGATGTAATATCCCCTGTTCAGACATTTTTTCACTTGGAGGGGAACCAGTGGTTTACTGTGTTACACCCCGCAAGATGTTAGCGGCTAGTGTTCGTGCGCATGGGCTTATGGTGAGCAATAAAAGATTGACGCATGTGGGAAGAGTCTCAGAGGCAGGACGAGTGAAGACATCATCGAGTGGATTAGTAGAGTCAGGCGAGGCCAGGCCGTGAGGGCTTGCGCGCGCGCTAGCCCTGGCTTCGCGATGGGCAGCACAACGCGCCAGCCCTGCCTGCATAATGGGCAGCGCGGCAAGGCACGCCCCTTGGCGCGATGGCCTACACGAGGTGCCCCCCTACCACCACCCTAATCCAATATAAGGCCCTCTATGATGATTTTAAGTCATTTTTAAACAAATCCTCGACCAAGAATAGAGAGAGAACGTGAATTTCATCGGATTTTTGTCAAATTATGCCGTCAAACTCCCTATGAATGCAAATTCATCTTGGATAACAAGTTCTAGGCCTACAGGAAGCATCTCGGTGGAGTTATATCATGAAAACTCACTCGGTATACCGGGACCCCGCTGAGTAAAGGCTGTTGGTATTACTCAAAATTGAGTCCTAAACATCCAAAGGAAATAGGTAAGCATCTCTCCCTTCTACACTCTCGAGAAATTATGAATTTTTGGCCGATTTAAACAGAGTTGAATTATAGTTAATATTATTATTGAAAGATATAGTTGTTTGGCGAATTTAGTATTGAAAAAAACCCTATTCTCTCAGGGTAAGGGCTGCAGTTGAGTAGAACTGCCGGTTACATGTTGAAACTAATTAGCTAAACGATAATCGTCCTTCGAGGTATGTTAAGGTTTATTCCTTCGGCAAGTTATTCCTGTCGTATAGTAATATACCCTATATCTTTGTATGAAACTCAGAAGCATGTATGTTTTGATTAGCTCTTACTGTTAGTTTGAGATTAGCATTTTCTATTTAGGTTGGGACTGACCCTACCCTATATAGCCTTCCGTCGACCAACCTCAAGGTTACTAGCTGCGTCATCGCCCACGGGGCTATATGGATCGCTCCAAGGAGATATATGTTGTCCGATGGGACTATATTCACGCCCAAGGCCATGTTACAGTCCATCCACAAATATGCTTCTATTTTTATATCGTATCGGAATCACTAACCTTCCACCGAGCCATGTGTGCCCAGGGTGCAGTTACAGGAGCCCATCGGGCTCAGACATAGCTACAGGAGTCCAGCTGGCTCAGTTGCAGACCTAGAAGCTAGGTAGGTTGGCTATAGTTACCTGTTGATTCATATTGACCATACTACGGGTATATAGATTAGAGTGTGCTTGTCAGGGCTTATAGGGGCCTTGGGTGGGTTATTCTGTGCTGGTTGTACCTTCCAGGCTTATGGGGGCCAAGTAAGGTTCTTTTTTGCATTACTTATTGTAGTTATAGAGCAGGTTGTGAGGCTATTCAAGTTGTACCTCTTATCCTTTCTATTGATAGCTTTCAGTTTTATTATCAGTATTCGGTACATGTCGTACTCATGCCCATCCTTGGGGCGCTGCATTACTTGCTTGCAGGTGTGGATAGGCGTAGTTTAGGACCTTCCTAGTCGCCATCCAGAGTCCGCAGTCCCGTCAGCTCCTTTTCTCCAGAGTTGATAGTTAGAGAAGGTTTGTTCTTTTGTTGTACAGCTTTTGGGTAGGTCGGGGCCCTATCCCGACTATTATTCCACTCTTAGAGGCTTGCAGACTACAGTTTCTCAGTTGATGGTTGTTGTTGTTGGTCGTGTGGAGCCCATGTATGTTTTATCTCGCATAACGATCGTGTGCGGCGTAATTTAGCTATTAGTTAGCAACCTTGTCCGCTATAGCATCTTTGTGACTGCCTGTTTTCATTCTGTTATAACTAGACAACATGGTGGTCTTGTCGGCTGCATAGGATCCCCTTATGGACTTTTTATTAGTTATCTATTTTCTTTTACAGGTGGCTATGCGGCCTTTTCGGCCTGAGGCTGTGTTTACAGCCGAGATATAGCTCGTTGTTTTCTTGATTTGAATCACGGGTAAGCACCAGGAGTGCGTAAGCCAATCCAGGTCAACTCAGATCTTTGTATGGCATAAGGTGGCAGTCATGCCTTTGAGGTGGGGCATGACAAATTTGGTATCATAGGGAGTCTGCAAGCTATGTCTAGTAGAGTCTTGTCTATTGGTGTGTTGTGCACCACATTCTATAGGCAGGAGGCTACGGTCCATAATAGTGTGGTTACCCATCTTTCTTCTTCAGTCATGCTGTAGAGCTATGTTGTATAAGATAAATCCCTAGGCTTACATTATTCTGCTTATTTTCATAGGAAATGTTTGATGCATGACAGACCATTACTAGTCAGGAGCTAGATGTTGTGCAGGAGAAGGTGCTAGCAGGATGCCTAGATCAGAGCTGGCTCGATCTGAGGGCATTAGGCAGACTTCATCCCGATCTCCCCAGCAGCCTCCCCCACGCCAGGAGCCCCCCAGGAAAACAGTCATGTAAGCACCACCCCCAGAAGTCCCTATACCTATACCATCAGATCAGGAGGTTAGGAGCGCTATCTATATGTTGGCTGCTCAGCGCCAGCTGGTGGTACCAGTTGTGGATGAATCTACGGGAGGGCATGGAAGTTCGAGGGTCCGAGAGTTCCATGCATTGAGTCCCCAGGAATTTAGGGGGACAAACCGCAAAAAGGACCCTCAGGACTTTTTGGACCAGTTACAACGGATATTTAGGGTGATGCATGCCACACCCACGGAGTCGGTTGAGTTAGAAATATTTCGGTTATGGGACATAGCGGTGTTGTGGTACGAGATTTGGGAAAGGCCCCAAGGAAGAGACGTTCCTCCTCCGACTTGGTCTAACTTTTCAGAGGCCTTCCTAGATCATTACTTTCCACATGAAATCCCACAGGCCCAGGTGGATCAGCTTTTGCACCTGGAATAGGGCTCGATGAGTGTCCGGGAATATGCAATGACGTTTGACTCCTTGGCTAGATATGCGCCAGCCTTTGTGGACACCATGGCAGCCAGAGTACATCAGTTTATTATGGGGTTGCTCCAAGAATATGTGGAAACTTGTGTTACAACTACTTTACGAGAGGACATGGACATTGCCCGCTTTTATGATTTTGCTCAGAATATTGAAAGGATCAGGCAGCGACTGCGGGAGGTAGAAAGGACAAATAAAGAGCAATTCCAGAGGGCCAGGCCCAGTGACATGTAGGCAGAATTCTAGGGCGGATCTAAGCCACGAATATCAGGAAAGACACCCTGACCCCCACCTCCGTAGTAGTAGGGTGGTAGACTAGACCACCGAGGGCAGTCAGGACTCAGCGAGAGCTCACGGGCATTAGCTCCCAGCAGCAGAGGGGATCAGATCAGAGCAGGTCCACTGTGCCACATTGTACTATTTATAGCCGATGTCATTTTGAGATGTGCAGGTATGGTTCTACGGCTTGTCATACCTGTGGACAAGAGGTTCATATGATGAGGGATTATCTAGCTAAAGGTCAGAGTGATCGGGACCGAAAGGATAGATCTTCAGCAGGGTCACATGCTCCGACACCTTCAGTAGGGCGCAGGCCCTTAGCTCCAGCCGGTAGAGGCCAAGGTAGATCAAGGGCATCTAGTTCGGGCAGTGGTCCGGATAGCACGAATGCATTACCAGGGCGATAGGAGTCAGAGTCATCGCCGGATGTTGTGACAGGTGTGTTGGACATTTGCTCTCACTCAGTTTATTCTTTGATAGACCTAGGTTCCACTTTGTCCTATGTTACTCCACTAGTGGCCCGAAAGTTTGGTGTAACGCTGGAATTTCTTCAGCAACCCTTCTCAGTGTCTACACCCATCGGTGATTCTATTATTGCTAAAAGGATTTACCGGGGTTGCATAGTAGAGGTTGTCGGTTGCCAGACTCTAGCAGATTCAGTGGAGCTAGAAATGATTGATTTTGATGCAATTATGGGTATGGATTGGCTAGCGCCATGTTATTCCAATGTGGAGTGTTGGACCAAGACTATCTGATTTCACTTTCCAGGGGAGGTAGTGCGAGAGTGGAAAGGCAATGGAGCTACGCCAAAAGGTAGGTTCATATCCTATCGCAAAAAAGTTGATAGTGAAAGGCTGTATTTACCATATTTTTAAGGTTCGGGATATGCAAGAAAAATCCCCGACTCTTCAGTCCATCCCAGTGATTAGTGAGTTTTTAGATGTGTTTCTAGACGAACTTCCTGGTATTTCCCCAGAACGGGAAATTGATTTCTCTATCGACTTGCTACCAGGTACTCAGCTTATATCCATCCCTCCGTATCAAATGGCTCCTGCTGAATTGAATGAATTGAAAGAACTATTGAAAGACTTGTTAGATAAGGGCTTTATCAGGCCGGGTACCTCGCCGTTGAGTGCGCCAGTTCTGTTTGTAAGTAAGAAATATGCCTCCCTACGTATGTGTATAGATTATCAGTAGTTGAATAAGGTTACTATAAGAATAAATACCCCCTCCCAAAGATAGATGATTTGTTTGATCACTGCAAGGGGTGAAATATTTCTCCAAAATTGATTTATGGTCCGGGTACCATCAAGTGTGAGTTTGGGAGAAAGACATCCCGAAGACAACTTTCACACCAGGTATGGTCATTTAGAATTTGTAGTTATGTCCTTCGAGTTGACGAATGCCCCAGCAGTGTTCATGGATCTAATGAACAACATCTCAGGCCATATTTAGATTTGTTTATGATAATGTTCATTGATGACATTCTGGTATATTCTTGTTTAGAAGAGGGACACATAGATCATTTGCAGATAGTACTCTAGATCCTCATAGATTGCCAGTTATATGCAAAAATTTCTAAATGTGAGTTCTGGCTAAATTCCATAGCTTTCTTGGGCCATATTGTATCAGATGCTGGTATTCAAGTTGATTCATAAAAAATTGAGGCAGTAAAGACATGCCCTAGATGTATAACTCCAACTGAGGTTCGCAGTTTCCTGGGGTTAGCCGGGTATTACAGAAGGTTTGTGTAAGGATTTTCTACCCTATCAGCGCCTTTGACCAAATTGACTCAGAAAGTAGTCAAGCTCCATTGGATCGAGGCTTGTGAGAAGAGTTTCCAGGAGTTGAAAAATAGATTGACATCAGCACTAGTGTTAGCCTTGCCGGAAGGTTTAGAAGGTTATGTTGTATACGGTGAAGCTTCATCCATTGGGTTAGGGTGCGTTCTGATGCAACTCGGTAAGGTAATTGCTTATGCTTCAAGGAAACTAAAGAAGCATGAAAAGAACTATCCCACTTATGATTTGGAGTTAGCTGTAGTGGTTCATGCCCTAAAAATATGGAGGCATACTTGTATGGTGTACATGTAGATATTTTTATTGATCATAAAAACCTCCAGTATATCTTCACGTAGAAAAAGTTGAATTTGCGGCAGCTTCGTTGGCTAGAATTGCTGAAAGACTATGACGTGAACATTTTGTATCACCTAGGGAAGGCTAATATTATAGAAGATTCCCTTAGTCGCAGATCTATGGGATGTTTAGAACATCTGAGGCCAGAACAACAGGAAATGGCTCGAGAACTACACCGGCTAGCCAACTTAGCAGTCTGAGTAGTAGATTTAGAGAATAATGGGTTGTGATTCAGAATACATCAGTATCATCCCTAGTTGTAGAGGTAAAAGAGCGAAAGTATGAGGAACCTAACCTAGTACAGCTCAGAGATAAGGTTCATCAAGGTGAATTAATGGCCTTTGAGTTAATGGAAGATGGGGTCTTGAGATTCAGAGGTCTCCTCTGTGTGCCAGATGTAGCAGGGCTCTGTCGGCAGATCATGGTAGAGGTACATTATTCTCTTTGCTCTCTTCATCCAGGTTCGACGAAGATGTACCATGAAATAAAGGAGATATATTAGTGGCTTGGAATGAAAAAGGGTGTAGCTAAATTTGTAGCACAGTGTCCTAATTGCCAGCAGGTAAAGGATGAACATCAGAAACTTGGCGGATTGACTCAAGAGATAGCGATGCTTATTTGGAAATGGGAATCAATTAATATGGACTTTGTGACATGATTACCTTGCACTAGGTGTAAATTCGATTCTATTTGGGTCATTATCAACAGACTGATGAAATCAGCCCATTTCTTGCCAGTCAAGACTACCTTCTCCGTCGAAGACTATGCTGAGTTGTATATCAAGGAGGTAGTTCGACTACATGGGGTTCCCGCATCTATTATTTATAATAGAGGGGCACAATTTATAGCTAGATTCTGGCAGTTATTTCAGAAAGGCTTGGGGACACAGGTTAATCTACCTACGGTTTCCCACCCTCAAACAGATGATTAGGCTGAACGCACCATTCATATGCTCGAGGATATGTTGTAGGCGTATGTGCTAGACTTTGGAGGATGTTGGGACGAGCATCTACCCCTTATCGAATTTTCATACAATAATAGCTATCATTGTACAATCCTGGTGGCGCCTTATGAGGACTTATATGGGAGGAAATGCAGGTCCGCCATCGAATGGTTCAAAGTAGGGTAGTCAGGGTTAATCGGACCTGATATGATCCACCAGTCAGAAGAGAAAGTATAACTCATCAGTGAGCACTTGTTGATAGCTCAAAGTCGTCATAAGTCCTATTCTGATGTTCGGCGTAGAGACTTGGAATTCAATGTTCATGATTGGGTATTCCTCAAAGTTTCGCTGATGAAGGGTGTGATGAGATTTGGAAAGAAGGAAAAACTTAGACCTAGGTTCGTTTCCCCATATCGATCCTCCAAAGGATAGATCGAGTGGAATATGAGCTAGAACTGCCTCCAAATATAGAATTTGTTCATCTAGTCTTCCACGTGTCAATGTTGCGAAAGTGCATAGGGGATCTGTCTTGGGTTTTTCTAGTTGAGGATGTTCAAGTACTTAAGAGTTAGCCTATGAAGAGACTCCAGGTTCTATACTAGATCGGAAGGTTCGTAGGTTAAGGACTAAAGATGTAGCCTCCATTAATGTTCTGTGGAGGAACAAAAATGTTGAAGAGATGACTTGGGAAGCTGAGGACGACATGAGGTCTAGATAGCCTCACTTATTCCAGGATTGACCCAGATTATGCAGTTTAGGTGAGGTTGTTGTTCAACTGTTATTTTAATGCTTATATCATTAGTACTATTTAGTTGGTTACCTCTATGTGGTGGAGTAGCTGTTTATAGCATCCTGTGAGACGCCTAAGTTGGGCTTTTCTGTGTTTCAGGTTTTCGGATAGTCCATATTATAGAGGAGACTAACAAAAAAATTTGGCATTAGCTAAAAGAGTTGAGTCTTTTAAAGCCTAAATATTACATTCGAGGATGAGTGTTCCAAAGGGGGATGATTTTACACCCCCCAAGATATTAGCGGCTAGTGTGCGTGTGCATGGGCTTGTGGTGAGCAGTGAGAGCTTGCCGCATGCAGGAAGAGCCTCGGAGACAGGATGAGCAATGACATCGTCGAGTGGATTAGCAGGGTCAGAAGTGGCCAGGCCACGAGGGCCTGTGTGATGTGCCAGCCCTACTTGCGCGATGGGCAGCGTGGCGCTGCAGCCACCTAGCACACTGGGCAGTATGGCGCGGCACGCCCCTTGGCGCGGTGGCCTGTATGAGGTGCCCACCTACCACCGCCCTACTCCTATATAAGACCCTCTATGATGATTTTAAGTCATTTTAAAATAAATCCTCAACCAAGAATAGACAGAGAACATGAATTTCATCGGATTTTCATCAAATTACGCCGTCAAACTCCGTCAAAATGAAAATTACCTTAGATAACAAGTTCTAGGCCTACGGGAAGCATCTCTGCAGAGTTATTTCTTGAACCTCGCTGAGTAAAGGTTATCGGAATTACTCCTAATTGAGTCCTAAATAGCCATAGGAAATAGGTAAGCATCTCTCCCTTCTAAACTCTCGAGAAATTGTGAACTTTCAGTCGAGTTAAATAGAGTTGAATTATAGTTAATATTATAATAGAAATATATCATTGTTTGCCGAATTTAGTATTGAAAATAGCCCTATTCTCTCAGCGTAAGGGCTGCAGGTGAATGGAATCACCGATTACAAGTTGAAACTAATTAGTTAAACGAGAATCGACATTTGAGGTATATTAAGGCTAATTCCTTCGGCAAGTTATTCCTGTCATATAGTAATACGACCTATATCTTTGTAAGAAAGTCAGAAGCATGTATGTTGTGATTAGTTGTTATCGTTAGTTTGAGATTAGCATTTTCTATTTAGGTTGGGACTGACCCTACCCTATATAGCCTTCCATCGACAAACCTCAGGGTTACTAGCTATGTCATCGCCTATGGGGCTATATGGATCGCTCCAAGGAGCTATATGTTGTCCGATGGGACTATATTCAGACCCAAGGGCCATATTACAGTCTATCCATGAATGGGCTTCTATTTTTATGCGTATCAGCATCACTGATCCTCTGTCGAGCCCAGGGTGCCATTATAGGAGCCCATCAGGCTCAGACATAGCTATAGGAGCCTAGGGGGCTCACTTGCAGACCCAAAGGACAGGTAGGTTGGCTATAGTTACCATTGACTCATATTGACCATGCTAAGGGTATATAGATTGGAGTGTGCTCGCCAGGGCTTATGGGGGCCCCAGGCGGCTTATTCTATGTTGGTTGTACCTTCCAGGCTTATGGGGGCCAGATAAGGTTCTTTTTTGAATTACTTATTGTTAGTTATATAGCAGGTTGTGAGCTATCCAGGTTGTATATCTTATCCTTCTTATTGATCGTTTTTAGTTTTATTATCAGTATTAATCAGTCATTTTCATTACTTCCTTACATATTCGATACATGTTGTATTGATGCCCATCTTTGGGGCGCTGCATTACTTGCCTGCAGGTATGGATAGACGCGGTTCAGGACCTTCCTAGTCGCCAGCCGGAGTCCGCAGTCCCGTGAGCTCCTTTTCTCTAGAGTTTATAGTTAGAGAAGGTTTGTTCTTTTGTTGTACAAATTTTGGGTAGGTCGGGGCTCTGTCCTGACCATTATTCCAATCTTAGAGGCTTGCAGACTACAGTTTCTCAATTGATGGTTGTTGTTTTTGGCCATGTGGGGCCTATGTATGTTTTATCTCGCGTAACGGTCGAGTAGGGCCTAGTTTAGCTATTAGTTAGCAGCCTTGTCGGCTATAGCATGTTTCTGACTGCCTGTTTTTATTATGTTAAAACTAGATAGCATGGTGATCTTGTCGGTCCGTATAGGATCCCCTTATGGCCTTGTTGTTGGTTAGGTGTTTTCTTTTACAGGTGGCTATGCGGCCTTGCCGGCCTGAGGTTGTGTTTACAGCCGAGATATAGCTCATTATTTTCTTGATTTGAATCATGGTAAGCACCAGGAATGCGTAAGCCCAGCCAAGTTAGCTCAGATCTCTATATGGAATCTGGTGCCAATCATGCCTCCCAAGGTGGGGATTGACACACCAGTTGCATTTTGGAACTGTCGTCCGTCATTTTCCACACTTCTATTGATTTTCCAGGACCATTCGGCGACACCTTCGGTGGTTCGCTTGCCTTCATCCATGATCCACTGATTACTTTACTCCTCCACCCAGCAAGTTCAAATACATGTAGGTGATTTAACCAACAAGTCATCGGTTGAAGTCCACGGCCGCCGGTTACATTTTCTCCTCAAGTCAGTGGTCATCTACATTTGACTGGTGTTTTGTGGGTGTCCTCTGGTGGAGCGTTGATTTCACCTGATTTCATTCTCTTTACTCCACTTATTGTTGTTTCTCTTCAACTGAGATACCTGCACATAAAAAGGCAAAAAAAGGAATAAAATTCATCTAAAGGACTTGAAAACTAAGCTAAAGTTCATGCTCCAAAGCCTAATGAGTTGGTAAATTACCAACTCATCATGGACCTCAAAGTAAGATTGACCTACGAGTCATAATATAGATCATACATTCATAGTACGAGTTGTTGGATGTACTCGTAGGTCCACATGTATGTTTTCTCAACATCTCTTTTACGAGTCCTAGGGACGAGTAGTAGGTCCTTCATACGACTCGTGATATGAGTCGTGACGGGTCAAATAGATTAAAATTACCCGACTCAGCCCAGGTTTTTCAAATTTGCCCTGAAAAGCTATTTAAACTTCAAACCTATCGGACCCTTCTCCCACACACTCAAAATCGAACTCACGAAAGTATCCATGACTCCCTCAAACCCGTAACTTAAGGCCACGATCAATTGAGCAAGATTTTTTCTCAAATAACATTGTTAAACTCAAAGTCCAACCCTCGTCCCATATTTTCGGTCAAAGTGAGAAAAGTTTTGCAACATTCAAGTAAGTTGTTACGCTTTGAATATGGTAAAAGGAGCTTTTGTGCCTGAGAAAACTTGCTTAGTCACTAGGAGTCCTCTAAATTATTGAAAAATAAAATAGGACAATGACCAGTGATGTGGAAAAGAAAATGTATGTTTGGGTAGGAATTGAACATGTTAATAATTGCACATGAATTGGTAAAACTTGAGTTACGAATTGTGAATATAAAGGGGAGGAATGGGTAATTGTTAAAACATGATGAATGCATGCCTAGACTTGGGGAATTCTGAGTACCCAAAACAAAATTAAATGCACCTGCAAACTGACTTGAAAATAAGGCATGGACAGGATTCACAAGACTTTCTATGACTCATGGTTTCACACTATGACTCGTAGGATAGCTCGTTGGGACTGTCCCAAGCCAAACATGTATAAATCAAGAGGTATAAACCTATTACAGGTCGTAGTATCCCGCTATGAGTCGTACCTGAATATTATACCAGGATTATGAAAAGGTTTAAGTCCAAAAGTAATAGTACAATCCTTCCTATGACTCGTGGAATCGACATACGGGTCGTACCATGAGTCGTGGAAAAATACAAAACATGCGTTTTCAAGGGGCATCCTCATACGACTCGTGGTACAAATCATACCTTCATGGTACGAGTTGTACCTCAGAGGCGTAACATTGATTTGAGACATTACGAGTCTCAGTACGAATCATACCTCGAAGGTATGACTCGTACTATAGATCCATGATAAATTACAGAGGACTTTTTTCTTGTTTTCTTTTTCTCAGGTTTGGAGTTCTAACCCTTTTTCTCCACAAGTACAATGACTCAAAAAAGAAAAGCATCCAAAGCAACTACTCGGAGGGCATTCATAGATAAAACCTCTGAATCTGAACAAGCGAGAAACACACCTATTGCTTCAGTGGAGAAATACTGGGTCAACACATCTGACACTGACGGGACCCGAACCACTAAGGAGAAAGCTAAAGCCCAGGTTGTAGCAGCCACTGCCACATCTGTTGGTGCTTCCCAGTCTGAGGAGAGAGCTGAGGAAAGAGCCCAAGTGTCTGGAAGCGGCTCTAATGATAAAGAGGGGTCCAAGGAGGCCCAATTCGGTGATGGAGAAAGTGAGTTTGGATCTAACGAGAAGGCAACCAATGCCGAGCAGGAGTAGACTCTACCTAGAGTGAACCATACCATGCGGTGGAGATTACCAGGAGCCCAAGAGATTTATGAACAGGGTATTGCTCTCACCGCCAAAAAAAAACCTAGGTGGAGTATTCAAGAAGAGTCGCGGATCCTCAACACTACACTGAATGAGATGGAGGAGATGAAGCAGATATTTAGCTTTTATAGGTTCAACTGGATGGATAGAGCCCCAGATCGATACACTTCAGAGATCATCAGGGAGTTCTATGCCAATTATCTAGCAACCATGGAGCAGAAAGCAAAGGAGGGAAAAAAATTGAAAGATCAAACCAAGCTGGAGAGCATCATGGTACGAGGTTGCAATGTTGATATATCCGAGCACACTATTGCTTGGGTGTTATATGGGCCCCAATTCATACAACCACACACTACAACGGAGTATGACTACCGGGTGGACGCCATGAAAAAGATCAAGCAGCTGGGCATTGATGAGAGGCGGAGGTTGATTTAGTGGTTGTCCAAGGATATTGTTGAGGACAAAGAAGAAGCAGAATGAGTCACTAACAGCAAGCAAGTCACAAAGAATTCCCTAAAATTCATACCACAAGCATGTTGGACATTAGTTCGACACCTGTTGGCTCCAACAGTGAATGAAAATATCCTCAGTATAAACAGAGAAGCTTTGGTGGAATGTATCATGTCGAGATACCCCATCAATATCTCGAGGGTTATTGCGGAGAAGATTCAATATCGTGATATGGGATTGAGAACTACCATCCTATTCCTTAGTCTCGTGTTCAGGATATACACAGAGGTGAGTATTAAGGTACTTCGTGGTGAGGAGTACTTGATTAGAGGATAGCGGATCACAGATATTGGCTTCATTCGGGATAAAATGAACTCGGAAAGCCGGGCATGACTTTCTATCGCAATCCTTGTATCACGGAGAACTGGGGACTAGCAGGTGAATGCCCCTACCTCACAGGAGAAGGACAAGATACTGGCTACATATGCTGGTCATTCAGAGGTAGATCCCAGCACCTCCGCCGCACCACCTATGGGCCTTTCGAGCTAGACTCCAGTCGTGTACATGCTAGTGCCTCAGGAATCTCTCCAGAAGCTGGCCAAGAGAATGACCGTAGCTTAGAAGAAGGTACAGTCTATGATGGAATGTCAAGCCTTGGGTAAAGGATGAGATTGAGATAGTTGCACAGGTCCTACACACCATGCTAGATAGCTTTGAGATCGATCCAATGAGTGTATGGCTGAGAAGACTAACACGGACAGCCTCCGTGAGGAGTTGGGGGCTCTTCAGAGCCAAGTGGCTAAGCTTTCGCCACGACAGCCGGCAATTATAGCAGCACCCACTCTTCCTAACCTCGAAATTGGCATAGACAAGGAGCTTGATTTGGCGGCATATTGGGAGCTTATAGGAGTTGAGAGGGAAAAAGAGAAAAAAAGGGTCTCTGAAGATGTTGGATATGAGACCCTAAATAAGAAGAGAAAGAGAAAAGAAGGAGCACAAGCGGGCGAGATTGGAGAGCCAGTAGACTCAGGATGAGCATAGGTTAAAGCTGCTTGAGCGAGAAAGAGGAGCAAAGTAGCTCCACCACTTCCCATGCAGAGATTGCTTGTGGTAAGGACCCTTATGAGGAGCCACATTCAGCCCCAGTGATTTCGGAGGTCGTAGAGGTGATCGCTATTGCTGAGGGGGTAACCATTCCCCTTACGGATACACCATTTAGTGCACCGACCACCGCCAGCGCCACAACTGCAGTAAATGTACCACCTCCGCAGGATGACAGGAGCTCTTAGTGTGCCAAAAGTATGTTCCCTTCCTTCTACTTTACATTCTATGCTTTGGGGATGAAGCATACTTTTTAAAAAGTTCGTGTACTTGTATCTTTGGGATTTTTTGGATTCGGCCGAGGATTTTTCTTACCGTGTTTCTTTTTCCTCGGGCATTCTATCTAGTAGAACCAACATATTTAGGATTTTATTTTTTTTCTTGTTTTAGCTTAGGAGTACTCAGCCAATAAATTGCACTAGTTTTGAAAAATTGACCCCGTTTAAAAATTTTGGCTATGTAGTTGTTGATTGCAAAGCATGATTTCTATGGATCTTTTTGTGTCATTTAGTGTATTAGCATAAGTAGTTCTTGTTAGCCATGTATAAACCAGACAGATAGAATGAATTCAAAACATGTACCCTAAGTAAGTGAGGTCTAATACCTAGTTCAATACTATGTAGAGGATCTAGAACTTTCCCGGTTGGTCTTGACATAGGTTTTAGGATGTTTGGTTAGAAATAAATCATATGACGTTTTTGTTTAGCCCATTTTTAGCTTAAATGACTCTACCATAATAACATGATTCCTTTAATCCAAATTTTGAACCTTAAATGAATCATTTTTCTTTTATTAACCAATTAACAATACTCATTTGTTATAATAAACCTATTTTGGCCCTAGTCTCTCCTTGGATATTGTGAACCTCAACATAGGAAAAATGCCTATGTTGAGGGTGGCTAGAGTAGGGGTGTATAGAATTTGGGTAGGTGAAAAAAGAAAAGAAAAGAAAAAGGGTTTAAAATGAGGTGTGGTGTGAAAAAAGAAGAAAAAGAAAAAGAAAAATTGAAAAATAAGATACAAAAAGAGAAAAAATGAATGGAATTTGAAGAAACACTTCACACTCATACAATTTCATAAAAATGGTAAAGAGGAAAGAAAAAGTTGAAAAAGAAAAAAGGGTGAAAAGGTGAAAAATGGAGCCACATGTATGTAGTGCCAAGGGGGGTTTAATCACTAAAAAGATTCCATATCTATCATACCCAGCCGAAAAGCCTACATTATAAGCTGAATCAAGTCCTATAGTGATTCTAAGTCATGAAAACCCACATTATAAAGTTCAAGATTATTACCAAACAATGGTGATTTTGGGTTTTTCAACTTAGCAAGAAAGGGTAATGGGAGCATGCTTACAACATTAATTACCAAAGGAGAGAAGAACTTTACTTACTTGAGTTGAAGAAGTTTTTTTCACCAAGCTTTTTGGAGAAGGCAACAATGGGAGAAAAAGGGAGAGGAGTTACGGCCAAGAGAGAAGAGAGAGAAAATGTTTTTGTTTTTTCTTTGACTTTTTAGAGAGAGAAGATGAATGAAAATTTAAAATAAAGGTATGGGTTATGATTTTTTATTAATTTTAGAGTCCTTGGGTGAAATTTGACCCATGGACCCAAAAAATTTCCCCCAAAATAAACATGGTGTGTTGTACCACCCATTGTACCCTACACATGGAAAAATATTTCTTGGTGAATTGGATTTGGCATGTCGAACCAGTTATTTTGTCCCACGTTTAGAATTTTTCCAACTTCCTTTCTCCGTTTTTTCACCTCAAATTCCCTGTTCATCTCTACAAAATAAAATATGTTAGAAAGATGGGTTGCCTCCCCCTAAGCGTCTTAGTTATAGTTGTGGCATGAAGACATCCAAATCCACTTCTACCTAGGAGAAACTGTACATAGTCGTCGCAATATAATTTACCAAACTCGTGAGTCGGGGTCGAATCCACAGGGAATGAAGATTGATAGCAACGAAAGTCATCTATCAAATTGAATCAAATAGCATTATTGTATCAAAACTAGGAAAATAAAAATTGGGGGTTAATTAGATCACACTATATGAATTCAACTTTGATCAACGAAAAAAGGCGACCAACTTTGAAGTAACAATATGAGAAAATATTACGGGTGTGCTATTGATGGAGCATTCGTAGGATTAGGGTTAACTAGAAAATCAAAGTATTACTTACAAATATAAATAGTCGTGGACAAGGAGTTACTCTATGTTTCTCCACCAATTGAGTATCTTTTGCCTAGGGTTTTCTCAAACTCCAAGGTCCCATACACATCAACCATTATAACTTGGATAAGAATTGAACTATCTCTAGCCTCAAATCTTTAATGGTATATGAAAATGGATTTTGGCTATCTCTAGCCAAACCCCACATAATCAAAACCCTATTACCCACTATTGTTATCTCACCCATATTCTATATAGTTTTGCTCAGTATAGTTTAGTTTAGTTTAGTATAGCTCAGTTTAGCTCAGTTCAGTATCTCAGTTCCAGGACATGTTTATGACCATCAGCCAGGGTCATTATTGACCATATCAGTTATAGTTCAGTTTTAACAATTTATAGTATTTCAGTTGGTCATTTCATGTTAATTCAGTTCAATTACTAATTCTTTCATGCTTATTGTATCTCTCACTTACTCAGTACATTCAAAGTACGGCTGGCGCATACTTTCCATGCTAAATCATATTATGATACAGGCGCGGGTTCTCAGTCCTAACATCTTCAGTAGTTCCTTCAAATGATATCAGCAGCATTGTTTGGTGAGTCCTCATCTTCCGAGGACGATATTTGTTTTTAGTTAGTTCTTATTTAGACAGATTTTAGAGTTGACTGGGGGCTTGTCCCATCAAATCATCAGTTAGTAGCTAGCTCTCAAACACAGTTATGCATTATTGTTACTTTTGATATATTGACTCTAGTCAAATTTGTATTTCTTGAATGATTGTGTTTTTAAATCTTCCGCTTAAGTTTACTCAGTTTACCAGTGTAATGATGACCATGGGTTAGCTTGGGGTCACTTGTGGCACCAACTACCGTGTCTCACCCAAGGTATAGACTCGGGTCGTGGCAAACTTTGTATCAGAGTGCTAGGTTTAGAGTATTTTTGGATGTATGAAAGCTGCGTCGAGTAGTGTCCTTTTCATGGGTGTGAATCGCACCACACTTATGATGGGCAGGCTAGAAGACGTTATAAGTAAAACTCTCTTTTTTTTCATACTCTTTATCATGCGTTGAATTCTAATTCTAGTAATGTCCTCCTAAATCGTACTCTATTAATTTTAGTGAAACTATGCCTACTAAATGAGGAAATGAAAGGAGCACTGGCAATACCAACTAGCCTATCCCACCAGCTCCAGCAGCCCTTCAAGATGACCAAGTGTTTGATGAATTGGAAATATACCAACTCATTAGGCTCTTAAGCATGAGTTTTTGCCCAGCTTTTGAGTCGTTTATGTGGATTTTATGCTCTTTCTCTTTAATTTTTTATAGGTACTTCATGTGAGTAGAGAAAGCATGAAATCGAACAAAACATATGAAGTTTGAGATGGAATTTGATGAGTTAGCATATGAAAGAGAGGAGCCAAAGATAATAGAAGATCTGAGATCAAGAAGAGGTGTAATGAAATGCTTTGAATCAACTAAACGCGGATCTGAAAGGGCAAAATACGGGTGAAACGTCGAAGTTACTACCCAGACTGGCTAACCAACCAGCTCTTCACGGGTTGGCACCGGTGGTTCACAGGTTGGCACCGGTTGTTCGCAGGTTGGCACAGGTTGTTCGCAGTTTGGCACCAGCCATTCGCAGTTCGAAGGGCAAGTGACCCAATTTCGCTGATGGAAGGGAAAAAACATCCAGAAAGGTTCCCAAAGCTCCTAGAAGCCTCCAAGGTCACTTTTGGAAGGTTGTGCAAACAAAGTACATATATTTTATAACCCCCATTGTACACCACTCAACAAAGGCATTCAACAATTCAATCATCTAGACTTCATCTTTTTCATAGAATTTTTATAGAATCTTTTTACTATAGAATTGTAGAGTTAGATAGTACTTTTCTTCTTCTTTTTCTTTAACCCAAATTGGGGGAATTCCACCATTGTTGTAAGAGTTTTTTAAGCAAATTTGTGAAGCTAATGTGATGAATGTGAGTGGAATCCTCTTAGTATCTTCTCTCTACCTTTGAATATGCTTTACTAATTTGTTAGCTAAAGGTATATTCATTGTGGGTTTTTAAATTTGATTGGATTTTTTTTTTATAAATTTATTTTGGATTTCTATTGGAATTATAGATCTGCTATCTTCTCCCAAGTTATAATTGCTAAAATTGATGGTTTGCAAACATAAATTATGCTTTACTTTTCTTGCTTTTGCTTGAGAGAGAAAGATGAGAATTGGGTGAGAAGATAATAGTTGGAGTGTTTGTGTGTGGGATTAAGCTAGAGATAGTTAAGACCCTAGTTTTCCCTCCATTAAAGGTCAAAGCTCGAAATAGCTAGTCCTTACTCAAACTTGTGTGGTTGATTACTTGAATTGGCTTTGGGGTTTGAAAGAACCCAAGGCATAAATATTCTTATGGTTGAAAAATAAGAGAATGTGAATTATCCACTACTATCTATGCTAATTATGGGTCTAAAGCATTGAAGATATTCCCAATTTAGTTAAGATCTCATCTATAGAATGCCCCTAGCCATATCAGTTGTGATTTCATCAATTTTAATTCCCATCGATTAGTCTTTGTCTAGAATTAGATAGTTATTTCCCTTTAATTTCTGCCCAATTTTACTTTTCAAATGTTGAAACATTATGTGTTCTAGTTTGAATTAGTTTATTACTCTTGAATTACCGACTCAATTCTCTATGGGATTCAACTCTGGCATCCGTCGGGATATTTATTTTGATACAATGACGGTTTACACTCATTTTAGGAGTGCAGTTTGTATGTTATCAGTGTCCTCAGCAGAATTATGAGTGGCAATCCAGCTACTGGCTCAGAAAGTGACTAACCAAGTGAACCAGTAGGTGGTTCAGGTGAATACAAATAGGTCCACAACAGCTTCTGGGGTTCGGGACTTCACCCGAATAAACCCTCCAGCTTTTCATGGATCTAAGGTGGGAGAGGACCTGAAAAAGTTTGTGGATGTGGTGCTAAAGATCACTCAGATTATGGGCGTTAGTTTCACGGAGAGTGATGATCTGGCTTCCTACTAGTTGAAAAAGGTGGCTCAGATTTGGTACGACCAATGGTTGGAAGGCTAGCAGCAGCGGGGCCAGTAGAGTGGGAAGAGTTCACCACAAAATTTCTAGACAGATTTTTTCCTCGGGAGTTGAGGGAGGCTAAGGTTGTAGAGTTCATGAACTTAAAGAAGGATAACAAGACCGTGGAGGAGTATGCGTTGGAGTTCACTCGATTGTCAAGGTATGCTCCAAAGATGGTAGCGGAGCCAAGGGCTCGCATGCTCAAATTCATCAACGGAGTATCAAACCTAGTACTTAAGGAGTGCAGGACTGTGATGCTCATCAAGGACATTAACCTCTCTAGCCTTATCATTCATGCCCAACAGATTGAGGAAGAAAAGTTGAAGGATATGCAGTGGAAGAACAAGTGGGCTAGAACGGGTCAATCTAATAATGGCCACCAGAGGTCCCGTGGTAGTAGCCGCCCACATCATCAGCAACAGAGGACTCCAGCGCCCACATCATCCAGTGCCCCTACTTTTCGGTTCCGCAAGGATCGAAAGGGTGGAGCATCTGGCTCTCAAACCTAGAGTCACAGTGCTAGCAACCGCTACCCAGCTTGTCCTAGCTGTGGCAGGAGCCATCCAGGTGAATGCCTTGCTTTGGATGTGGACAACTAGGTCACTGGCTAAAGAAGTGTCCATCAGCAGGATGGGGGAAATCACAGTCTACCACTTCAGCAGCCCCAGCAGGTCGTCCAGCTCAGTAGGGTAACACTTTAGGTACAGATGGAGGATAGCACCAAAACTGCTTCTATGCTTTGTCCTCTCGTCAGGATCAGGAGAGCTCAACTGACGGTCATGGGTATGTTACATCTTTTCCATCTAGATGTGTATGCCCTACTAGATCCAGGAGCCACACTATCATTTGTGACTCCCTATGTAGCTATTCAATTTGAAATCAGTCCAAAAGTCCTCTTAGAGCCATTCTCAGTCTCTACCCCAATTGGTGAGTTAGTTAGAGCAAGCCAGGTGTATATAAACTGTCCAGTCTCAATATTGAGTAAAGTAATTCCAATTGATCTAGTAGAGCTATACATGGTCAATTTTGACCTCATTCTTGGCATGGATTGGTTACACTATGGTTATGCCTTAGTCAACTGCAGAATTAGAGTCGTCATATTTCAGTTTCCAAATGAGCCAGTACTAGAATGGATGGGTAGTAGTTCCACGCCTAAGGGTCGGTTTACTTCCTACCTCAAGGAAAGGAAGATAATTTCAAATGGATGCATATATCATATAGTTTGGGTCAATGATTCTAGCTCTGAGACCCTAACTATCCAGTCAGTTCCAGTTTTTCAATGAATTTCCTGACGTGTTTCTCAAAGATCTTCACGGAGCTCCTCTCGAGCATGAAATAGACTTCGGCATAGACCTCTTCTAGACGCTCAGCCCATATCTATCCCTCCTTATAGAATGGCTCCAGCTGAGCTTAAGGAGTTGAAGGAACAACTAAAAGACCTTCTCGATAAGGGTTTCATCAGGCCCAACATCTCTCCATGGGGTGCTCTAGCATTGTTCGTGCGAAAGAAATATGGTACTCTTAGAATATGTATTGACTACCATCAGCTGAACAAAGTTATAGTTAAGAACAAGCATACCCCACCCAGGATTGACTACTTGTTCGATCAGCTTCAATGAGCCAATTGTTCTTCCAAGGTAGACCTCAGGTTGGGATATCATCAGCTTAGAGTTAGGAAATGTGACATACTGAAAACAGTCGTCAGAACTCGATATGGTCACTATGAATTTGTGGCTTTGGACTAGCTAATGCCCCTGCAGCTTTCATGGACCTAATGAACAGAGTGTTCAAAAAGTATATAGACATGTTTGTCATTGTGTTCATAGACGACATCTTGGTGTACTCCAGAAATGAGGAGGAGCACATCTGAGGATAGTGTTATAGACTCTTAGAGACCGCCAACTGTTTGCTAAATTCAGCAAATGTGAATTCTGGCTGAAGTTTGTCGCTTTCCATGGTCATGTGGTTTGAGGTGAGGGTATTCAGGTAGATCCTCAAAAGATAGCAGCGGTGAAAGGCTAGCCAAGACCCACTTCCCCAATAGATATCAGAAGTTTTTTGGATCTAGTCGGTTACTACCAATGGCTTGTAGAAGGATTTTCCTGTATTGCATCTCCTCTAACTAAACTAACTCAAAAAAAGGTTTCAATGGTCAGATGCATGTGAGAAGAGCTTCCAAGAGTTGAAGACTCGACTCACTACAGCTCTAGTTTGACCTTACCAGAATGTACAAGTGGGTTTGTATTCTACTGTGATGCTTCTAGAGTTGGCCTCGAATGTGTTCTAATGTAGCGGGGTAGGGTGATAGCGTATGCCTCCAGACAGCTCAAGGTGCATGAGAAGAACTATCCGACTCATGACCTTGAATTGGCAGTGGTAGTTTTCGCTTTGAAGATATGGAGACATTACTCTTATGGGGTTCACGTGGATGTTTTCACCAACCACAAGAGCCTTCAGTATGTGTTCATTCAGAAAGACTTGAATCTTCATTAGAGAAGGTGGTTAGAGATAATGAAAGATTACGACATGAGTGTGTTGTACCACCCGAGTAAGGCAAATGTGGTGGCAGATGCCTTGAGTAGAATGTCCATGGGGAGCGTTGCTCATGTTGAAGAGGGAAGAAAAGAACTATCAAAATATATAAATAGGTTAGCTCGGTTGGGAGTGCAGTTGGTCGATTTAGTTGAGGGTGAAGTAATAATGCAAAGTGGGTTAGATTCCTCATTTGTAGTTGAGTTTAAGTCAAAGCAGGATGAAGATCCCATAGTACTTAAGCTGAAAGAAGTAGTTCTATGAAATGAATTTGAGGCTTTCTCCAAAGGGGGAGATGGTGTACTTCGTTATAGGGCAAACAATGTGTACCAGACGTAGGTGACTTGAGACTGCAGATACTGGCAGAAGCCCATAGCTCCAGATATTCTATCCACCCAGGTGCTACTAAGATGTACCGTGACCTACAGGATATCTACTAGAGGAATGATATGAAAAGAGACATTGCAGAATTTGTGGCTAAGTGCCCGAACTGCCAGCAGGTTAAGGTGGAACATTAGAGATTTTGAGACTGCGCAACAGCGGCGCCAAAAACTTGTTAACGACTCCCCAAGCACACACGCAAGCGTACGTGGTCTTACAAGTAATACAGTGGCCCTTTTTAAGAGCCGGATGTCGAACTCACAGGGACTGGACCAATTCAGCTAATTATAAAGTTCAAGTGTGATATTTACTTTCGCAAGTGTTGATATAGACTTTTTAGATAAAGTTTAATTAAGTCTAGGGGTGGTCACAAAAATACTCTGAAATCATTCAAGGAGCAACTAGAGCTAAGGCCGGATAATCATGTGACACTACTCTTGGCAATGGGTTAAGTATGGAATTATCAATTGTTGTCTCACATAGTTGAAAATGCATGTTTATGGTCTTTCGAGCCTCTAAACACGACAAACTAGCCTCACAACTACATCGTTGAGCGGGGATGTGACATTCTAGTTCGTGGGCA
>JACEIK010000366.1:219643-235418 GCA_018107945.1 Datura stramonium
CATGTAGTTATACGTCCCAGACTAGTCTTGGACTCCAGTTTCGAGCTAATTTAGTTTAGGTTTTCTAATGGGAGTAGAACTTAGCACCGAGCGGGTCGGGGTTCTAGCGCACCCAGGTTCCCAAAACTACGTTGCCAGCATAGGTTACAGTATTACTTGGCTCGATTGGCAACAGACTTTCGTTATCACTCAATTCATGCCTTTATACCCTAGAAAGGTATATTAGGTCCTACCGGTGGGGTGTATACATCGGACTTAATGTCTAGCTCACGTGGTTAAATGTCGGTTATAGACTCTCCCACTAGTCAGTCTAGTCCAGTTATAGAATAAGCAGTTCAATTCAGTTCTAGTCCTCAGATTAACTCAGTTCTTTACAGTATCTCAGCCTTGGTGTTTTAGACTTAGGGCACATCCTTGACCATCAGACAAGGTCATCTTGACCATTTCAAATTATATCAGTAGTTCAGTTTAGCTTACATGTTGGTCATTGCGTTTCATTTCAGCTCAAACTTTATTTTCAGTTATGTTTCTCCCACTTACTCAGTACATTCAAAGTACTGAAGCATACTTTTATGCTATATCGTTTCATGTTACAGTTGCAGGTTCTCAGACCCTGCATCGTTAGTTGCCGTAGTTCAGATTCTTCACCGCAGTAGTTGAAGTGTGAGTCCTCATCATCCAAGGGCACTATTTCCCTTCTTTTAGTCATGTATTGGTTTCAGTTAGACTTATAGTTAGTTAGGGGCTTATCCCAGCAACTCCACTATTAAATGGCTTTTAGACAAACATGATTTTCAGATTTATCAGTATTATTCAATTGTTCGAACTGTATGTTTTCAGACTTATCCCTCATAATTATTTTTATGATTTTATTTCAAAGTTCCGCTATGCTTATTTACTCAAAATGCTAGTAACTGATAGACTAAGGGTTGACTTGGGGTCACTTGTAGCTTCAAGTACCGTGTTACGCCCAGGATGTAGGCTTGGGGCGTGACAATATGTTGTGGGGTTAGAGATGTAAATGAATTGATGAGCAACCGGAAGGAATGAGCCAGAGGCAATCTGCAATGGATCATGCATTGCGGCCCTCTCTCCTCAGTAAGAGGTTGTGCACGTGCCCTCTTTCCTCCACTATGGCCTATGTGTTGCACACCCCCTGAGGCAGTGTTTGGTGTTTATATATGCTATACTATGTATTATTAAGTCATTATAATATTTCCCCCAGACCGTAACTCATCCTAAGCCAAGGTTCTCTCTAGGTTTTCATGTCTTTGAAAGAGATTAAGCCTTCCAAAAATCTTCAATCAGCAAATCATCTTGGGTGATGATTCGTGGAGCTACAAAGAACATCTCTATGAAATTATTGCCGTTGAATTGGCTTTAAGATTGGATGAACCCTAGTTGGTGAAATCTATGAGAAATCATTTCTATTATAACCAAGAGAATCTACAAGTTGTTGTAAATAATTCTAACTTCTAATCTGTAAAGGAATCTATGAGTTTCTGCTAAACTAAAGTCGTGGTAATTATTGCCTTGTATGTTGTTATGTGAAGATATTGTCCAACTTTGAAAGTTATTACAGCCATACTTTGTAGTGTTTTGAGATGAATTTTGGGAAGACAACAAGTTTAGATTTAAGGATTATCAACGGCTAAAGTATAACCTACGATTGAGGTATGTAAAAGCGGTCTCTTTCTTTGGTTTCAAACACATATCCATATGATGTTTAGATCAGTATTCATGTGATTCTTAACTTATTTTGGGCGTGATATAGATCTGTCTTTAAATATAGAAATAAACAAAAAATAATAATGGTGTTAGCACATTTTCAAGCATACGAATGCGAAGCTATTGATGTTGTATATATACATGTTTGTGTCATAGATATAAATCGAGTCTAGAGACCCCTCAATGTGGGAATTGTGAGATGGTCCTTTCACGGTTGTAAATTTATGATGTTGTATGTGCATACCATGTTTCTAAGATTCCTATTCATATGCTCTTATGTTTGAGTAAAGCTATAAATATCCGAAGAAAAAACTTGCTAATGAAAGACTAATGCGAGTGAGTTAATAAACAACAAGTACATTAATGGTATGTAAGGATCATGTCCTTAATGAACAATTGTGTACGAAGCTAGACCTAAAACATAGATATTAATTCGTTAACAAGGAAGAACGATAAGGGAGGAGACTAGACCCTTCTTAATATAATATGCTAAGATATGAACTACTTATTTGTGTTTGTGTTTGGTTTTAAAGCCTATTAAAAGTGATATGCACAACCATGGTATAGTTTAAGGAATAAAACTCTCAATGAAAAATCACATAGTAAGCATGTACAAGGTTGATGAACTAGTTAATAATAGATTTAAGACTAGCGAAGGTAAGGGATAAAGGCATAGAATGAAGTACTAATATGTAAAGAACATTAGGTTGGCTAAGGCGATTAGAGCTAAAGATGTCAAGGTAAAACTATTGAGATAACCAAGTGAATCAACAAGGTTAATAATATATCTTCCAGACATCTAGAAATGAAGTTATAAACAAGATGACAAAAAAGAATACGTACTAAGATATTCTTTTACTGTTTAATCATTAATCTTCTATAAGATGTGTAAAGTTGAGAAGACTATAAACGATAACCTAAATTTAAAGAGGAATTCTCCATCTTGTTTCTCTATATAATAGTGATGAGTTTTTCACTTAAAATTCCTAAAGTTATCCTCTAAGTGTAAAGGTTAATCCGAAGATGTTAATTTTTTCTCAAGCTCCTCAATTAACTAGAAAGTTTCATACAAGTCATCCTAGCTTTATCCAAGTTGTGAAATATAAGTTCTTGTTGCCTTGGGTCGGCATATTGAAAGTTACTTACGAGTCTTTAAGTTAAAAGGCTCCAAGATCTAGAGCCTTAACTTATGTATTCACATCCATAAGTTATGTTGAAATGTGCTATACCAATCTAAGAAATTTCAATAAATCATAGTTTGAGAATCGTGCTAATGTCTCAGTCAAGTAATTGAATTTGCATAGAAGTCTAAGAACTCAAATCCTTGTAAATCTCTCCAGTGAAGAGTCCTAAAATATATACGGTTCTCACATTATAATATCCAATTGAACCCTTTTAGTTACATCCAAGTCATATGTTTATATGTTTAGTTCTTGTTGAGTTATCATTTGAATTTCTTAAGTTCATGGAAGAGTAATTCTCATGTAAGAATATTCCCAGTGTTTAAGTAAGTATGAACACAGGATATGATAATGGTCAGTAAAGTTAAAAACCTAAGTTAAATACTCTATAGAGTCCTACACGTATGTAAAACAAAGAGCCTCTCAGATATGGATAGTCATATATTGAGCTAAAGTCTCTCTTTAGTTGATTCATATTCATGTGAAAGGACGGTATTCAATCATTTCAGTAGATTACCCGAGGAGTGTTATTATTAAGTCACCAGGGTCAAAGTTTTTACCTAAGTACCACCACATCATGAGAATGTATTGTTGCATTATAATGCTTATGGTTATGTACTTGGTTAGCCTAAGGGTGTATGTTATATTATAAAAAATTGACTAACAACTATATCGGATGGGTAGAGGCGCCACCACCGGACCATATACCGGTTGGGTAGACAGAGAATTGCTACATACTCATGTTTATATTGATGCATATACTTGTTGTTATGTGGAATTTATGTGACTAACAAATTACATCAACACAGATAGGACTCCAGTCAGACTACAGTTTCAAGAGTTAGGTCGAGTCGGTCCCTACTCCTGGTTCAGTAATCTTGAGTTTATTCTCACTGTAATGAGTTGTTATCAGTTATAATTTATAGAACTCCAGGTTACCTTTGTTCCTTATATGATTATGCCTCTTGACTCAGTTATTATATGATTCCTATCTTACATTTACAGTTTTAGCCTTACATACTATTACATTTTATTTGTACTAAAGTCCCTTTGTCGTTCGTGCCACAAGTGCAAGTAGAGGCTGAGATTGTCAGTTACAGTTGTAGTTCATGAGGTTAGCGGATGTGCTAGTATGCTCTTTTCATTCTAGAGTTAGGGTCTAGTTATTTTAGTTTGATCTTTGAGATACAGTTATGGGTAGGTCGAGTCCTATTCCGACCATCAGTTTAGTTTATTCTTTTGAGGCTTTTTGGACTTAGTGTGTACAGTATTATTTAGTTTGAGGGATCATCGACTTTTCATTGCTTGATTTAGCATAGTCATGGACTTATCAGCATTTTAGTTATTTATCCTTTATTGTTGAGACCTTATGGATCCAGTTTTATACTCCAGTTGACTGTGACAGGTGGCTTGGATGTCCTAACTGTTACAGTTACAGACGCCTTATAACTGGCATCTTGATTAGCTTATCAGCAAGTGCTAGTTGCGCTCTCCCCTAGTTTTGGGGGCGTGACACCAAAATCCTAAGCCCATTTAAAATTCGGCCAGCGCAGTTCATAGTTACAGATTTTACCTTAGATTTACGATATGTATTTTCCACCACATGTTGGATTTTTAATTTAATTTGTCAGTGTCATACTTTAATTAATGGATCAAATATTTGATTTATGACCCATATCTGCCTCGTGTGAATTTTATTTCCAGGATGCCAACTCTCAAAACTTTGGAACACAGCTTTATTTATGGTCTTCATTTTGGATTAATGAACCATATCTGCTCTTGTACTTTGTGTCCCAAGTTGCAAACTCTCTAAATCTTATTTTATGGTGATTTATGGTCTGTAAATCGAATCTTTGGACTGTGCCTTGCTTTGTACTATGTAAACAGACATGCAACTCACTGGAGTTGATCCACTGTTGAATTCACGAACCGTAATTTGAATCTACGGCTCGTATGTTTCCTCTTTTGGCAGATTTCCTGGGAATGATGCCTTTTTGCTAAATTCATTGAGAATCCTAAAACTTAGTAAAATAACAGTACTTAAAAGCATGCAAAACTCTATTCAAAAAAGTACAAATATGTTGTAAAACTTCGAAACATCATTATACTTAAGATGTTGGAATAGATAACTCGAAACATTAGTGATTGGAAGTTAAGATATGGAAATCCCTTTTAAGACATGAAATCGTTATATCTATATCAATTTAACTTAGTCGCCAAGCAGCTAATAACCAATGTCATCTTCATTGGATCTTTCTAAAAGTTCATTAACATATATATATATATATTCTCCAATCCACACAATATTAATAAAAACCATTCTCCCAATAATCTGTCAAGACCCGAGTCTATACCCTGGACGAGACACGGTACTTGGCGCCACAAGTGACCCAAAGCTAACCCATGATCTATCCTTATACTAGTATACTGGGTAATCATAAGCGGAAGCTTTATAAAACATAATCCTTCAAGAAGTACTGAGTTGAAAAGAGTCAATATAACTAAAACAAAACTGAACAACTGTGTCTATGTCTAAAATCCAACTATTGAATGATTAGTTGCTGGGATAAGCCCCCAGCAAACTCTAAAATCTGACTGAAAAGAACTAACTGGAAATAAATATCATCCTCAAAAGATGAGGACTCACCAAAAGCTACCGCTAATATCGTCTGAGGGAACTACTAACGATACTGGGACTAAGAACCTGCGCCTGCATCATGACATGATATAGCATGGAAAGTATGCGTTAGTACTTTGAATGTAATAAGCAAGTGAGAGATATAATAAGCATGAAAGAATAAGTAATTGAACTAAAATGACATGAAATTACAAACTGAAATACTGAAAACTAATACAACTGAAATATAACTGATATGGTCAATAATGACCCTGCTGATGGTCATAGACATGTTTGGATCTGAGATACTGAACTGAGCTAAACTAAACTAAACTGAACTGCACTAAATTGAACTGAGACTGTACTGACTAGTGGGAGAATCTATCACTAACATATAACTGCGTGAGCTAAAAGTGGAGTTCAATCTATACGCCCTATCGACAGGACCCAATATACCTTGTCAGGGTATAAAGGCATGAATTGGGTGATCACAAGTCTAGGGTTGTTGGGCCAAACTATGGTGGCAACGTAGTTCTGGGAACCTGGGTACGCTGGAACCCCGATTCTCTCAGTGTTAAGTCCTACTGCCACTGGATAGTACTAACATGACTACTACTACCAAGATGATAGCTCAAAGTTGGGGCCCAAGACTAAGTCAAGGATACTTATCTGGAAGTACCTTGAGAGTCTTATCGAATCAGATATTGTAACTGGTGTTCTAAGACTGGCCAGAGCTTCGTATCTGGAAGTGTCGTAACCGTCTATAGAACTAACTGATAACTAATATATGATAACTGATAACTGATAACTAGGAGGCATTGCTGACACCTCAAGAACTAACTATAGTCAAACTAATCAGCTGACATTATTGGAGACACTAAAGATACTATCATCATGACTGAAACTGAGCGAGCATGCAACTGACTGAGAATCTATCTGATAGTAATAATATGGAATTTCCAACACTAATAGAGTCAAGAAACTTCAATATCTACTCCACTATGCATGACCCTAATTACTGCATTCATGGAGTTAGGGCTAAAACTCTTTTACAGGAAACAAGTATTGACATGATCACTAGATAGTGGAAATATAACAAAAATTAATATGAACAATTTTCCACATGAAATAGATGGAATCTGACTGATAATTTACTCAAAATCGAAAAACTCAGGGCTTAGAACTGATAAAAAAATTTAAATGGGTTTTGGGGAACAAGGGAAGGACAATTCCCTTGCTAAATTTCCACATACCTGGTGTAGAAATCCCAGAGAAAACCCTTGAGAAATTGAGAAGAAAAGTCGAATGCCCTAGCTTTTCCCTGAGGAGTCTGTCTGAGAGTTCTTCGTACTGAGTCTGAGTGTTGAGAGAAGGAATGAGAGGAATACATCGATCACTCCTTTAATTCTCTCCTGAACATGCCCAAAATGACATAGTTTATAGTCTAAGAGTTTAGGAAATTACGGAAAAGTCCTTAAAAATTTCATAGAGAAATCACACTGTCAGTCCCAATGAGGGACTGGAAGATTCATTGTTACTGACCAAAACTTGTGGTCTGACTCACTCCATCACTGGAAATTTCGCATCACGGGTCACCACAAGGGACACCACGACTTGTGGTGTAACCGACGACTCGTGGTGACTAGTCGTTGGGGACACTGCCAACTTTTCAACATCCAAGGCAATACCTTGACCACGGACAACTTAACGACTCGTGGGCTTGACCACGATTCGTGGCTTCACCTGTGGTCAAACCTAAAACCAAAAATCCAACCAAGCTCATCCTCCTCCCCACGAGTCACCTAACGACTCGTGGTGCACCTCATGCGTCATTGGGCGACTCATCCTGTGACCTGGTGTAGAGAATTATATCTTCTCTTTTTCAATCCTCAAGCCTGATCTTCGAGCTTTCGTGGTATTACATAATCTTCAATGTCAATTCTCACAAGTTACGAGAGTAACGACATGTTTGGACATGCGAGATAAAATCATGATGTGAAGTTTGAAGTATTTTTTTTGGACATGCAATTTGGGATTTTTAAGTTGTATTTTTCTCATGAAAATAAAAACCCTTAAGTTGTAAAAACTATTAAAATTTCCCAAATTCTTATACAATCTTACCAACTAATTAGAAGTTCATAATAAAACATAATACACTATCATAAAGCCATTCCAAAAAATATAATTTAAGAATCGAACTTTAGTTCAATGAAAAGTAATATAATCCTACGAAGGTTGGCAAATTATTTATGTCCAATGTAATAGTTCAAAAAGGTTGTTTACATTTATTAAATAAATGGTTTGTAAATATAGTTGGTATATATAAAATGGTTGACTTTTCTTATACAGTATAAACTTGTGGGTTAAGTTTTGCATTTAAGAAATATCATCTCATGATTTAAAATCCCAAATCAATCTTTTTGGAAACTTTGGAATTTCATTTCATGATTTGAAATTATGAGATGAAATCACATGTCCAAACACTGATTTCATCTCATAATTTTAAATCACGACATGAAATCGCATGTCCAAACGCCTACTAAGAGTATAACTATGTTGAAAAAGGAAGCAAGTGCGAGGTGATTATGATATAATAAAGCATGAAGGGTTCAAACAAGAATGAATTCAGGGCATATATATAGAATCTTAAGCAGCTAATCATCAATGCCCTGTCTTAGATCTTCTAAGTTCACAACAACTAAATTATATTGTACTTCAACTCATATACATCAATCATAGGATAACTTTATCTCCATTTCACATTACTATGTCGACATGGATTTATACAAATATAGAATAAACTTAAACTACCATGTTCAACTTAATAAAACTCTATGAATCATTTTGACGAATACTTATACATGCTTGACTCAACAATAACCTTTTTCACATCAAATTTGTGTGATTGAGAGAAGATGAGCGCCTTTGCATATATTTATATCATAAATTCGACTCTACCACCAGCAACAACATTGGTTTGAACTTGTAATTTCTCAATTTCTGGTCCATCGCACACGTATATACAATTTTACCACCTTTCCAAGTTCAACTAGCCAACAAAATAAGAAGAACAACATGAAAATTACTTACGACTTCCAACACAACATAAAACTAGAGATTCCTTACAAATGTGAAGGTACTTACCCAAGCATGTAGGTAACTTTAGCTTTGGAGGAATTATAATTTCCTAAATTTATACATCTTGGCTTTTCCAAATCTTAGACAATTTTGATGAAACAACTCCATCATGATGTTCTCTAGATTCTCAACAATATATATCTTAGTTAATTCATGATTGGAAGAGTTTTAGCCCTTCAATTCTCTTCAAATTGGTGAAAAACTTAAGGGAGAGGAAAAGGGGAGATGTGCTGCTCTTGGAGGATATGTCCTAGTGACCAAATGTATAATATATACAAATTAATCTACCTCATTGGCCTATCGCATCACATGAGGCGCCATGGCCTGCATTGCAGTAGGCATCTTGGCCTGATTTCTAATTGTTTCTTTCGTTGGTCCGTCGATTCGTTTATGTCCTCAATCTCTGACCCTTCTACGAAATCTATCAAGTACCCTTTAGACTTATAAAATGAACATACGTACATCAAATTAGACAATGAAAACATGTGGTGTAACACTCATATGCTCATTCATGTGCATTTCTAACATTTAAGGATTAATATTTCTAAGGGGCAAAGATGCAACACCCCATGCATTTAGATTGATTTACTAGTTAGGTTTTGAACAAACAAGTCTAGTTCTATTACTACGTTTAGAACATCAAGGAAATTTTGGGGTTGAAATTGTGTGTGGAATGTTGTACGTCAGAAGAAAATCTATAGAAAATAAGCCTAATGTGACGCCAGCATAGTAGCACATGCGTGTCATGCTAGGTGCAGGGAAATGTGTGTGTGTATGTGTGTGTGTGTGTGAGTGAGAGAGTGTGTGTTTTGATGGTGGAAAAATAATTTCCTCCTGTTTCAACTTAGGAAATCCTTAATTTACTCTCTAGATTTCATATGATATAACTAGAATTGAAGGGTGTTTATCATTCAAACTTGAATGATGAATCTTGCGACTAGCTCATGCTCTATTCGCTATTTCATCTTTTTGTGGTTGTTTTAGACAATATACCTCACGGTTACTCTTTTCTCCTGGAATTCATCATAATATTGAAGGTATTGATTCTTTGTCCCTATTTAATCTCGTTTTAGAGTTCCAGATGTTAATTTCATAGATTTCTTATTGATATCTTGTTTGTATGTTATTTTTCTTGTTGAATAGTTATTGTTTCATGTTCGATAGTACTGTGAGCTGCTACTAGGTAGCATATTTACAGTTCATAGAGTGGGTTTCCACTTAGCTTGTGTTGTCATTCGTAAGGTATATTAAGGATTGTCCATCCTTTTTCGTTAAATTTTTCATTAAATTCCGATTCATCATATTATCATGTTTTATGGTAACTGTTATTGTAATAAAATTCAATAAGGAGTGAATGCTCATCCCAACTACCCCCAAAGTCTAACATGCACACTCGCAACATATCCTCGAGCGTCTAGATTGTACGTTCTACTTGCCCGTCTATTTGGGGATGGAAGGTTGTGCTCATATTAACCTGTGTCCCCAAGCCTTTCTGAAATGACTTCCAAAATCTAGCTGTAAATTGTGCCCCCTGTCAGAAATGATAGAAGTCGGGACACCATGTAATCGAACTATTTCTCTAATATACAATTTAGCATAGTCCTCGTCTGAGAAGGTGGTCCTGACTGGTACAAAATGAGTTGCTTTTGTTAATCTGTCAACAATCACCCAGACAGAATCAAATCTACACCTTCTATAGGGTAATCCTATCACAAAATCTATATTGATTGCTTCCCATTTCCATATAGGCACTGCTATCTCCTGTGTCAATCCGCCGATTCTCTGATGTTCAGCCTTTACTTGTTGGAAATTAGGGCATTGTGGTACAAACTCGGCTACCCTTTTTCATTCCAGGCCACCAGTAAATCTCTTTTATGTCATGATACATCTTTGTTGAACCTGGGTGAAGAGAATGACGGGAATAATGTACCTCCTCCATGATCTTCTAGTGAAGTCCTTCCACATCTGGAATGCAGAGGCGACCCCTATATCTCAAGACCCCATCTTCGGTTACCTCAAAAGTTGATACTTTCCCTCGTTTAACTTTATCTCTGAGTTGTACCATGTTAGGATCTTCATACTGCCGCTCTTTTACTTCTATAACCAGGGATGATACTGCAGTATTCTGAATCACTGCCCCACTGTATCCCGAGTCTACTATTCAGATGGCTAAACTATCTAACTTGTGCAATTCTCGGGCCAGCTCTCGCTATTCGAGCCTCAAGTGCGCTAAACTCCCCATTGATCTACGACTAAGGGCATCTGCTACGATATTATCCTTCCCTGGATGATATAAAATATTCACGTCGTAATCCTTCAATAATTCTAACCAGCGATGCTGCCGCAAATTCAACTCTTTCTGTGTGATGATGTACTGGAGGCTCTTATGACCAGTAAAAATGTCCATGTGCACCCCATACAGGTAATGTCTCCAGAATTTTTAAGGTGTGGACTACCACTGCTAATTCCAGGTCGTGAGTGGGATAGTTCTTTTCATGCTTCCTCAACTACTTTGAAGCATAGGAAATTACCTTACCATGTTGCATCAGGACAATCCCTATCCCAACGCCCCAAGCATTGTAGTACACTGCATAACCCTCTGAACCTTCCGGCAAAGCTAGTATGGGCATTGATGTCAATTTGTTTTTCAACTCCTGGAAACTCTATTCACATGCTTCAGTCCAGAGAAATTTAGCTTCTTTCTGAGTTAACTTGGTCAAAGGTGCTGATAAAGTAGAAAACCCCTTTACAAATCTTCTGTAATACCCGGCTAACCTCAGGAAACTACGTACCTCAGTTGGAGTGGTAGGTCTAGGCCATGTCTTTACTACCTCAATTTCTATGAATCAATATGAATACCAGCGTCCGACACAATATGACCCAAAAAGGATACCGAATTCAGCTAGAACTCACATTTAGAAAGTTTTGCATACAACTGGAGATCCCTGAGAATCTGGAGCACCGTTCGCAAATGACCTCAGATTTTTGCTTCTAAGCGGGAATATACCAGAATGTCATCAATGAATACTATCACAAAAGAAATCTAGATACAGCCTTAAGATGTTGTTCATCAGATCCATGAACACTGCAGGAGCATTCGTCAACCCAAAGGACATAACCAGGAATTCGAAATGGCCATACCTGGTCCTGAAAGCCGATTTTGGGATGTATCTCTCCCGAACCCGCACCTGGTGATACCCAAACCTTAAGTCAATATTAGAGAAATACTTTTCCCCTTGTAGCTGATCAAACAAGTCATCTATTCTGGGAAGCAGGTATTTTTCTTGATAGTGACTTTATTTAGCTGCAGGTAATCTATACACATGTTGAGGGAGCCATCCTTCTTTCTTACAAACAGAACTGGTGCACCCCATGGTGAAGTACTAGGCTTGATAAAGCACTTATCTAATAGATCTTTCAGTTTTTCTTTCAAATCTCTGAGCTCAGCAGGAGCCATTAAGTATGAAGGAATGGATATAGTCTGAGTACTTGGTAAATACCAAGAAGTTCATTTGGAAACACATCTGGAAATTCATTGACTACTGGAATGGCCTGAAGAGTTGGGGATTCTGCTTGGATATCTTGAACCCTGACAACATGATAGATGCAACCCTTTGCTATCAACTTTCTCGCCCGAAGATAGGATATAAACCTACCTTTTGGCGTGGTTGTATTGCCTTTCCATTCCCGTATTACGTCCCCAGGAAAGGGGAATCAGAAAGTATTGGTCCAACATTCTACATTGGCACAACATGGTGCTAGCCAATCCATACCCATAATTGCATCAAAATCAATCATTTCTAGTTCCACTAAATCTGCCAAAGTTTGGAAACCAATAACCTCCACTGTACAACCCCGGTAGATCCTTTTTGCTATAATAGAATCACCGACGGGCGTGGACAATGAAAAGGGTTGCTGAAGTAATTCTGACGTTATAACGAACTTTCAGGCCACTAGTGCTATTACGTAAGATAAAGTGGAACCTGGGTCTATCAAAAAATACACGGAATGAGAAAAAATATCCAGCATACCTATCACAACATCCGGCAATGACTCTAACTCCTATTACCTCGGTAAAGAATAGGTAAAATTTGGACCGGTGCCTGAACTAGATGCCCCTGCTCGGCCTCTGCCGGCTGGAGCTGAGGGCCTACGCCCTGTTGGAGATGTTGGGGCACGTGACCCTACTTAAGATCTATCCTATCGGTCTTGATCACTCTGACCCCTGGATGGACAGTCCCTCATCATGTGACCCTCTTGTCCACAGGTATAACACACAATAGAACCATACCTGCATGCCCCAAGGTGACGTCGACTGCAAATAGGGCAAGGTGGCATAGTGAGTCTACTCTGCTCTGATCCTCTCTGCTGCTGCAAACTCGATGGCCGTGAGCTCTCGCCAGGTTCTGACTGCCCCTGACAGCCTGGTCTACGACCCTGCTGCTGTTATGGAGGTGGGGGTCTGGATGGTCTGCCTGATAGTCGTGGCCTAGGTACGCCCTGAGACTCTGCCTGAGTGTCACTAGGTAGCCCTGCGGCACTGCTCCTGACTTGCCCTCTCTACCTCCCGTTATCGCTGCCTGATCCCCTCAATACTCTGAGCAAATGCCTGAATACGGGCGATACCCATATCCTCCCGCAGAATGGTCGTAACACAAGTCTCCACACACTCTAGAAGCAGCCCCATAATGAACTGGTGCACCCTGGCAGCCATAGTGTCTACAAGAGCTGGTTCATATCAGGCCAAGGAGTCAAATCTCATAGCATACTCCCGAACACTCATCGAACCCTGCTCCTGATGCAGAAATTGATCTACCCAGGCCTATCGGATTTCTCGTGGTAAATAGTTGTCCAAGAAGGCCTCTGAAAATATGGACCAAGTCAGAGGGGGAACATCTCTACCTCGGGACCTCTCCTAACTCTCGTACCATAACACTGCTATGTCCCGCAACCGAAGTACCGCTAACTCAACCAACTCCGTAAGGACTAAAAGGGTCCTCATCTCGATCCGTCCCTATGACATTGGGGGTCTCAGAGCGAGGAACTCTCGGACCCTTGAACTACCAGGTCCTCCCGAAGATCCAGCAACCACGGGTGCCACTGGCGGACGCTTCTCATCCATCATTTGAACTAGAATGAAGACAGCGCTCCTGACCTCCTGGTCTGATGGTATCGGTATAGGAGCTGCTGGAGGTGGTGCAGACACATCTGCCGCTCTGGACGGCTCCTGGCATGGCGCAAAGTGATGGGGAGACTGAGATGAAGTCTCCCTGTCACCCTCAGATCGGGTTGGCTCTGACTGGGGAACCCTACTTGTGCCTTCTCCTGTTGTGACATCTAAATTCCTGCCAGTCGTGGTCTGTTGCATGTCCGACATTTCTCTATAAACAAGAAGATTATAGCAAACTTTGGGACTCAACCCTATACAACAAAACTCTATAGCACGACCGAAAGAGAAAGAAAAGTGACCATCCTAACAAGCATCACAGCCTCCTGTCTATAGAATGTGGTGCACAACACCTCCATAGGCAAGACTCTACTTGGCACGGCTTGCAGACTCCTTGGGATATGACCTACTCTGATACCAAGTTTGTCACGCCCCACCTTAGGAGGCATGACTGCCACCTAGTGTCACACTGGAATCTGAATGAACTGGCTAGGCTTATGCATGTCTGGTGCATGCCTGCAACCCATCAAGAAAATAACGAGCTATATCTCGGCTCTAAATACAGTCTCCGGCCGACAAGGCCATATAACCACATATAAATGAAAACAGCTAACCAATAATAAGTAATAAAAGGGAATCCTATGCGGACCGACAAGACACCAAGTTGTCTAGTTATAACTGAAATGAAAAGGCAACTACAACTATACTATAGCCGACAAGGCCATTATCTAACAACTAAACAAGGCTCCACACGGTCGTCACACGAAATAAAACATATATAGGCCCACACGGTGAGCAACAACTAACCACAGGAAATCTGTAAATCTGCAAGCCTCTAGGAGTGGAATAATGGTCGAGACAGGGCCCCGACCTACCCATACTGTACAATCAAAAGAGAAAACCTTCTAACTAATCAACTCCGGAGGAGGGGAGCTAACTGTACTGCTAACTCTGGCTGAAAGCTATGAAGGTCTTGATCCGTGTCTATCACACCTGCTGGCAAGTAATGCAGTGCCCTAAGATGGGCGTCAGTACAATATGTACCGAAATGTAGGGCAGTAAAAGAAAATAACTTAATAAAACTTAATATTAAACTGAAAGTAACTGAGTGGAAGGGATAGGGATATAATCTGATTAACTTAACTTCCTGTTGTCTAATCTATCAGTAAATAGTGCAAACAAAAATCTTACCTGGCCCCCATAAGCCTGAAGGTACAACCAGCACAGAATAACCCACCCGGGGCCCCCATAAGCCCTTGCTAGTACACTTCAATATATATACCCCTACAAGGTCAAAATGAGTCAACTAATAGCTATAGCCAACCTACCAGTCCCCTAGGTCTGCAACTGAGCCTGCTCGGCCCCTAAACTATAGCTGTGTCTGATCCGGTGGACTCCTAATAACTGCACCCCGGGCACAAGGCTCGACAGGGTTGTACTACCGATACGATGTAGAAATATTAGTCCAGCCTTAAAATGGACTATATGAGACCCTTGGGATGGCATATCACTCCTTGGGGCGATGTCATATAGCCCCTGGCGGGAAACGACACTGCTAGTAACCCTGGGATTGGTCATGGAAAGCTATACAGGGAAAACTCAATCTCAAACTAAACATGGAGTACTGGTCTCAGCTAATAGTAACAGCTATTCACAACAACAATATTTCTAGCTCTCTTCCTAGGATGCAAACTGTAGTACAGTGCTATAGAAACTAACTTGCTGAAGGAATCGGCTTAACATACCTCGATTGTCGTTTCCCGAATAACTGACAAGTTTCAACTTGTATTTAACAGCTCTTTCCAACTATTACTATAATATTGGGAGAAAGAGACTAATTTCAATACCAAATTTGACTTAAACTGATAACTTTTTATACTAATAAAACCTATAATTTATCTACGTAAAATATGGTTGAAAACCTATAATTTCCCTAGGGTTCAT
>JACEIK010000366.1:235739-249039 GCA_018107945.1 Datura stramonium
CCCTCATCGCGTCAGTGGGTTGCACACCGCTGGCCGGTGGCCTACTGGCTGGCGCGTCGCGCTGGTCCTTCGCGTCCTAGCCTTGCCCGATCTTGCTTCCAAGGCTTTTCTACATGCGTCGTACTCTCTTTATTCCTCATGAATCCATGCGTATGCTTACTAATCATTAACTTTTATAGGGTGTAACATCCTCCCCCCTTAGGAACATTCGTCCTCCAACGTCATTCTCAGGCTTAAAGTAGTTAACTCTCTTACCCAAGATTTAGAAAAATTTCGATAGAGTTTCCTATGTAGTATCGACTATCCAGAAACCTGAAATGCAGAAAAGTCCAACATAGGCACCTCGTACCTCGCAACAACAACCATTATATGCTAATAAGGGATAGTTAAATAGTGGTACTGATAGCATATGCAGTAAAATAACAACTGAACAACAACCTCACCTTAACTGCATAATCTGGATCAATCCTAGAATAGGTGAGGATATCTAGATTTCATATCATCCTCAGCTTCCCAGGTCATCTCTTCTTTATTCCTGTTCCTCCATAATACTTTAACAAAGGCGACATCCTTTGTTCTCAACCTGCGAACCTGTCGATCTAATATGACCACTGGAACCTCTTCGTAGGCTAACTCCTCAGTAACCTAGATGTTCTTTACTGGCATGACTCGGGATGGATCCCCTATACACTTTCGCAGCATCGACACATGAAATACTAGGTGAACAGATTCCTACTCTGGAGGTAAGTCTAACTCATATGCCACTTGGCCTATTCTCCAGAGGATCTGATATGGGCCAATAAACCTAGGGCTAAGCTTGCCCTTTTTACCAAATCTCATTACGCCCTTCATTGGCAAAACTTTTAGAAACACCCAATCACCCCAACACTGAATTCCAAGTCCCTACACTGCAGATTGGAATAAGATTTACGGCGGCTCTGAGCTGTCAGCAAGCGCTCTCTAATAAGCTTTACTTTCTCCTCTGACTGGTGGAACATGTCAGGTTCTACTAATTCTGACTCCCTTACTTCAAACCACCCAATAGGGGACCTGCATTTCCATCCATATAAGGCCTCATAAGGCGCCATCTGGATTGTCGAATGGTAACTATTGTAAGAAAATTCAATAAGGGTTAAATGTTCATCCCAACTACCCTCGAAGTCTAACACGCAAGCTCACAACATATCCTCGAGCGTCTAGATTGTACATTTCTTCCCCAATGGGGTTTTTCTCTTTTCAAAGCAAGAGGAATCAAAGATATGTACATAGTACTTTCTTCTAGACTACATACAAAAATAGGGCAACCAATCTCCTCTTTTTCAGTGCTAGATGACTCGTTACCTCGACTCATCATCACTACTGGAAATTCTGAACAATTTCAAGATTTGGCCGACCGACGAGAACAACGACTCATTAGATGGGACAATGGGTCATCGGTTCCATTCACTGCCATTAGAAGGATTTCAAAACTTTTTCTGGATTTCCTCTAATAGATCCGTAATATGAGTTGTTACACCAATCAACGGCTCATCATCTGACTTGTTGTTTGGAAGACAGATTTTTTATCACATTCTGAACTTGACAGAATAAGAAACACAATGAATCGTTGCCATTAACGATAGGCTGTTGTACCACTCATTGAATTTGAGGAATGAAAACTGCAGGACAGAAAATGACTCAGATAACAGGTCGTTGTTACTGACAATGACTCATTGGTTGAGTCATTCTGAGAAAAAAAAATTCTAATTTTTCATTCCAAGTCTAGGTTTGGTCTAAGAAACTTTGGTGTGTTACAATATCTCCCCCTTGGGAACCTTAGTCCTCAAATGAAAGTTATGTAAGCTGAAAGACTGGGGAAAGAGTTTTAATACAGAACTGAAGACTATAAACTAATTATTGAAGGAGTAACTAACTTTGAACTGAAATATACATACTAACTGAATTTATGCAACTAAGGTGCATATTAAAACATGAATAGAGCTGAAGGGTATGGAACTAAATAGAGTACTGAGGAGGAATTTAGTACCTGAGGTGAAGCTGAGCTAGAAGGGAATAAGTTAGGGTATTTGGCCATCATATCTGCTTATGCTTCCCATGTATCTCCCTCAACTAGCTTGTTTCTCCATAAAACCTTTACTGAAGCGGCCTCCTTATTTCTGAGCTTACGAACCTGAAGGTCTAGGTTCTGAATTAGAACTCTTTATAAGAGAGATTGTCCTTTACACCAATAATCTCTAGAGACACTATTGAGGTTGGATTGTCGATGCATTTCTTCAATAAGGACATATGAAAACCTAGGTGCACTGATGCTAGCTCCGTAGGAAAATCCAACTCATAGGTCGCATTGCTAATGCATCTCAAGATTCTGTAAGGACCAACATATCTAGGACTGAGCTTTCCCTTCTTCTCGAATCTCATCACCCCTTTTATAGGTGAAATTTTTAGATATACCCAATCATCCACAACAAACTCTAGCTCTATTCTCCTTATATCTACATATGATTTTTATCAGCTTTGAGCTATTTTCAGTCATTTCTTGATAAGTTGAATCTTCTACATGGCCTCATGTAATGAATTAGGTCCTATTAAGGTTGCTTCACCAACCTCAAACCACCCTATAGGAGACCTAAACCTCCTACCATATAATGCCTCAAATTAGGCCATCTAAATACTGGAGTGGTAGTTGTTGTGTATGCAAACTCGATGAGAGGTAGGTGATCATCCTAACTACCCTTAAAATTGGTTGCGCAAGCCCTCAACATATCCTCCAAAGTATAAATAGTCTGCTCAGTCTGGCCATTTGTCTATGGGTGAAAAGTTGTGCTGAGCTTGACCTAAGTACAAAGTCATTCTGAAATGACTTCTATAAGTGCGAGGTGAACTGAGTATCTCAGTCTAAAATGATGAAACAAGGAACTCCATGCAGTTGGACTAACTCCTGAATGTATAGTCTAACATAATCCACTATTGTGTCTATAGTCTTAACTGGTGAGAAATGTGCTGACTTAGTCATCTGATCTACAACCACTCAAATTGAGTCATGTTGTCGCACGTATGAGGTAGACTTGTAATGAAGTACATGTTCACTTCTTTCCACTTCCAAGTAGGAATGCTAATATCCTGATTCATACCCTTAGGTCTCTGATGTTCAACCTTGACCTACTGACAATTTGGACAATTAGCCACAAATTTTGCAATGTCCTTCTTTATGCCATTCCACCAGTAGACTTTCCGTATATCATGATACATCTTGGTGGCACCTGGGTTGATAGAGTACCTGGTTCTATGAGCTTCTATTAGAATCCATTTCCTTAAATCATCTACATCGGAAACACACAACCTTCCGTACTGATGAAGCACACCATCTCCCCCTTTGGAGAAGGCTTCCACCTCTTTCCTTAGGGCTGTTTCCTTCAACTTGAGTAGAATTAGGTCTTTATCCTACTTTGACTTAACCTCCACCGCCAGAGAGGATTCTAACCCACTCTGGACTACAACTCCACCTTCTATTGAATCAACCAGCTAGACTCCTAACCAAGCTAGTCTATGAATATCCTTTGCCAGTTCCTCTTTATCTTCTTCTACATGAGCAACACTCCCCATAGACTTCCTGCTGAGGGCATTAGCCACTACATTGGCCTTGCACAGGTGATCCAGCACACTTATGTAATAATCCTTTAATAATTCTAGCCATCTTCTCTAACGCAGATTCAGGTCCTTCTGACTGGACACATACTGTAGGCTCTTTTGTTCAATAAAAACATCCACATGAACCCCATAAAGGTAGTGCCTCCAAATATTCAAGGAAAATACTAATGCTGCCAGCTCTAGATCGTGAGTTGGATAATTCTTCTCATAAACCTTGAGCTGTCTGGAAGCATAAGCTATGAGTTTACTATGTTGCATCAGAGCATAACCAAGGCCAACTCTAGAGGCATCACAATAGATCACGAACCCATCTAAACCTTCTAGCAGAGTTAGAATTGGGTCTATAGTGAGTCGTGTCTTCAACTCCTGAAAGCTCTTCTCACATGCATCAGACCACTAAACTTCACCTTCTTTTGAGTTAGTCTGGTCAAAGGAGAGGCAATGGAGGAGAACCCTTCTACAAACTCTCTTTAATAGCAGCTAGGCCCAAGAAACTCCTAATGTCTAATGGAGAATTGGATCTGGGCCAGTCCTTGATTGCCACTATCTTTTGAGGATCCACCTGAATACCCTCACCAGAGACCACATGAATGAGGAATGCAACTGATTTCAGCTAGAATTCACAATTGCTAAATTTAGCAAATAACAAGCAGTCCCTGAGAGTCTACAAAACTATTCTCAAATGATCTAGATGCTCCTCCTTTGTTATGGAGTAAATCAAAATATCGTCTATAAAGATAATAACGAACATATCCATATACTACTACTTGAATACCCTGTTAATCTGATCCATAAAAGCTATAGAAGCATTGGTTAGTCTAAAAGACATAACCACAAATTCGTAGTGACCATACCGAGTTCTAAAGGCTTTTTTTGGAATGTCACATTCTCTAACCCCTGAGCTGGTGGTATCCAAATTTGAGAATTACCTTAGAAAAACAACTAGCTCCTTAAAGTTGATTGAACAAGTCATCAATCCTGGGTAGAGGATACTTGTTCTTGACTGTGACCTTGTTCAAGGTAGTTGATGCACATTCTAAGTGTACCATCTTTCTTTCGCATGAATAGGACTTGGGTACCTATAGAGAGATGATGGGTTTGATGAAGCCCATATCTAGAAGGTCTTTCAACTGTTCTTTTAACTCTTTAAGCTCATATGGACCCATTCTATAAGGAGGAATAGAGATAGGTTGGGTATCTGGGAGAAGGTCTATACCAAAGTCTATTTCCCTCTTGGGAGGGACTCTAGGAAGATATTCGGGAAACACATCAGGGAACTCATTTACAACTAGAACTGACTAAAGTGTCAGGGTCTCAGAATTAGAATCTTTGACCCTAACTAAGTGATAGATGTATCTCTTAGCGTTCATTTTTATAGCCTAAAGGTATGAAATGAACTGACCTTTAGGCGCTGAAGTACTATCCTTCTATTCTAGGACTGGATCGTTAGGAAACTGGAATTTAACGACCCTGATTCTGCAGTCAACTGAGGAATAGAAAGAATGTAACTAGTCCATGCCAAGAATGAGGTCAGAGTGGACCATATCTAACTCTACTAGATTAACTGTGGTGACTTTATGTAACACTATGACCAGACAATCCCTATAAACCTGGATATCTCTAATTGACTCACCAATCAGAGTAGAGACTAAAAATGGCTCTGAAAGAATTTCTAGGCTAATGTCAAACTGGATAGCAACATAAGGAGTCACGAAAGTAAGGGCGGCTTTTGGATCTAGTAAAGCATAAAAATCTATCTGAAAGAGACGTAACATACCAGTGATTATGTCAGGTGAGTTTTTCTGGTTCTAGTGGGAGGATAGGGCATAAAAGCAGTTCTAGCACTGATCGCCACACATACCTGGGGTAGTACCTTTTTGAGCTGAACGACTTGGAGGAGCTGCCGATGTGGTGGACTGGGCCTTCCACTGTCCTGCTGATGTGCAATCCCTCAATCTGTGACCCGCTAGCCACAATCAAAACAACCCTCTTTTCCTAGACAACACTCACCCCGATGATTCTTGTCGTACTTAGAACATACTAGAAAAGTGCGGCTGCTAGAGACATAACTTTGGGACTAGGAGCCTGATGCTCCACCCCTACGATCTTTGTGGGGCTAGAAAGAAGGAGCACTAGCTGATGAGGGTGCTTGAGGTCTCTGCTACTGTTGTGGGCGACTACTACCGCTTGACCTCTACTAAGAATACTCAAACTGGACTGTCTGTGCCCGTTTATTCTCCCTCTCTGTCTCCTTCAGTTTCTCCACCTCTATCTACTGTGCATGGATAATGAGTCTAGAGATGTCCATTTCATTGATAAGCATGACTGTCCTGCAATCCTTGACCACAAAGCCTGAGGCTCCATTCACAAACTTGAGCATGCGAGCCCTTGGCTTCGCAATCATTTCTGGAGCATACTTCAATAGTTGAGTGACCTTTAAAGCATACTCCTGAATTGTCATGTCGTTCTGGCTTAAATTCACAAACTCATCGGCCCTAGCTTCCTTTAACTCCTGAGGAAAGAATTAGTCCAGGTATGCAGTCACAAACTCATCCCACTCCATCGGACCTGCACCATTTTTCCTTCCCTCTTTCTACTACTTATACCATATTTGAGTCACTCTTTTAACTAATAAGCAGCCAGATCTGCACTTTCTATAGAAGTAAAGCCCATGATTTGGGTGATTTTGTGCACCTCATCAATGAACTCCTGCAAGTCCTCATCTGCCTTAGACCGGTGAAATGCTGAGAATTTATCCGAGTAAAATCCCAAACTCTGGAAGTAGTTGCAAACCCATTAATATTGACTGGTACGATGACCTAATAGTTGACCTGATTGGTCATTTCCTGAGCCAGCATTTGAATAGCAAACCAGAACTCGACATGTGACACTTGATTGTCCTGAGGGGTTGCGGAAGCTGCTGGGGCTGGCTAGTAAGCATTACTGTTCCTTCTACCATTTCCTCTTTTGGGAGGCATTGTTAACTGTAAATGATAGAGCACGAGTTATGAGGACAATTTAGAGATTAAACTCTATGCACAATAAGAATCATGAAGACGGGAAATTTTTCAAAAAATGCCTCGTAGCATCCTCCTCATAAGTATGACGCGCTTCACACACATAAAAAGGACTCTACTTGACGTGACTTACAGACATCCTAGGATACTCTAGACCTGATGCTCTAATACCAAGTTTGTCACGATCTGAGTTTACACCTTGGAAGTGACACGGTACTTAAGATCACAAGTGACCCAAGCAAACCCATGGCATGGCATAAAAATACTATGATCTGAGTTACTAAGTAAACTTAGCAGAGGCAAAACTGAGATAATGGAACAATTGGTTCTAACAAAGTAATCTGAGTTAAGTGAATACATATGAAATCTATTACTAAAACATAAAACTAACATAGTAATTGACTATCTGTCTGAAAGCGTCTACTAGAAAGATGAGTTGCTGGGATAAGGACCCAACTAACTCTAATGTCTGAAATGAAAATTGCAATAACAAAGCAGAATATGAAACCTCTAACCCTCAACAGATTAGGACTCATCACTATCAGATGCTGGAAATCGCTGAGAAAAACTAGCAGCAATGCTTAGGCTAGGTACTTTAGCTTATATCATAAAATGATATAGCACATAGAGAATGCGATCAGTACTTGAAATGTACTGAGTATGTTAGATGTAAACAAAACATACATATACTGAAGGCTTGTAAACGTAACTGAAATAACATGCTACGACTCTATCTGAGATCAGAAATACTGCAAATAGTCAAACATATATGGGAATACTATAAGACCTGATAACTGAATTAAAGTCATGAGCATATCCTGAAATTTAATAGACTAGGAACTCTGACTGTACTGAACTGCGGGAGAGACTCTAACTAACATATAACCACGTGAGCTAGATGTGGAGTTTGATGTATACACCCCATCAAAAAGAGTCAGTTGTACCTAGCCAGGGTATAGTGGCTGAGATGTGTGATCATTATCAGGGGCCCATTCAGGCTAATAAGCTATGGTGGCATGTAGTTCTGGGAACCTGGATATGCTAAACCATGGCCTACTCGGTTCTAAGTACTACTCCCACTAAAAACCTATTTATCTCTAATTGTGTTGATAGCTCAAAATTTATGTCCTAAAACTAAGTCAGAACTACTTATTCGGAAGTGTTCTGAGAGTCTAAGTACCTGGAAGAAATTGCGTTCCATGACTTGTTGGGGCTGTTTTATCTGAATGTGTCGTGACAGTCTAAAGAACAACGAACATGCTGATAAACTGATACTACTACTGAGTACTAACAATATTACTATGAATGAGCATACTGGAGATGATGAAAATTACTATAAATCACATTTCCACATTTCTACGAGAAAGTCATATATATGTGACAATTCATGTTATTTTAAAATATTGCTAGTTTATAAGTACACTTCTATGAAAAATCATGCCAAGTCCAAGTTCAAGTGAGACATCGATGAGTTGGTAATTTACTAACTCACTAGGCTCGTAAACATGAGTTTTTTCTTAGTTTTAAAGTTAATTAAGTGGATTTTATGCCTTTTCTCCTTGATATTTTGCAGGTACTTAACTTGAACTGAGAAAAGTATGAAATTGATCAAAAAGCATAAATATTGAGTTGAGGACACCAGTGAAATTTCAGATAAACATAGTTGTCTACTGTGCTGGGGAAGGATGGAGACCGATAGACCGCAAATCAGCATCGGCGAATCGCCAGTGCTAGTGCCGAAGTGATCAAGAACTTTTTGGCTATCAGCTGTGGCCAACCAGCGGTTCACGGATCAGCACCAGTGAACCACCCGTGCCAATGCCAAAGTAGCCCGGAGCTTACTGTCCTTCAGCTTGACTGACCGACGACCCACGAATATGAATCGGCGAACCGCCGGTGAATCGCAAGTGACGCCCATCGGCAAGGGTTAAAAATGTCAAGCATAGAAAAAGAGGAGAAAATCAATATCCTATTTTTGTACATCTCAAAAAGAAACTAAACATTCCATTCTAGAGAGAATTGATTATTCTATTACATTGGCTTGTAGTAAAGTAGAGAGAAGTAGAGAGAGAAAGAGTCATCTTCTTTATTGAGAAGGTAGAAAACTCCATTGGAGCGTAGACCTTGCTTTAATTTTTCTTACTCAGTTTGTAAATGGGTATTGAATGTTGTTGAATGCAATATCTTACTTTACTTATATGAGTAGCTCAATTCTTTACTAGAGGTATGTGAATGATTGGGGTTGATTTGGATTGAGTATTTTGTATTTGATCTTAGATTTACTCAATGGGTATAATTTTAGTGTTTCCTCTGAGTTTTAAGTTGAATACTCATAGTTGCAAATGTGGGTTGCATTTGCTTGAAAAAGCAATTTAAAGTATGGGTGAGGAAATACAAATGGATAACTGGGTGGTAATTATGTGGAGGTGGGGATAGCTATAGCCAAAACCCATTATTATATACCCATTAAGAATCAAAGCTAGAAATAGTAGATTCATACCCAAGTTGATGTGGTTGTTGTGAAAAGGAACCTCGGGGTTTGAGAAAACCCAAGGTATAAGGCATCTAATTGGATGAGAAACGTAAGTTGCCACCTAATTCGTAGCTAATTATACTATTTAGTAAAGCTAGTATCTATTAGCAAACCCAATCCAGTGACACCCCTATCAATATCACACCCCTAGTAGTCTCTCCTTTTATTATTTTTATACTTTGCCCTTGTTTTTAGTGTGCAAATTCTTATTTTATTTTATAAATCATGATTCCCCTAATTTTTTTCTTAATTTTATTGCAACAATAATGTGAATTAGTTCAATTTAATATACAACTATTGTGTGATCAGCTGACATTCCTTATGGGATTCGACCCCGACACCTGTTGGGTTTATTTATTTTGACAATGATCATGTACATTCCTTCGTAAAGAAAAGTGTATTTTGAACGTTATCAGACATATTGTATAGCTGAAATTACTGTCATAAGTATGTAACAATTCTAATCATGCAAGCTTGACATTATAGAGAAAGTAGGGAAAAATTTAACAATCAAAAGAAAATCTCTAGATCATGATATCTAGAAATACTTTATGGCTAGGGTTTGCTGAAACTTTGGGAGACAAGGGTGAAAGGAATACCCCCACTAAATCCCCACATACCTTGAGAAGGAATCTCTAAGAAGCAGCTCAAAAATTTTGAGGAGAATTGGAATCCCTAGCTCTTTCTTGAGAGAGGAACTTTGGAGTTTATATGCATTAATCTGAAAATCTAAGTGGGGAATGAGGGAGAAGAACCATTTACCCCTATAAAACATTTGAAATTATTCTTAAAATGACGTAGTTTAGGAAATAAAATAGTAAAAAGTTACAAAAATGCACCTAGAGAAAAGCCTAAAAAATTGCCCATAACGACTCCACGGATCACACAATGAGTCATTGGTGGTGAACACAACTCGTTGGGACCTGTCGATGGTCCTGGATCTGAAAATTTCCCTTCTCTAGAATTCTCACAGCGGACGAGGACAATGACCTGTAAGATGGGACAACGAGCCGTTGGTTCCGTTCGTTGCCACTAGAAGGGATTCTAACCCTTTTCTGGATTTCCTGTAATAGCTCCCTACGATGAGTCGTTATACCAAACAACGACTCATTGTCTAGCTCGTTGTTTGGAAGAAAGGTTTGTTATCATATTCTGAACTTGACAATACGGGAAACACAATGACTCGTGCCACTAATGACAGGTCATTCTACCACTCGTTGAATCTGAGGAATGAAAACTGCAGGACTGATAATGACTCAGATAATGTGTCATTGTTACTAACAACGACTCCTTGGTAGAGTCATTTTAAGACAAAAAAGTTTTGGTTTTCCATTTTATGTCTGGGTTTGGTCTAAGGAACTTTTGGGATGATATAGTGTATGGAATGATTTATAAGGAAGTACATAGACCTTGCTAGTTCTCCCTGTGTTATATAAAACCTACTGTTAAAGCGCGTGTTACTGGAGCACTAGTCCGTTACATTGTAGTTCATATCATACTTGGACAATTTTCTTGATAAGTCATGTCTTACATCTGGACTTTACTTGCTTATTTAAAGTAATTTGAAACTTTGGTTACTTAAATTGTTGATTTCGAATAATAAGAAGCAAGATTATTCAACTTAATTATATCAAGTTTTTAGATGATTATTAATTAGTATAAAGGTAATATAGGAATAACAACCTTCCACATCGCTTTATATAAGGGTCTATCAAGCCCCACCTTGGGAGGCATGAGTGGCACCTGGTGCCCAAATAGGATCTGAATTGACTTAATTAGGCCTGTGAACTCCTGGTGTAGGCCTACTTCTCAAATAAAGAAAACAACGGGCTATATCTCTGCTGTAAATACAACCCCCGGCCGACAAGGCCTTGTAGCCACCTGTAAAGAAAAACAGCTAACCAGAACCAGACAATAACAGGGAATCCTACGAGCCGACAAGACCACCATGGTATCTAGTTATGACTGTAAAGTAAATCCAGTGTTATGCTAAACTATGGCCGACAAGGCCGCTAATCTATCAGCTAAACAAGGCCCCACACAGACAACACGTAAACTAAAACATATATGGGCCCCCACACAGCCAATAACAGCTAACCACAGGGAAATAAAAATAATCTGCAAGCCTCTAGGAGTAATATGATGGTCGGGACAGGGCCCCGACCTACCCATGAACTGTACAATCAAAATGAAGTAAACCTTCTATCTATAAGCTCCGGAGGAAAGGAGCCGACCTTCCTAACAATCTTGGCTGAAGGCTAAGCGGGACCAGCTCCTCGTCTATCCACACCTGCAGGCAAGTAATGCAGCACCCTAGAAAGGGCGTCAGTACAATATGTACTGAATATGTAAGGCGATAACTGTAAATGACTGAAATAAAGAGATAGAACTGAGAATAACTGAAATGAAGGGATAAAGATCATACCTGACTAACAGAACTTCTTACTATCTAATTTATTAATTACTAAAGCAAACAAAAACCTTACCTGGCCCCCATAAGCCGGAAGGTACAATCAACACAAAATAACCCACCTAGGGCCCCCATAAGTCCTGGTGAATACACTTCAGTCTATATACCCCTATCAATGTCACACTAGGTCAACTAATAGCTATAGCCGTCCTACCAGTCCCCTGGGTCTGCAACTGAGCCCGCTTGGCCCCTGACTGTAGTTGTGTCTGAGTTCAGTGAACTCCTGATATCTGCACCATGGGCACCAGGCTCGACGGGGGTCGGTAGAGCCAACCACGTCATATAATAGCCCACCCATAGAATGGACTGTATCAGGAACCGAGACCCTATCTTCGTCCCTCGCGGATGGCATACCGCTCCGTAGAGCGATGTCATCGCATCCCTGGCGGGCGTCGACACAGCTAATAACCCTAGGGTCGGTCATGAAGGCTATACAGGCATAATCCATCCCAAACTAAACATGGAATACGAGTTTCAGCTAATAATAAGAACTAATAACAATAGACATGCCTCTGGTATTCTTACTAGGATTCAAACTGAATTATCATGCTAAAGAAACTAACTTGCCGAAGAAAACTGCCTTAACATACCTCGTTCACCGATTATTGATTAACTGGTGTGTTTCAGTTCGTATTCAACTGCTCTTCTCAACTATAATTGTATTACTGGGGGAATATGACTTGTTTCAGTACTAAATTCGGCAAAAACGACAACTTTATATATAATATTAACTATATTTCAACTTAATGGAACACGGTCGAAAACTCGTAATTTCTCGAGAATACAGAAGGGAGAAATGCTTACTTGAAGCCTGTGATCATATAGGAATTAGTTTGGAGCAATCCCAACGACTTTGGCTCGGCGGGGTTACAATTTTCCAGGCGAATTTCGTGAAAATAACTCCATAGAAATGCTTCCTGCAGCCTTAAACTTCAATACATGAAGTTAATTTGAATTGAGGGGGCGTTTTGCAGCGTAAACGGATGAAAATTATTTAATTTCTTCGTACTCTCTCAAGTCTGGCCATGGGTTGATTTGAAAATGAACTTAAAATAACAAAGGAGGGCTTTATATAGGAGGGATGTACACTAGGGAGGTGCCTTGCCCCAGCCATTGTGGCAGCCTTGGTTCCATGCTGCGCTTGGCATCACGCCAAGCTGCTGGCGCGCCGCGCTAGCGCATCGCGTTGGCCTTGTACGGCCTGACCTCGCTCGACCCGACTTCTGAGGCTTCTTTACACGCTTTGTACTCTCTTTATCTATTTCAAATTCACGTGTATGCCTACTATTCGTTAACTTTTACGGGGTGTAACAGGGTCGACCATGATGCTACTGAGTGCGAGAAACAATGACTCGTACCACGAATCATTATGTGGAATGCTGATCAAATTTCAAATTCCGAGTCTAGTCCTAAGAAACTTAGGGATGTTACATTTTTTTTCATCAATATACATAAATATGATTGTTTTTAATTAAAGTCACATAACTGCGTATTCAGACGAAAAATTCATAAAATTTTCATCCTACTGACACAAAAATCGTAATTTTCGTAAAATCAATCTTCTTGTTAGTGATAATTTTTCAATCTACGTTTGAAATTTTTTTCTATTTTTTATTTAACAAATACAGATCT
>JACEIK010000366.1:249132-273318 GCA_018107945.1 Datura stramonium
CCCAATTTTGCATCCCCATTTTAAAGATTTTGTCCAAATTAATGTTTCTTTTTTCCATGTTTATGTGATACTTTTTTAAATTATTAAAAAAAGAATGATATTTATTTTCATATTTAGTTATGATTTAAGTTTAAACTTCTCATTCTATTGTTAATGAAATATTTTTTAGTCACAAATATTTATGTCTTCTTTTAGATCATAAATTTCAAAAATCTATTTTTTCACTTCAACTATATGCCCAATCAAGTACTTTCTCATAAATTACGATGAAGGAACTAGTGATTATTATCTCCAAATCTCTCATATTTCTGTCAATTTTCGTATCCACGCCTTTTTTCACTTAAAATCCCATGTAAAATACTTCAAAAAAACTTCTTTAATCAATCAAACAACTAAAAGAATCAATGAACTAAAAAACATTTAATACAAGATTATTATTTCAGACGCACTAGTTAATTTTTGATGCACAAATAACTAGTAGTAGTAACTATATTTCATTTCTTGTTATCCAACAAATATAACACTTTCCACTACATATATATAACCTATTTTGATTAGCTTAAAAAATTGAGCTCTTAAGAAAAAGAGATTAAAAGCCAAGAAGTAAAGAGACTAGGATCTCCCAACTTATATATTTTACTTGTTTCAAGATGTTTTTGTCGATTTTCTTCACAAGTCATGTCTTACATCTGGACTTTACTTGCTTATTTGAAGTAATTTTAGAGTTTTTTTACTTAAATTGTTGATTTCTAATAATTTTTTAAGAAGCATGACTATTCAACTTAATTATATCTATTGTTGAGATGATTATTAATTAGTATGAAGGTAATATAGGAATAAAAACCTTCCACGTCGCTTTATTTTATGGTCAATCATGATGCTACTGAGTGTGCGTGTTTACTCACTCTACTTTGCACATCTTTTGTTTGCTGGTATTGATAAAAGTTTTACTGCTGGTCGAGGCACATTAGGATTTTAAGAAGTTGCTTGGTGTTATCAGGTAATCTTTTCCGTTGATCTACAACAACAATTTCTAAATCTTTTACTTTATTCTGCCTCTCATTCTTGTACAGTGTATTTCATATTTCAAACTTGTATTTGTAGAGACCCATATAATCATTTTATGTTTTTTGAATCTTTACCCCTATTTGACCTTTCCAATAGTTTCTTTATCTTTTTTTATGAATTTTAGGGATGGCCAACATGAATCTTGAGGTTATTGGATGTATTTTAGGGAAGACTTTTAGTTTTGAAAGTATAAAATTTGAATGTTTGACCAAAATTGATATTTTAAATTAACGGGGTGAGATTTTAGTTTTGACTATTTCATTAGTTCTGGAGCTAGATTTATGAATTAGTTAGATATTTTGCACGGATCTCGAGGCAATCAGGAGTGATTTGGACCCTTGGTTGAGATTCTAGTTATTTAAAAATTTTAGTTCCTCCATTGTCAACATTTAGTCAATATGACCTCATAAAGGTGATTTGATGATTTTAATAAGTCTGAAATGCATTTTATGACTGATTTGCATATTTGATTTGTGTTTGAAATGTTCCGAATGAATTCAGAGGTTCTATTTAAAGATTGGCTTATTTTTGGGTATTGCTGATAACTAGTACCAGTGGTTCTTCTGCGGGTTCGTGAAGATGGATGTGAGTTAGCCTTCACATTCATGGTTGTGTCTTTGTATTCGCGAAGAGGGAGGGGGATGTGATGACCCTAAATTATGCTTCGCATTCATAAAGGGTGGTTGCGTTCGGATAGAGCATATTTGACCTGGATGGATTTAAATTCCCATTTTGAACTTAGAATCTCGACTATTAGAGCTTGGGAGCTCGAATTAAGGCGATTTCAAAGGGGTTTTGCTCATTTTGGCTAGAGGGTAAGAATATAACCTTATATTTGGTATTTTTCTCACTATCGCATCATTTATTTTATGATTTAATATGCATTCGGGTATTAGAAAATAGAGTTTTTGTATCAAAATTTGAGAAATTATATTTTGATGATTTGGAGGTCGATTTGGATTTGATTTTTGATGAAATTTCATATTTGAGACCTTGTGTTATGGATAAACTAATTATGAAATAAATTATTATTTTGACCTTGGGAGCTCGAGGTTGGTTTTTGAGTTGACTTTTTCAGCACAAGATGAAATTATAGTAATATGGTTATCAATAGACTCATATAAAATCATATAGAACATGTTTTTGATAGATTAGGAGTAATTTGATATGATTTGGAAAGCAAATGTCTATTTGTAAAGGTTCATGGCACATTTCCTCAACTTTCAAGATAGTTTATGGTTTACATTATAAATATTGCAAGGGAGATAAATATTTTAATTGATTATGATGGGTTTGGGACGTGTTATTTATACTAGTATATTGCGAAAGTCCTTTATTGTCAAATACATTGAATGTATGGCATATTATATGCAATCTAGGTTGTAACATAGCTAGCAAACAATCTATGAATTGAGTTTACTTGATTGATTGTGGCTAGATAAGCCTTGATTGAATGGTCAATTGCTGACCTGAAAATTTGATTATCTTTCATACTAAAAAGCAACTAAGGCTAATTAATATATATTTTGTGTTGTGTACTAATTTTTATACACATTTATATTACTTTTAATAATTCATGATATTTATCAGCAAATTGTATCTATTCGACTTGATTTACTGAAATTCATACTCCTTTAAAAAACTTTCATCTATTCTTGTATTATCGATGAGAAATAATTCCGGCTTGTGATACTCGAATGAGAAATGATTTCAGTGAGTTTACATCATACATGTCGATGGAAAATTGTTCTGGCGAGTGATATGCCGAGAAAACTTTCAGGGAGCCCAATGAAAAATAGTTTCAAGCATTTATATGGATATCGTGACTCCCTCATCAAACCCGCCACTAGAAAATCCACCGATGAAAGCGTGTGTACACCAATTAACTTTTGGCCAGTACATTTCCAATACATGGTCATATTTTTGCAAATCATCCTTACTCTTATTATATAGATTTTCTTTTAACTCTATAAAACTTTTCATAACGAAAAAACTCACACATTTGATTTTGGTTGATCAAATTCAAGAAATTAAAAGAAATTCCTTATTTTCGAATACGACGCTTAGCTAGAAAGATATTCATAAATTTATTAAAAAATAATAGTTTAGCATCTTTTCCAATTATTTCACTTTATCAAGTAAAATTTTATNCAATTATAATTTTTTTTTCTCATCAATTTACATAATTATGATTATTTTTAATCAAAGTCACATAACTATGTAATCTAACGGAAAATTCATAAAATTCTCATCCTACTAAGAAGAAAATCATAATTTTCGTAGAATCAACCTTCCAGTTAGTTTGAACTCTTTTTCTATTTTTGATTGATCTAACAAATACAAATCTAATTAAGAAACCCTTATCCGACCCAATTTTTAAATCTTCCAATGTTTGTTACTCCATCAAAATTTTACCATCTCAAATATATCCAATTCTTTATGTACCCCGAATTTTGCATCCCCATTTTAAAAATTTTGCCCAAATTAATATTCCTTTCGTCCCTGTTTATGTGATTTTTTTTAAGTCATTATAATAAAGAATGATATTTTTCTCCTATTTAGTTAAAATTTAAGTTTAAACTTCTCATTTTATTGTCAATGAAATATGTTTTAGTCACAAATATTTATATCTTCTTTTAGATCATAAATTTCAAAAATCTATTTTTTCACTTCAACTATGTATCCAATCAAGCATTTTCTATGTCGATTTTCATATCCACACCTTTTTTCACTTAAAACCTCATGTAAAATACTTCAAGAAAACATCTCTAATCAATCAAACAACTAAAAAAATCAATGAATTAGAAAGCATTTAGTATAAAATTATTATTTCTGATGCACTAGTAAATTTTTTATGCACAAATAACTACTAGTAGTAACTATATTCCATTTCGAGCTATCCAACAAACAAAATATAACACTTTCCACTACATATATACAACCCATTTTGATTAGCTTTAAAAAATTAGCTCTTAACAAAAAGAGCTTAAAAGCCAAGAAGTAAAGAAATTGGAATCCCCCAACTTATAGATTTTACTTGTTTTAAATATTTTTTGCCAAACACTTTAAAGAACTTCAAAAAAAAATTAAAAATTGATTTGACCATCTTTTTATCTTTTTCAAACAAGCTCTTGCTACACTTTCCAAAAATTTGGTCGGGTTACCATCTTTTAATTGGGTCTTTATTTATATGATTAAATAATTAAAAAAGATAAAGATATATGATAAAAAAATTATCACACTCATCAGAAGGTTGAAGGTTTTGATAATTGTGATTTTTTTTATCAGTAGGGCTAAAATTTGATGATTTTTCTATTAGAAACATAGTTATGTGAATATGGTAAAAAACAATTATAATTATTGTAATAATTTATGAAATTTAATCATAGGTCCTAATGTAAGAAATCTCTTTAGATCTGTAGAAATGTTATACAACTCTTAACATAATTATAGAGAAACTGTTAAATATTTATAAAGGTTCATAGAGTAGTCCTATCACTATTTAAATAAATAATCCAGCAAATGAGTATGGAATGTTCAAGCTATTTCAAAAGAATGATAACTTCCAAGTATGTATATATCTCGTTTGATTTATGATTATAAAATTATTCTTTTAATAGTTTTTATAACAAGATTGATATTTTTTTATTTTCGATCAGAAATTCTTGAGATATTTTCATAGAACGGTCAAAATATAATTTTATATTTGATTGTCATAAACTGAAAATAACATTTACTTGATGAAGTAATAAATACAGATATTCAAAAGTGGGAAGAGTGAATAAAAAGTTGATTATCGAAAAAAAAAGAAACTAAGTTAAGTGGAGGACATCATATGATAAACTTTGTTTGAATATTTTCTGGGTGATGTGAGGTTAGAAGAAAGAAATGCATCAGCCAACATATTACCAACTCGTATTTGTGCTGCGGTTGTGAGATGAATGCCATCAGGATTTAATGGTAGTCCGTTCGCATCTACCTTCACTACATTTGAGAGTTCAACTTCTATCTGAGCTTGTCTCACTATATCTCCAAATTTCCCTTTAAACCATGGACTTGGAACATGTAGAATAACCTGTAAAATCAACCAACTACGATAGAATTACTTGAATCAAAATACTTTCATGCACCTAGTTTATGGGGGATGGGGATCGATATCCTCTGATTAAAAAACAAAACAAAAAAAGGTTATATTATACCATTAGAAGTGGAAGCAGAGGAGAGTTTAAATCGGTGCGCAGATCATGAATGAATTTCTGGAGATTGGATTTGTAATGAGTTGCATCAAACTCGGTCCTTATATCACTCTCACCATGAAACCACAAGAGTCCTCGAAGTTCTCCTCCATCTCTTAGAGAAATTTTAACTTTTCTCAGCAACTGCTCGTATGGCATATTCCCATGAGACCACCATCGAATTCCTTTTCCCGACACAGAACAAGGGACTAAACCTATTACACCAAACTTTGGATCCTTCTTAAGAACTGCATTGGCAAATGCCATTCCAGGTCCAATTCCACAATTCCGAACACAATCAACTCCATAATTTAGAGGCTCCTTAGCTATTTCCCAATGCAAACCCGGACTAAAAAGTTGATCTCAAATCAAAAAAGGTCTCTGATTTAATGATTATGTGTTCCATTTGCAATGTAATTATTTCAAACTTATCTAATTTTCAATTCAAGATTCCTATAATTGCTTTGTTCGTATTCTCTAGATTAAAAATACATAATGGATATCAAACTGGACATGAGCATTTAGTAGCTACAAAAGTCATCTTGTATTTGCGAATAACTAAAAATTAACCTGATTGACCTTCGAAGCTCAAGTCCACTTCATGTTGTGTTTTCATTAGAAGAGCAGTACCATGAACACATGTATTATGTGGTAAACACAAGTTGTTTGGTTTAGACTGTTGATTGTCCACTCCATTGTTTAGCCCATAAATTTGGAGCACATCATTAATTAATATTAGGTATAATAAATTTGAAACAAATCATTAATTAGTATTAGGAAATAAATTTGGAACAAAGCATTAGTTAGTGTTAGGCTAGATCTTAGGTGATAAACAACTCAAAGTGTAGTAGCAAACTCCCAACAACAGTATCAAAGAAACCAATTTCACAGGAATTCAAGTTTAAGAATAGGTTAAGGCATCCAATTTTATCAGCAACTAACAAAGACATTCAGTCCAACAGCCAAATTCACAACTAGAAAGTGCGATCAAAATTTCTTGAAGATGAATCTCAACAATAGCTGCATTAGATGTGTCTCAGTTCAAACTCAAGAAAAACAGGTTCAAACTCGTTCAGCTTCTCAAAACTTTCAGAAATTTAGATTTCAAATCAAAATTCACAACAACAACAACAACAAAGATGAAATTTTAGTTCTCGCTGCAATAACGATCTTATGTCAAATTTATGAATTTATAGTCGGTCAATCTCGAAAATTTGAGACAGTCTCAATTTAAACTCAAGGAGTCAAACCTGAATCATAGAGGTGAATTCAAGTTTGTGGCTACGTATATAAGCTTCCACACAAATCCCAAAAATGGATGAACTCAACTACAACTTAGCCTAGGAGAACTTCTATTTGAATTCAAGCAGTAATATAATAGAGGAAAAGAAAAACTTAAATTCAATAAAAGACATAGAATTGAGAAACACGAAAGTTTATACAGTTTAACCAAAGTCATTCAAGAATAATACAAACAAATTAAATGCACTTTCTCAGCCACATGTATCAAATGAGGATCCTAGGAAAACAGTTGCTGAAAATATTTTTCCCTCTGTTACCTCCTCATACATTCGGAATAATATCATTAACATCGGAAGACATGTCAATATTTTTTTCAAGCATTTTTTTGAAAAATAGATTTCACTATTTAAGCATATAAAAGTTAGCTTCTTAATTTCAAAGTGCTAACTACTAAGCTTAAGTGCCGATAAGGCTAGGTGATTCTCCACTCATAGTTATATTTAGGCCAAGACTTATTCTACAATTATTTAAAATTATAACATGAGGCCTAAATTCTAGTAAAATGAATGTTCAAATACTAAAATTATCTTAACTATCTCTTATGACTGAAAAATATCACTTACTNTTCTTGTTGGTCTTTGTCATCTTATTCAGTACCTAAATTCTAGTAAAATGAATGTTCAAATACTAAAATTATCTTAACTATCTCTTATGACTGAAAAATATCACTTACTCACACTACAATTGAGCCTTGATGTTTCATTATAAAAAGAATGAATCTTGTCAAAATATTTTCTAATAGTCTTGGCCTACTTCATTAGTAACTTTGACACTTTTGAGTTGAAGTGCATATAGTACAACTCAAAAGCTTAACACAGATGATAACTCAAATGTACCTTTGGAAAATCTGATAACTTAACTTGGAAGACCTGCAACCTGACATGTAAAGGAGATATGAGTAGGATCATGTTAAAATAATACAATACCAAAATTAAATCAGTTAAGGAAACTAGATTCTTACTGAAAAAGTCTTGTGAGTGTCTATCTTCATTGATTTCCAAGTCTTCATGAGAACAAATACATTGCATTCTATTTCTCTCCTTAACCATATGACTAAAAGAATAAGTCATTTTTATTAGTACTGCAATTGGTAGTATAGATGTATACAAGAGTGGTAAAGTTATCCACCTTTCATCCATGAAGCCTGATGTATCACTGTCCCCCATCATCCTGACAATCCATCTGTTATAAACAAAATATATCTGTTAATATACATATATCCCTAAAATTTCATGATTTTTCAATGGTTTACCCATGATAGTTGAATCATTATCAGTAGTCAGTTACTATATGGGCAAGAATTTCAGTAACGAATGTTGTTAGGACTTTTTGCTGAAAAAAATGAACTATCAAGAATGCATCTATATAAGGGAGAACGCTAAACTTGTATAGACATTTAATTTTCATAAATTAATTAGTTTGTGACCTTTAAGACGATAATGAATACTTCTGGCAACAGTTCACTTCTACAAGTAATGTTAGTATTTCATACAAACTTTCAACTAAAAGGTATCTAAGTAATTGTGCACATATTCTACTGTCCAAGAATAAAATACTTTAGATATAAACAAAATACAATACATACCTCTCAAGATTACAATGTCTAAATTCTCCACAACAAGAGTTTGGTACTCTCGCATATCTTTGCTATTTCTAAGATGGTTTGCTTCCTTCTCAATGTTGGATGAATGATTGACAAAGAAGCCTAGTGTAAAAAATACCTGCAAATAATTATTTCTATCGAGTAAAATAAATCTCATTGATAGAAGCATCTGGAGGATATAAAAATTGAGACTGAAAATTACATGTAAGCATATCAACAACAAGAATCACATGTGTTATTTGAAGAAAGCTATGTGTTAACACAAGAAGAACCAGAAAAAAATTGATTAATTATCACAACCTTACTTTCAGAAGCAGTGTATAAGAGCTTAAACAAATAATAGAACAACCTCGATATTGATATAGAAACACATGCACCACTTCATATAATAAAAAAAATAAACCCTAGAACATACACCCATAACTGGACCAACAACTGAAGCTATCATCTCAAGCCTCAACATCGAACTATTAGACAACAAAAGGAATTAAAAAAGAAAATTGTATAAAAGTCAAACCATTGTAACAGACGGAGAAATTTTTTGAAGAAAATACATGAAAGTGGATGTTTGAAGGAGTAGTCGCCAAACAACATTTTCTGCAGTTCGAATTTGAACTGGTTGAATATGAGGCAATCGACGGAGATGACGAATTCGCTCGTGTGAATCAAAACTATTTAAAGTGAACTTGTGAAGAGAACCTTTACGACTTTGATTCATCCTTTCCAATTTTCAACGCCGACCTAGCTGACTAATTTGGGCGAGTTGAAAGGCACAGATGGAGGAAACTTAAAATTAAAAATGAATTGGAAGAGAAATGACAAAAATACAAATTAACTTTTAGAATTAAGTTTATCGGCTATTCTTTCTAATTGTCACTAAAAAGTGCTCTCGTCACTAGTTAAGGCTTGATTGCCAGGAATATTTCAGTTTATACTAGAATTAACGTCAATTCACTTATGGACACTAAATAACTGCTAAAAGCGTTCTTTGTTATAGTGACAATTAATTTTTATTAAAAAACATGTAATTAAGGATGTCTTTTGTAAACCATACAATATTCATAATCCAAAAAAAAATCACATGAACACGATATAAACTAGGCTCACCTATAATAGAGATGAAGCAGGATTTTTGCTTGCACATGGACCATTCTGATCCTGTAATAAGTCAAAAGTCTCTAAAATCAGACCCGAGGTATGAAATGAAGAAAACAATAGAATTTTCACCAGATCGCAGGACGAACCATCAAATGACTCGTTAGAACACTTGACGGATCGTCAAGTGATCCATTAGGTGGTGAGAGTTGGAGAAAATGTGGGATTTAGAGAGTATTAACGACTGGAAGAGTGATTCGTTAAGTGTGTTGATGAGTCATTAAGAGGAGGCATTAAGTGAGGATCAGAGAGTTGAAATTGTGCTCCAGAGGTAACGAATAGTACTAATCACCCGTCATGATGACTAATCGATCGTTAGGTGATCCATTAGGTTTGCCGAGGTGAAACTTCCAATCAAGTTATTAAGGGAATTTTCGTACTTTCTATGTTTTTAAATCCTAAACTAAGTTGTTTTGAGCTCCTAAAAGGGTGTATTAGAGGGTTTTATTCTTTTCTACTCCTCATTATATTCCTAATATCTAATGTTGAAGATCAAATACCCTCAAGTCCTTAAGCAATCAAGGTTCTCCTTCTTCTCCAATTCTCTTGTGTTTCAAACCCTAGCAAAATCTCTTCAAGCGTACGTATGTAGGATCATGAATGGGGAATTTTTTTCTACCCTCATGCCAAATTCAAACTCAATTTCATGAATTCAAGTCTCCAATCATGATTTTATGAATTTCTAGGGTTAGACCAACTTTGACGAAAATTCTCATGATCTTCTATGAATTCAATTCTCTTATGATTCAATCCATGATTTCTGATTAAAATTGCATGATTTATATTAAAAGCTCTCATAATCCATATTTTCAAGTTATGATGAATTATTCAATTATGTATGAATTTTATGAATCTCAAGCTTATGTATCATAATCGGTCTCTGACATTATTTTTCATGGGCTAGTTCACGTATGTTATGCAATTTATGAATATCATGATTTCTAACTAGCGCATATAAAACCAAGTGTGTTTCATGATTATGATATGAGAACTATGTATGTTTTTGAAGTAGTATTTTACACCGAGTAGGTCAGGGTTCAGCGTACCAAGTCTCAAAACTACATGCCACCGTAGGTATGATAGAGATCCTCGCTAGAAAGTGTTTCCCCTACCTGAATGGGCTCATGAATGATATCACACCTTCATGGGGTTCTTACCCTTGGCAAGGTATGAACAGTTCACCAACCAGGGTTACAGGTTGGTCTCTTTGTATGCTCACATCGAGTATGTCAATTATGAGAATCTCTCATTATTTCTTATGATTTAAGTTATTCATGTTCAGGATGTATGATATCATCTTTTATAATGTTTTGACCCGTGGATCAATTTATGTGTTTTTACTTATGATTTCAAACATGTTAAGCCTTGTGATTTTACTTTCAAACATTGGGTCATCATGCTCTAGTTTTTGATGAACAACTCATGTTTATGACTTTATTACAATTACAATTTATAGCATGTTGTCCTTATTCTCATATTTTACTTATCCTATAGTCAGTACATTCAAAGTACTGATCACATACTTTTGTGCTATATCATCTTATGATATAGGTTCAAGTGACCTGTCTCAGCCCCCCGCTAGATTCTATTCTGCTCTAGCTTCAGCATAGTTTTAGTGAGTCCTCATCATTTGAGGATTTCAGTTTTGATGCATATCCTTATTATGTCTTTTCAGTTTCAGACTTAGTAAAGCTAGTTGGGGGATTTTGTCCCTTCAACTCATCTTATGATTAGAGGCTTTTCAAATAATTATGTATAGATATTCAGCAGTTGACTGGTCATTTTAGTTTTGATGCCTTATGATATCTTAGACTTCCGCTTATGTCTTATAATATGGTTATTTCGGTAAGTTGTATGCTTATTCTTATATCATTCATTTACCATGGGTTAGCTTGGAGTCATATGTGGTTCTAAGTCCCGTGTCACTTTAAGGGTCTAGGCTCAGGTCATGACAAACTTAGTATTAGAGCAATAGGTTTAGATGTGTCCTAGGGTATCTGAAAACTGCGTTAAGTAGAGTTCTTTTTATTGGTGTGAAGTGCGCCACACTTATGAGGAAGAGGCTACAAGACGTTTTAGGAAATTTCCCTTCTTCCATGATCTATGTAGTGCGATGAAGTTCAACCCTCTCTATTCTTCTAACTTGAGCTATATGTGTTTGCAAAAAATGCCTTCGCGTAGAGTCAATGGAAGGAGAAATGACAGTCTCTATAGAGATGGGCATCGACCAGCCTTACCAGCTCTAGCGAATCCTTTGAATGAGCAAGTGACTTATCCTGAATTATGGTTTCTTTTCAGATGTTATCCCAAGCTATGAAAGCCAGGTCAACTAGTAGGGAGTTGCACCGGTGAACCCCAATGGGGTTGCCGCAGTGGCAAGGGTGCGAGAATTCACCAGAACGAACTCGCTAGAGTTTCATGGTTCTAAGGTGGATGAGGATCCACAAGAATTTATTGAGGAGATCCAAAAGATTACCTAGATTATGGGGGTTTCAGGAGAGAAGAGTGTAGATTTGGCCTCCTATTAGCTGAAGGGGGTAGCTCACATTTGGTTTCAACAGTAGAAGGAAGGTCATAAAAAGGTCGTAAGAAAGGTGTAGTTCCTATCGATTGGGATGAATTTATAACAACCTTCTTGGACAGGTTCTTTCCCCAAGAGATGAGGGAAACCAATGTTGTAGAGTGTATCAACTTGAAGAAGAACAACATGTCGGTTCAAGAGTATGCTTTAAAGTTCACTCAGTTATTGAAGTGCACTTAGGAGATGGTTGCCGAGCCAAGGGCTCAAATGAGTAAGTTTGTGTCGGGTTCTAAGATTTAGTGGTCAAGGAGTGTAGGACTGCTATGCTAATTAGTAACATAGATATCTCTCGAGTCATGATTCATGCCCAATAGATTGAGGAAGAGAAGTTGAAGGAGAAGGAGAGGGAGACCAAGAAGGATAGGGTAGGACACTTTGAGTACTCCTAGTGGAGGATTGGTGATGGACATCGTCCGCAGTCTCAGTAGAGGTCATTAGCCCTAGTTCCATCATCAGCTAGTGTCCCATCTAGGTCTAGAGATGATCAGACAAGTAGAGCATCAGGCTCTAGAGGTTAGAGAAGCATGTCAAAGGAGCGAACTTTTCCATCTAGCTAAAAGTATGGTAGAAACTACCCTAGATGATGCTTGGTGGGCTTAGATGCTTATTTCATGTATGATAAGCCCAATCAAGGACTTAGAGATTATCCTCTAGTCAGATAGGGTGCCGATAGAGGCTGTACCCCAACCATATCATCAGCATCCCTAACAGCTCACCTATCAAACAGGGTGTATTCTCTAGTGCCGTCGGGGGGCAATGCTAGAACCAGTTCTATGTGCTTTCATCCCTTTACGAGCAGGAGCATTCACCGGATGTGGTAATGGGTATGTTATGAGTTTTTCATTACTAGATCCAAGGGCCACATTATCCTTCATGACTCCTTATGCTGCTTTCAATTTTGGTGTCAGTATCCAAATCCTCTCAGAATCATTCTCAATCTCCACTCCTATCGGTGAATTAGTTATAGCCCGACAGGTATATAACAATTGGCCTGTCACAGTTTTTTCCAAAAGGCCACCTTAGCCGACTTGGTAGAGTTAGATATGAAAAACTCTAATGTTATCTTCAACATGGATTAATTGTCTAATTTTTGTGCTTCAGTTAATTATAGAACCCAATCAGTAGAGTTTCATTTTCCAGGTGAACAAATCCTAGAGTGGAAGGGTAGTTTGATGGTTCTTGTAGGCTTCTTTATCTCCTACCTTAAGCCTAGAAAGATGATCTCCAAGGGTTGTGTATTCAATTTAGTTCTGGTTAAGGATTTTAATTCCAAAACCCCGACTCTTTGGTTAGTCTTGATTGCTTGTGAATATCTGGAGGTATTCTCAGATGATCTTCCAGGTGTCCTTCCCGAATGAGAGATTGACTTTGGTATCAAATTTCTCCCTGATACGCAACCCATATATATTCCTCCTTACAGAATGGCTCTAGCCTAGCTAAAGAAGTTGAAAGAACAATTGAAGGATCTCTTAGATAAGGGTTTCATCAGGCCTAGTAAGTCCCCATAGGGTGCTCAAATCCTTCTTTTGAAAGAAAAATATTTCTCTCAAGATGTGCATCGACTATCGTAGTTGCACAAAGTCACAATCTAGAATAAGTATCCACTCCCTAGGATTGATGACTTGTTCGACCAATGTCAAGGTGCCAAATGCTTTTCAAAGATAGGGCTCATATGCGATTATTACTAACTTAGGGTTAGGGAGAGTGATATTCCAAAGACAGCCTTCTGGACTCGGTATGGTCACTATGAATTTGTAGTTATGTCTTTTATACTAATGAATGCCCCTGCAACTTTCACGGATTTGATGAATAGGTTATTCAAACAATACTTGAATATGTTCTTCATTATTTTCATAGATGATAGCCTTGTGTATTCTTAGAGTGAAGAGGAGCATGCCGCTCATCTGAGGATTATGTTGCAAACTCTTAAGGACCGTCAACTATTTGCTAAGTTTAGCAAGTGCGAGTTTTGACTGCAGTCAGTTGCATTTCTAGGCCATATGGTGTTTAGTGAGGGTGTTCAGGTAGACTCTCATAAGATAGAGACGGTGAAGAACTGGCCTACACGTGTCAGCCCTACTGACTTCAGGAGCTTTATGGGTTTAGCTGGCTACTACTGGAGGTTCGTAGAGGGATTTTCATCCGTTGCCGCAGCTTTGACTAAGCGACGAGTTGGTAATTTACCAACTCATTAGGCTCTTAAGCTTGAGTTTTTGCTTAGTTTTGAGTTGATTATATGGATTTTATGCCCTTTTTGCCTTTGTTGTGTGCAGATGCCTAAATGTGTAGAAAAGAGAAAAAATGGAGCAAAAAGAAGGAAGTGGGAGCAAATCGGTGGTCCACTGATGAAAACTAGTGAAACGCCGATTATCACTGCCTCTGAGGAAAAATGCCACCGGAAAAATGCGATTGGCCAACAACAACTCGCTGGACCAGTCACCGAATACCATCCGATTTTTTGGAATGAAGAACAAAAACTTGGCGATTCACAGATTGAGATCAACAAAACGTCGGTTGAACCGCTGATGCTCACTGGAGTTTGGTGATAATGCAGATAATGTACTCGGTGGTTCACAGATTTGAACTTACGAATCGCTGATGCCTCCGCCGATTCTAGAATGATACTCATGGGTAAAATTGTTTGGCTCGGAAAAAGAGATAGAAGATGCCCTATTTTCATGGATATAGATACCAGAGGAAGTACTGTGTACAAGAGGAGGGAGAGCAGAGCATATCGCATCATCTTTTCCTTTCTTAGCTTTAGAACATTCTTTTAGCAGAGAAAAAGTAATTTTTATTGGTAGACTTTGAAAAGTACTATTCTCTACTTCTTCTTCCTAATAGTAAGGTACATCCATTGTTGGAGAATATTTGTGGATTTGATTTTACTGCTCTTGTTATTAAATTCAATGCGTTTATTGATTGTGCTTTTGAATTTCTTAATCATGAGTAGCTAAATCATTAACTAGAGGTGTGTGATGATGGATACTTAATTAGAGTTGGTATTGTTAGAGTCATCTTTATATTGTTTAAATAAGTGTAAATCTGTTAGATTCTCTTTAATCGTAATTGTCAGGACCAGGTAAGCTCTATTGTGGTAATGTCGGTTATATGACNGTGTGATGATGGATACTTAATTAGAGTTGGTATTGTTAGAGTCATCTTTATATTGTTTAAATAAGTGTAAATCTGTTAGATTCTCTTTAATCTATAAAGGAAGATCCATTGATTATGATGTGGTTCTATTTATTCTTGCTTGATTGTTGCTTGTAATAGAATAATTAAGTATTGGAAGAGAATTTAATAGTAGATATGGATGAGAGATTGTGAAATTAGGCTAGAAATAGCTAAAATTGCAGTCTCACTCCTCATTAGTAGCTACTAGCTAGAAATTAGTACAACTACTAATTCAAATCTGATTGGATTGAGCTAAATAGTGGCTAGAGGTTTGATAAAACTCTAGTAAGAGGTAGTTATAAGGCTGAAGAGCTGTAATTACCCACTTCCCGAGATTATTTACACTAATTGAACTTATAATATGGCCTAGAACGTCCCTATCTAATTAGTGTATCATCTACACCACACCTCTAGCCTTTCACATTCTTGTTGACAACCTTGCTGATCTTGCTATTTTGTTCAGCCAAATTACCAAATATAATCCACTACAAATTCCAATCCCCCAAATTTATTCGTTTTTATGTTAACTTTAAGTGGTGCAAGCTAACTTCAATTTCTCAACCAACACTTGCAATTATCATTCACTAGTCCTCATGGGATCTGACCCCGACACCTGTCGGGTTACTTGTTTTGATACTTCTACTGTGTATATTCTTTGCATGAAGGATTTATTTTGTACGTTATCACTAAGTTGACTCATAAAAGGCCAAACTTCAGTGTCTGATGCTTGTGAGAGGAGCTTTTAGGAGTTAAAGGCTCGGGTTATTTATGCTTCCATCTTGACCCTTTCAAAGAGCATGAATGACTTTGTGGTGTATTGTGATGCCTCTAAGATTGGCCTTGGGTGTGTGTTGATTTAGCATGGGAAGGTAATTGCTTATGCTTTAAAATAGCTTAAGACTCATGAGAGGAATTACCCGATCCATGACCTTGAGTTAGCAGTGGTGGTGTTTACCTTGAAGATTTGGAGGTACTATTTATTTGGAGTTGTAACACCCCAAAAGTTCCTAAGACTAGATTCTAGATTGGAAATATGATTAGCAGAAAAATTTTGAAAAAATATTTCAGAATGACTCATTGTACGAGTCGTGGTGTGGAGTAATGGGTCATGGGATTAAGTCGTGGTGAACTTCTGGTTGACAGATCCTGGACCAACGAGCCAAGGTACGACCTGTTGGTTGATGTGGTGACTTGTAGTCATGAGACATGGTCAATATCTAAAGATCTTGGGACTATGAGTCACAATATGACTCATATGTCCTTGTGATGGGCCATTGTCAGGAGTCATTGTTTGATTTTGGTGTTCCTAGGATAGGTAGTACGAGTCATGGTACGACTCATTATTGGAAACAATGAATTTTGGTAAGTGGCCATGGTGAGAAGCAATAAAGTTGGGAAGCTTGGTCCAGTGGAAACGGAAGGGTGCAATAATCCATTGTCACCAGTAACGATTCATGTATGTGTTCATTGGGAGGATTACAAAAACCACGCATGATATCAGTGATGTCAATGAGAGGAAGTGAGGAGTCATTGTGACGAGTAACAACTCATCCTATCTAGTCATTGTTTGAAGGTCTGAGAACTGGGGAAACTTGGATGGTAGTGACGAGTGATACCACGAGTCGTGGTATGGAAGGACGATTCGTGGCATCTAGCAGTGAGGTTTTTCTTACGAAATCATTAAGGACATTTTCATAAATTCTAAGATCCTAAGTCCTCAACTATGCCATTTTATTCTTGGAAAATAGTGTTTTGAGGGTATTATTCACCCAATATAATCCATTCCTCCCCTAACACCCTAATTGGAAGATCAAAGTCTCTCAAAACCTCTCAAGAATTTCTAGGGTTCTTTCTCAAATTCTCCCTAAGTGCAATTGGGGTTTCGAGGATAATTGTTGATTGTTAATTCTAGGTATGTGGGCTTACCAATGATGGGTTCTTTCACCCACATGCCTCTTATTTCAAGCAAATTCATGATCACCCATTCCCCAAGCCCTATTTTTGAAATATTAGGTTTATGTTGGGTTATAAAATTCCTCGGTGATATTCTTATGGGTATAGATGAACTGATACAAATTTATGATTTCCATGATTGGGGTTTTATGATTCCTACAGGATCTCATGAAATTATGGTCCCTTATGTTACAACTATGATTATGAACTCTTAGTGAGAAATCATTTTTTTTAAATTCTATGATCCTTTTATGATTTCAACACTCTTAAGTCCTAAGTTATGTTTTATGATGTATGTACATGATTTCCTACAAGAAGCCTTCATGAATTTATGAATTTCAAGTATGAGGATTTTCTCAATTATGTATAACTTTCATGAATATTAGGATTATGACTATGGCCGACTCAAGGACCCTTATTTTATGGCTAGTTCACGTATTACAAGAATGTTCACGATTATTATGATTTAAACTAGCCCATGAACTTCATGTATGATTTCACGACATTTATTATTATCCATGTGCATGTTTATAAGAGTAGTGTCTAGCATTGAGTATACCCGGGGTTCATACAGACCCCGAGTCTCAGAACTACGTGCCAATGAAGGTTGATATTCATGTTAACCCTACGGGGTCTCTTTAGTGATCATTCTTTACCCTAACAAGGCTTAGGAAGGCTCTGCCCATTTGAACGAGATAGTTGGGGCATTATGTAAGCTCTATCATGATGATGTTGGTTATGACGTGTCCTCTCATTGTTCCATGTGTTTTATGCATGACTATGATTATGATACTTTGGCTCAAGTTAAGTTTTACAAGATTTCTCTTATGATTACGATTATGACAAGATAATGAATAGTTTTGAAAACCTTGAGCCCTCATGTTTCAATTATGATTATTACTTCATGTTTTTCTTGAAATGTCCTATTCTCATGAACTTTCATGTTTAATTGTCCTCTTTAATTACCTTCATACTTAGTACTTTTCAAGTACTGACCACATACTCTATGTTGTATCGTTTCATGATACAGGTCCAAGCGATCAGACTTAGCCCCACCTTTAGTCTTACTCCCACCTAAGACTACATTAGTCTAGTCTTAGTGAGTCCTCATCTATTGAGGACACTCTGTCAGTTTATGTTTTGTATGTTATTTCAGTTTCATACTTTAGCGAGTTAGTTGGGGGCGTTTATCCCATCAGCTCATCAAATATTTTATAGGCTTTTCAGACGGTATGTAAATGTTTCAGCTCATGTTGAGTGTTGACTCCATTTATGTTATGTTGACATACTTTAGACTTTCGCCTATCCATGCTTTTAATTTAATTACTTCTTTTCTATTCTTTTAAGTCATGCTATGTATGTTCCATGGGTTAGCTTTGATCCATTCGTGGTTCTAGGTTCCATGTCTCAATCCAGGATCCTTTCTTGGGTTGTGACAAACTTGATATTAGAGTATTAGGTTTTGAAGTGTCCTAGTGTGTCTGAATGATGCATTAAGTAGAGTCATTTTCATGGGTGTGAAGCGCGCCACACTTATGATGAAGAGGCAACAAGACATTTTAGGAAACTTTCTTTCTTTCATAATTCTGTCTCGTGCTATGAGTTCAACTCTCTCTCTATTCCTCTAACTCTAGCTTTAGGAGTTTGTAGAATTATGCCTCCCACCGAGTTAGTGGTAGAAGAAATGGAAACGGAAATGTCTATGGCAATGGAAATGGAGATGGGCATATGCAGGCCCCACCAGCTCCAGTAGATCCCTTGCCTGAGCAAGTTACCCGTGCCGAGTTTCGGGCTACCTTCCATCTGTTTGCGGATGGAACGCTGTGCTAAGCTTGACTTGTGTACCAAGTCCTTTTTGGAAAGATCTCCAGAACTGAGAGGTAAACTGAGTACCTCTATCCGATATGATGGACAAGGGCACTCCATGCAACCGAACCAACTCCCGAATGTATAACTTGGCATAATCCTCCACTGAATCGGTATTTTTGACCGGTCGAAAATGAGCAGCCTTGGTCAACCTGTCCACCACAACCCAAATGGAGTCATACTGTCTACGAGTCGGGGCAAACCTATTATGAAGTCCATGTTGATTTCTTCCCACTTCCTTGTAGGAATGCTGATGTCTTGAAGTACACCTCCCGGTTTCTAATGCTCAACCTTTACTTGCTGACAGTTCGGGCACTTGGCTATGATTCTACAATATTCCTCTTCATGCCATTCCACCAATAGATTTCCCGCAAGTCATGGTACATCTTGGTGGCACCCGGATGGATAGAATACCTGGATCCATGAGCCTCATGCAACATCCGGCTCCTCAAATTATCCACATCTGGAATACATAAGCGACCCTGGTATTGAAGAACACCATCTCCCCCTTTGGAGAAGACCTCTACCTTTTGATTTTTAATGGCTTCTTTTGACTTTACCAATATCAGATCCTCATCTTGTCTAGCTTTCACATCAGTCACCAAAGACGACTCTGATCCGTTCTGAATAACAATATTGCCGTCGGTCGAGTCAACCAACCTAACTCCCAACCTTGTGAGTCGATGCACCTCCTTCACAAGCTCTTTGTTTCCTTCATCCACATGAGACACACTCTCCATAGAGAGTCTACTAAGTGCATCTGCTACAACATTGGCCTTACCCAGGTGGTAAAGGACGCTCATATCATATCCTTAAGTAGCTCCAACCACCTCCTTTGCCGAAGATTGTCTTTCTGCGTGAACACATATTGCAAGCTCTTGTGGTCTATGAATAAATCCATGTGGACCCCATATAAATAATGTCACCATATCTTCAAGGCGAATACCACAACGGCCAATTCAAGATCATGGGTCGGGTAATTCTTCTCATGAACTTTCAGCTGTCTAGAGGCATATGCTATAACCTTCCAATGTTGCATCAACACACACCCAAGTCTGATCCTTGAAGCATCACAATACACTACGAATCCATCAGTACCCTAGGGTAGGATCAATGCCGGTGCTGAAGTGTGTCGAGTCTTCAATTCTTGAAAGCTCTTCTCACAAGCCTCTGACCACTAGAATTTCACCTTCTTTTGGGTCAATTTGGTCAAAGATGCTGCAATAAATGAGAAGCCCTCAACAAATCTTCGATAGTAACATGCTAAGCCCAAAAAACTTCTGATATCTGAAGGGTTCACCGGTCTGGGTCAATTCTTCACCGCCTCTATTTTATGAGAATCATCTCTATACCTTCACTTGAAACCACGTGACCCAAGAATGCTACTGAATCCAACCAAAACTCGCACTTGTTGAATTTGGCATATAGCTGGCGATCCTTGAGAGTTTGAAGTACTACTCTCATATGAGCGACATGCTCCTCCTCGCTCCGAGGGTATATCAAGATGTCATCAATGAACACGATCATGAACATGTATAGATATTCCTTGAACACCCTATTTATTAGGTCCATAAAATATGCATGGGCATTGGTTAGTCCAAAAGACATAATTATAAATTCGTAGTGACCATACCGAGTCCTGAAAGCGGTTTTCAGGATGTCACTGTCCCGAGCCCTGAGCTGGTGATACCCTAACCTGAGATCTATCTTGGAAAACACTTGGCACGCTGAAGCTGATCGAATAAGTCATCAATCCTGGGTAAAGGGTATCTGTTCTTGACGGTGACCTTTTTCAACTATCTATAATCAATACATATCCGGAGAGAACAATCTTTCTTCCGGACGAATAGGACTGGTACACCCCATGTAGACTTACTCGGTCTAATGAAACCCTTATCTAACAAGTCCTTCAACTGCTCCTTTAACTCCTTTAGCTCGACTGGAGCCATTCTATAAGGAGGAATAGATATTGGCTGCGTTTCAGGTAGGAGGTCAATCCCAAAATCAATCTCCCTCTCGGGAGGAACACCTGGTAGATCATCTGGAAATACCTCAGGATACTCAGATACCATGGGGACTGACTGAATGATCGAGGTCGCGGACATAGCATTCTTTACCCTAACTAGATGGTAAATACAACCCTTAGAAATCATTTTCCTAGCCTTGAGATAGGAGATAAAGCGACCTACAGGCACGAATGAACTACCCTTCCTTTCTAAGGCTGGCTCACCCGGAAAATAGAACTCCACCGCACGAGTTATACAATTAACAGAAGCATAACATGAAAAACAACCAATCCATGACCAGAATGATGTCAAAGTCAGACATAGCTAACTCTACTAAGTCTGCGGAGGTGACCTTATGCAATACTGTAATGGGGCAACCTCTATACACCCGCTTAGCTACAACTGAATCACCAACCGGAGTGGAAACTGAGAATGGTTCTGACAGAATTTCGGGCTAACTCCAAAGCTACTAGCTATATAAGATGTCACAAAAGACAAGGTATCTCCTGGATCTAACAAGGCATAAGCATCAATGTGAAGACTCGCAACATACCGGTAACCACATCAGGGGAAGTCTCCTGCTCTTGTCGAGAGGTAAGTGAATAAAACCTGTTCTGGTGCTGGCCGCCAGCTGAACTAGTTGAAGCACCCTTAGGGAAGGACATGCCACTGGAGCTGCTGAGCTAGCGGCTGGGGTACGGGCTGCACCACTCCTTGACCTGGCTGAAGGACAATCCCTGAGTCTATGTACGGGTCTTCCACACCCGAAAGAAGCATCTGAGCCCACTAAACACCTCCCTGGGTGATTCTTGCCACAACTTGCACAGGTTGGAAAGTATGCTCTGTCCGTGTGCTACCCTGACCCCTTGAACATGAAGCTCTGCTCCTCTAATCATCTCGTAGTGTAGAAGGGGTACTAGCTGACGTTGGTGCTGGTGCAACAGACCTGTGCTGAGACTGTTGGTGATGCCCACCTCCCGACCTCAGCTGAGAGAATCTATAGTTGTCAGTCCTAGCCCTCTGTGCCTCTGTCTCTCTCATGTGAGCTGCCTCCATATGCTAGGCATATAATACTATCCGGGGGGAAGCATAACAGTCCTACAATCCTTGTCTAAATACTCGGCCACCCATGCACGAACCTTCTCACTCGCCCTTTGGTCAACCACTAACTCTGGGGCATATTTTGACAAGCGAGTGAACTTAAGTGAATACTCTAGCACTGTCATCTTTCCCTGCTTAAGATTCACGAACTCGGCTACCTTCAACTCCCTCATCTCCTGCGGCAAAAACCAATTAAGGAAGGCCATGTGGAACTCATCCCAACTGATAGGGCCCGCTCCTACTGACCTGCTATCTTTCCATTGTTTGTACCAGACAGGAGCGACCCCCTTTAGCTGATAGGAGGCCAAGTCAACACACTCACCATTTGCCACCCCCATAACCTAGGTGACCTTTAAGACCTCCTCAATGAATTCATGTGGATCCTCTTCCACCTTCGACCTTGTGAACTCAGGAGGGTTCATCCTCAAGAAATCCCTCACCCTAGCTGCCACCGCATTCCCATGCTGAGGGTAATGTGCCACTATCTGGTTATGAACTTGGGCAGCCATGGCCTGTGCCAGCATCTGAATCGCTGCCCTAAACTCAACATGGACAGCTGTCTCTGGTGCATGCTCCTCGTGAATGGGTGGGGCTGGATGATGCCCGTCACCATTGGAACCCTCACGATCATTGCCATTTCCATTTCTTCTGACGTTCACTTGGCATGGAGGCATGATTCTGCAAATGCGAATAGCATAAATTAGAAGTATAGAAAGACTTTTTATCGCACGACATAGATCATGAAAGAAGGGAACATTTCCTAAACATCTAATAGCCTCTTCGTCATAAGTGTGGTGCGCTTCACACCCATGAAAGAGAATCTACTTAACACGACTTTTAGATATCTTAGGACACTTCAAACCTATGGCTCTGATACCAAGTTTGTCATGACCCAAGAGTAGACCCGAATCGTAAACATGGGACAAGGAATCCCGAAAGGCTCCAAGTCGACCCATGGAATTAGCATACATCTAATTCATTCAAGTAAAGTGGAAGACTTAACATAATAACATAACGGAAATGAAATCATGACATAAGATAGAAAGAAAGACGATACATAATCCACATATGATAGCTGAGTACTACATATAGTCTAAAAGCCTGGGTTGATTGGACAACACCCCCAATTAACCCTACAAGAATGAAAACTAAAAGAAATGTCAAGTCTTAACATATGGCCCTCGGAACATGAGGAATCACCAAAAAGGCTGATAGCTAGCTCTGAATGGACTACTGAGGAGGATAACCCTGAGAGCCGGGTCCTGTATCATGAGACGAGATAGCATAGAAAGTATGCAGGTCAGTATGTGGAATGTACCAAGTATGCAGAGTAAGTAAAATGAACATTTAAAATACATAAAGTTCATAGGAATAGGACAACATGATCATAATGCAGAAATAATAAAATAAATGTAAGGATAAAGGTTTTCAAAACATTTATAACTTGTCCTAATCATAAACATGAGAGAAAAAAATTTAATAGACATGACTTGAGCCAAAGAACATATTCATACATGCATAAACCATGAGGAATAGTGGGAGATTCTTATAACCGACATACCCCATATGAGCACACATGGAGCCCAACCTGTAAACCTAGTCTGGAGGTCGTTTGTACCTTACCAAGGGTAGAACCATAAAAGGCATGATATTACTCATGAAAGGCCCATTAGGGAAAAAGGGGACAGTCTCAAGGGTGGTCGCAAACATGATTTACAGTGGCATGTAGTTCTAAGATTCGGGGCGTAACCTGGGCCTTGAACCTACTTGGTGTTAAATATTACTCCCAAAATATGCAACGTGCTCATAAAGTAACATACACAACATACATGGGCTAGTTAAGTTATGATAACCATAAACATGCTTGAAGGTTCGTGAACTAGCCATGAAATCGGGCCCGTGAGTCGGCCAAAGTCATAAATCATGAATCATGCTTTACATGTGGGCTTTGCCTGATATTTAAACATATTTGAAATACTCAATTTGATGGAAATCATGATCATAAAAACATGGGTAATTGAAAACATGCTTCTAAATCAAAAATTCACATCATACTTGTAAAATCATCATAATCATGAACTCCCATGGATTTCTCATAATTGGGCACCTTAAGTTTAAAACACTAGTATACAAAATAAT
>JACEIK010000366.1:277810-289824 GCA_018107945.1 Datura stramonium
ATTACATCATATAATTACCTGCAATTCTCACCTCCCATGAGAATTGAAGAATGTAATTATCCCTCCCAATTACACTCAATTTTCCGCTAACCAAATAATTATTTGATCAAATAAACAAATCAAATTATATAGTTACATTCAATTATATATATTCAAAATTAATTTCAATGTACGTGACTTTTCAGAAAGGCCATTAATAAAATTTCGTTCCCTTGTAAATAGAGATGAAAATAATCAATCTGATTCATATACAAGACATTACTTGTTTGTTAAGAGAATTTTCTCAAATTGAATAAAGATAACTATATGGACTTCAGCTTTATATATGAAATAGTCCAATAAGTTTGGTCGAATAAGATTTTCAATGAATTTCAGGGTTGTTAAGTTGTCTCACATCGATTGTGGGACGTGGAATTCATTTTTTTAACATGATATTAGAATTATATTTTTCTTAATATATTTTTGATTTATTCAATACTAAGCCTTGATATTATATTACTCATACTCCAATTAGTATGCCTAAGAGTGGATTGCAAAGGGTGTTGAGTTGTGTGTTAACCATATCGATTGCAGGATATGAGATTAGGCCCTATATTATTAGTGGAGGATCCAAAAATTTTAGCAAAAGGATTTATCATGTTACACCCCATAAATTTTTTCATCGTCTAAATTATCGTGTGCATGTGCATGACGAGAGTTCTTAGTGTACGGAACATGTGGGAGAAAGGTTGAAGGTGGAACACGTGAGTGTGTTATCAAGCGAGCGGGTGGAAGGGAGCCGGAGGCAGGCCGCTAGGGGCGCCGTGTCGAGGACATCCCTTCCACACGTGGAGCGGCGCATCGCGCCCCTATCCCTCCGCGATGGGAAGCGCGCCACAGATCCCTGCCACCGCCTCACCTCTATGTATATAAGTTTGTTATGTTTTGATTCATTTAAATTTCCAAAAGGGCAGCAGCGGGCTGAGAGCAAGTTCCCTCTAAATTTTCAGCAGATAGGGGAAATTAAGCGATCAAAACTCCCCCAATCACGAATTCTTCTTGGGTAATGAATTCCGAGGCTATGAAGAACATATCTACGAAGTTATATCATTGAAATCGGCTCGAATTGACAGAGTCCTAAGGAGTAGAAGTTATGGAAATCATTTCTATTTAAGTCCAGAACATCTACAAGTGGTAGTAAGTTCTTCTACCCTCCTAATCTATAAGAATTCGTAAGATTTTGCCGAAATTGAACTTGTTGTGACTTCTTGTCATTGTGTCTTGTGGGACGATGTTGCTGGTCAACTTTCTTGAAATGGAATAGCCTAATTCTCTTGAATTATGAGCTAAGACTTGGGAGTATTGCAAGTTCATAGTTGAAATTGATCGTTAAGTGGAGTTCGAGAATTGAGGTATATTAAGGCTATACTTCCTTCGGCAAGTTACTCTCATCTATAGTTGATACGACTTATGTCTTCATAGTAGTTTGTGATTATGTGTGTTGTGGTTAGCTGCTACGAGTGAATTGATGATGTAGTGTAGTATCCCTTCCCAGGATTAGCCATATCCAGCTTTGCCTCTCGTTAGAAGTGACATAGAGATTACTTATTTGTATTGTCGCCGCTTAGATTGACTAGTGGTGTTTTGCTACCTTACTGAGGCCATAGAGGCCTATGGTTAGCCGTTGATCATATCTTGCTAAGTTGGGCAGCATAGGGTGTAGTCTGGCATTATAACTTCCTGTTTACGACGTCTATATGTAATAAAGCTCGCCTACGGGTCGTAGCGTACTTTGACGCCCACAGTGCTAGAATCTTAACATCAAAGTCATACATTTGAGTTAGTAGCACCATAGTTGCCTAATGAACGGGGTGATATATAGTAATATGGAACACATACTGGCAACGTCACATAGTTTCATTCGGCTTCAACTTGTCGTATAGGTCGCTCAGAAAACCACCTTAGCTGCCAATAACCTAGTAGATTATGTAATAATCTGAATAGCGATCTTATCAGCTGTTAATATCGGGCCAACACCTTTGGCTACTCATGCAGATGCCCATGTATATGTTTCCTAGAAGGTCTAAACTTAAGTATACCTGCCTATGGGGCTACAAGTTTCTTACATGAGCATATGCTATCTGGAAAGACCAGATTGAGGCCTGCAGAGCCATATTGAAGTCTATTCACTTATGGATTTCTCTTATGCCCGTTTTAGCATTACTGACCCTCAACAGAGCCTTGTGTGCGCGAGATGCAGTTACAGGAGCCCAGAAGGCTTGGATACAATCTCAGAAGCGAGTATGCTTTAGTTACAGCTTGATTGTGGGGCTACAGTGGTACGGTAGAGGTATATAGATTGAATTTTATTCTATGTTGTTTGTACCCACCAGACTTACGGGGGAAAGGTTAGGTTGTTGTTTGAGTATTACCTGTTAGTTACATTTCTTATTTGTGAGATCGTACAGGTTAACATCTAGCTCTTATTGCTGATTATTTTCAGTCCTTTATAAGTTCCTATTCAGTTTATTGTTATAGCCTTACATATTCGGTACATATTGTACTGACATCCATGCATGGGGTGCTGCATACTTTCTTGCAGGTTCTGAGGCCTCCTTAGAAGCTGTTCAGTTTCAGCAGATTGGTCAGCTCCCTTCCTCTGGAGGTGCCATACATTAGAGATTTGCCTGTCTTTTGTTGTATAATTTTAGGTAGGTCGAGGACCTGTCCTGACCAATAACGTATTCTCTTGAGACTTATGGACTACAGGTTTTGTTAGACATGCATTGTTGGTCGTGTGGACCTAGTTGTTTTGTTAGTTAGCAGCCCCGTTGGCTTGTATATATGTATATGCGCTTGTCTTCTCTTGGTCTGATTTAGATAGCATAATGGTCTTGTCGGCCCGCTAGGACGATATTATTATTGCAAACTGTTGGGTTAGATGATTTTCTGTATAGGTGATATGTTGCGGTCTTGTCGGCTTAGGGCTATGTTTAAGGCAAGATATACTTTATTATTTTCTTAATTGCATGTCGCTGGTATGCACCAGAAGTGTATATGTCCAGCTAGGTCAGCTCAGGGTCTAGTGTGGCATTGGGTGCATATTATGCCTCCCAAGATAGGACATGACAAACTTGGTATTAGAGCAACATCGTATCCTAAGGAGTCTGCAAGTCGTGTCTAGTAGAGTATTGTTTATAAATGTTTTGTGCACCACATTTTATAAGCAGGAAGCTACGAGGCATGATAGTATGGTTACCCCTCTTTCTTTTCAAATCGTGTTATAAAGCTGAGTTGTATAAGATTGAGTCCCTAAGCTTACGTTGTTATGTCTGTCTACAAAGATGTCTGATACGAGACAGACTACAGCCAGTCGAGAGATGGATACAACAGCAGGAGAGGGTACCAGTAGGGTGCCACAATTGGTGACAGCCCAGCTTGAGGGCGAAAAGGAGATGTCTTCTCGATCTCCCCAGCATTCTCCACGGCACCAGGAACCTCCTAGGGTAACAAATGTGCCAAAATCACTTCCATTTCTTTATAACCCTCAGACTATGATGTAAGGAGTGCAGTATACATGTTACCTCAGATAATGGCTACTCAACGCCAACCAGTAGCACCAATTGTTACCGAGCTTACTGAGGGACCCGAAAGTTTGAGGGTTCGTGAGTTTCTTGCCTTGAATCCTCCACAGTATACATGAACAGACCGTAGAGAGGACCCTCCAAACTTCACAAATCAATTGCAAAGGATATTCGGGGTCATGCATTCCTCATCCATAGAGTCAGTTGAGCTAGCACCTTCTGCGAGATATAACAGTTCTGTGGTACGAGAGTTAGGAAAGGTCCAGAGGTAGAGATGCACCTCTACCCACATGCCGCAGTTTCTCTAAAGCCTTCATAGACCATTACTTGCCTCGAGAGATTCGACAAGCCCGAATAGAGCAGGATAGGATGAGCGTCCTAGAGTATGCGTTGAGGTTTGATTCCTTGGCTAGATATATGCTAGCATTTATTGATACTATTCTAGCCAGGGTACACTAGTTTATAGTAGGGCTTGCACCGGAGTATATGGAGTCTTGTATTACAGCCACGTTGTGAGAGGACATGGATATCTCATATATTTAGGACTTTGCTAAGAATATACAAAAAATCAGACAGCGTCAGTGTGGGACCGAAAGGGTAGATCAAGAGTAGCATCAGAGAGCCAGACCCCCTGATTTACAGGCAGAGTTTCAGAGTGGGCCCATACCTCGCTTGTTAGGTAGTCCACCTAGGCCCTCACCTCAACAACGGCAGGGTAGAAAATCTAATCGTCGTGGGAAGTCAGGTCCCGATGAGAGTTCACATGCGTCAGGCTCACAGCAGTAGAGAGACCCAGACCAGATGAGGCCAACTGCACCACGTGATGCAATAGGCGACATTTTGGGAGATGCAAATATGGCTCCACTGCTTGTTATTCTTATGGACAGGAGGGTCACATGATGAGGGATTATTCGACTAGAGATCAAAGTGATCGAGACCAGCAGAGTAGGTCCTCCGCATGGTCACATGCTCTAGTATCTTCTACGGGGCGCAGAACCTTAGCTCCAGCAGGCAGGGGTAGGGGTAGATCAAGAGTATCTAGTTCTGTTACTGGTCAAAATCGTACTTATGCCTTAGCAGAGCGACAAGATTCTGAGTCGTCGCCAGTTGTTGTGATAGGTATACTGTATGTTTTCTCCCACTTTGTTTATGCTTTGATAGATCAAGGCTCTACCTTGTATTATGTTACTCCGCAAGTAGCGTGAAAATTTGGTATAGTGTCAGAGTTGCTCTAGCATCCATTTTCGGTATCTACACCTGTTGGTGAATCTATTGTTGCCAGGAGAATTTATCGGGGTTGTATGATGGAGATTATTGGCCGCCAAACCTCTGCAGACCTAATAGAGCTAGAAATGATTGATTTTGATATAACTATGGGCATGGATTGGCTAGCGTCATGTTATGCCAATGTTGAGTGCTGGACCAAGACTGTCCGATTCCATTTTCCAGGGGAAATAGTGCGGGAATGAAAAGGCAATGCAGCTACGCCAAAATGTAGGTTCATATCCTATCTTCAGGCAAGGAAACTAATTGCGAAGGGTTGTATGTATCATATTGTAAGAGTTCGGGATGTGCAGGCAGAATCCCTAACTCTTCAGTCTATTCCGGTGGTCAGTGAGTTTCCAGATGTTTTTCTAGATGAGCTTCCTGGTATTCCCCCAAAATGGGAAATTGATTTTTCCATTGATCTGCCACAAGATACATAACCCACATATATTCCTCCTTACAAAACGACTCCTATCGAACTGAAGGGGTTGAAGGACCAGTTGAAAGACTTGTTAGATAAAGGCTTCATTAGGCCTAGTGCTTCACCATGCGGTGCGCCAGTCTTATTCGTGAAAAAGAAAGATGGCTCACTATGAATGTGTATAAATTATTGACAGCTGAATAAAGTTACTATTAAGAATAGATATCCCTTTCAGAGGATAGATGATTTTTTTGATCAACTATAGGGGCGAAATACTTCTCAAAGATTGGTTTAAAGTCAGGGTACCATCAGGTATGAGTTCGAGAGAAAGATATTCCGAAGACAATATTCAGAACTAGATATGGCCATTTTGAGTTCCTAGTTATGTCTTTCGGATTGACGAATGCCCCAGCAGTGTTTATGGACCTGATGAACGACATATTCAGGCCATTTTTAGATTTGTTCATGGAGTGTTTATTGATGATATTCTGGTATATTCACGTTCATAAGCTGAGCATAGAGATCATTTGCGAATAGTACTTCAGGTCCTCAGAGATCGAAAACTATATGCAATGTCTCTAAATATGAGTTCTAGTTAAACTCTATAGCTTTCTTGGGTCATATTGTGTCAGATGCAGGCATTCAGGTTGACTCGCAGAAGATTGAGGTTGTAAAAACTTGGCCCAAACCCACAACTCCAACCAAAGTTCGCAGTTTCCTGGGGTTAGCTGGGTATTACAGAAGGTTTGTGGAAGGATTCTCTGTCCTATCAGCACCATTGACGAAGCTAACTCAAAAACCAGCTAAGTTCCAGTGGACTGAGGCTTGTGAGCAGAGCTTCCAGGGGTTGAAAGACAGACTAATATCTGCACCAGTATTAGCCTTGCCAGATGGTTCAGAGGGCTACGCGGTATATTGTGACGTTCAGGCATTGAGTTGGGATGTGTTCTGATGCAGCACGGTAAGGTGATTGCCTATGCTTTGAGGTAGTTGAGGAAGCATAAGAAGAACTATCCCACCCATGATTTAGAATTAGTTACAGTTGTTCATGCCCTAAAGATTTGGAGACATTACTTATATGGTGTCCATGTAGAAATCTTTACTGATCACAAGAGCCTCCAATATATTTTCAAGCAGAAAGAGTTGAACTTGCGAGAACATCATTGATTGAGTTGCTGAAAGACTACAACATAGATATATTCTATCATCTAGGAAATACTAACATTATAGCTGATGCCATTAGTTGCAGATCCATGGGAGGCTTATCATACTTGAGGCTAGAAAAGAGAGAATTGGCTCGAGAGATGCACCAGCTGGCTAGTTTAGGAGTCTGATTGATGGACTTAGATGACAATAGGGTTATGATCCAGAATATTGTAGTGTCATCTCTTGTTGTGGAGGTAAAAGAGCGATAGTATGAAGACCCTAGACTGGTACAACTCAGAGGCAAGGCTCAGAAGGAAGAGTTATTGGCCTTTTAGGTAATAGGAGACGGAGTCTTGAGGTTCAGGGGTCGACTCTGCGTTCCGTATGTGGCAGAACTTCACCAGCAGATTATGGCAGACATACATTATTCCCGCTATTCTCTACACCCAGGTTCAACAAGAATGTACCATGATATAAAAGAGATATATTGGTGGCATGGAATGAAGAAAGATATTATTGAATTTGTAGTCCAGTATCCCAATTGCTAATACGTAAAAGATAAACATCAGAAGCCTGGGGGGCTGATGCAGGAGATAATCGTGCCTATGTGGAAATAGAAAGCAATCAATATGGATTTTATTACAGGCTTACCTCGTACCATGCATAAATTTGACTTTATTTGGGTCATTATTTATAGGCTGACAAAATCAGTCTATTTCTTGCCAGTCAGGACTACATTCTCAAATGAAGATTATGCGGAGTTGTAAATTAAAAAAATAGTCCAACTGCATGGTCTCCTAGTGTTTATCATCTATGATAGAGTGGGAATAATTCACAACAAGATTCTAGAAGTTGTTTCAGAAAGGCTTGGGGATGCAGGTTAATTTGAGTACAACCTTTCATCCCAGATAGATGGCCAGGCTGAGCGTGTGATTCAGACGCTCGGGGATATGTTACGGGCGTGTATGCTATCCTTCAAAGGAAGTTGGGATGATCACCTACCTCTTATTGAGTGTGCATATAATAAAAGTTACCATTCTACCATTAAGATGACGCCTTACGATGATTTGAATGGGCGAAAATGCAGGTCCCCAATAGGATAGTTTGAAATGGGTGAGTCAGGGTTGATTGGAGATGACCTGATACATCAGTCTGAAAAGAAAGTTAAGCTCATTAGAGAGCGTTTATTGACAGACCAGAGTCATCAGAAGTCCTATTCTGATATACAACATAGAGACAGAGTTATATGTTGATGACTGCGTATTCTTGAAAGTCTCGCCTATGAAGGCGTTATGAGATTTGTCAAGAAGCGAAAGCTCAGCCCTAGATTCATTGGGCTATACCGGATCCTTCGTAAGATAGGCAAAGTGGTTTATGAGCTAGAATTTCCTTCAGGGCTAGAATCTGTTCATCCAATCTTTCATGTATCAATGCTACGAAAGTGTATAGGAGACCCTTTTTGAGTTGTCCCAGTCGAGGATATTCAGGTCACAGAGGAGTTTTCCTACGAGGAAATTCATATTGCTATACTAGATTGATAGGTCCGTAGATTAAGGACCAAGGATATAGCTTCTGTTAAAGCCTTGTGGAGGAATAAAAATGTAGAATAGATGACTTGGGAAGCTAAGGACAATATGAGATCTAGATACCCTCAGTTGTTTCAGACTCTATGACGATAACACACCGACTCAGACAATTAAAGTTGAGGTGAGATAGCTACTCAGATGTTATGTTTCTACTTTTGTTATCCTTGTTGGTTGCTCACACTATTGTTGTTGTGGAGCTACGCTGTCCAGTTATTTGTAGCATCCTGTGAGATGCCTAAGTTGGACTTTTCTACATTTCAGGTTCTTAGATAGTCCATATTATAAAGGAGACTCTGCTAAAAATTTCCTAGCACTGCCTAAGAATTGGGTATCTTAAGGTTGAATTACATTCGAGGATGAATGTACTTAAGGGGGAATGATTTTACACCCCATAAAATTTCATCATATAAATCAACATGTGCGTGTGCATGACGAGAGTTCTTAGAGTGCGGAACATGTGGGAGAAGGGTCGAAGGTGGAATGCGAGAATGTGTCGTCGAGCGAGCGGGTGGAAGGGAGTCGGAGGTAGGTCTCTAGGGGTGCCGCGTCGTGGACCTCCCTCCCATGTGTGGAACGGTGCATCACGCCCTTGTCCCTCTNNNCTAAACTGAACTGAATAGTAATTGTGACTGAACTGAACTGACTAGTGGATGTTTTGATTCATTTAAATTTCCAAAAGGGTAGCATGGGGATGAGAGTAAGTTCCCTCTAAATTTTTAGTAGATAGGGGAAATTAAGCGAACCAAACTCCCCTAATCACGAATTCTTCTTGGGTAATGAATCCCCGGGCTACCAAAAATATATCTACGGAGTTGTATCATTGAAATTGGCTCGGATTGATGGAGACCTAAGGAGAAGAAGTTGTGTAAATCATCTCTATTTAAGTCCAGAACGTCTAAAAGAGGTAGTAAGTACTTTTACCCTCCTAATCTATAAGAATTCATAAGGTTTTGCCGAAATTGAATTTGTTGTGACTTGTTGTCATTATGTCTTGTGGGATGATGTTGCTGGCCAACTTTCTTGAAATGGAATAGCCTAATTCTCTTGAATTATGAGCTAAGACTTGGGAGAATTGCAAGTTCAGAGTTGAAATTGATCGTTAAGTGGAATTCGATAATTGAGGTATGTTAAGGCTATACTTCCTTCGACAAGTTACTCTCGTCATATAGTTTATACAACTTGTATCTTCATAGTAGTTTCATGATTATGTGTGTTGTGGTTAGTTGCTATGAGTGAATTGATAATGTAGCGTAGTATCCCTTGTCAAGATTAGCCGTATCCAGCTTTGCCTCTCGTTAGAAGCGACATAGAGATTACCTATTTGTATTTTCGCCGCCTAGATTGACTAGTGTTATTTTGCTGCCTTACCAAGGCCATAGAGGCCTGTGGTTAGCCGTTGAGCATATCTTGCTAAGTTCAGCAGCATAGGGCATAGTCTGGCATTATAACTTCATGTTTATGATGCCTATACGTAGTAAAGATCACCTATTGGCAGTTGGCGTACTTTGACGCCCATAGGGCTAGAATCTTAACATCGAAGCCTTACCTTTGAGTTAGTGGAACCATGATTGCCTAACGAGCGGAGTGGTATCTAGTAAGATGGAACACGCATTGTCAGCGACTACATAGCTTCAGCTTGTCATATAGGTCACTTAGAGAACACCTTAGCTGCTAATAAGCTGGTAGATTATGTAATAATTTGCATAGCGATCTTATCAGCTGTTAATGTCGGGCTAACGCATTTAGCTACTCATGTAGATACCCACGTACATATTTTCTAGATGCCTATGGGGCTATAGGTTGCTTAAATGAGCTATATGCTATTTGGAAAGACCATATTGAGGCCTGCAGAGCCATATTGAAGTCTATTCATTTATGGACTTTCCTTATACCCGTTGTGGCATTACTGACCCTCAGCAGAGCTTTATGTGCCCGGGATGTAGTTACAGCAGCTCAGAAGGCTCAGAAATAGTTACAGGAGCCTAGAAGGCTCAGATACTGTTACAGGAGCCTAGAAGGCTAGGATACAATCTCAGAAGCCGAGTATGCTTTAGTTACAACTTGATTGCGAGGCTACAGTGGTACCTGTAGAGGTATATAAATTGGATCGTACTTGCCAGGGTTTATGGGGGCCTAGGTAGGTTATTATGTATTGTTTGTACCTGCTAGACTTATGGGGGTCAGGTTAGGTTCTTGTTATATTACATGTTAGTTATAGTTCTTATTTGTGAGATCGTACAGGTTAACTTCTGGCTCTTATTACTGATTACTTTCAGTTTCTATTCAATTTATTCTTACAGCCTTATATATTCAGTATATTGTACTAATGCCCACGCATGGGGCGCTGCATACTTGCCTACAGGTTCTGACTGGCAGTTTTAGAGACCTCCTTAGAAGCCATTCAGTTTCAGCAGATTGGTCAGCTCCCTTCCTCCGGAGTTGCATACATTAGAGGTTTGTCTGTATTTTGCTGTATACTTTTGGATAGGTCGGGGTCCTATCCCGACCAATAATGTATTCTCTAAAGGCTTGCAGACTACGGGTTTTGTTAGACATGTGTTGTTGGCTATGTGGGCCTAGTTATTTTGTCAGAGTGCAGCTCTGTTGGCTTGTATATATGTATATGCACTTGTCTTTCTCTTGTTCTGATTTAGACAGCATGATGGTCTTGTCAGCCCACATAGAACGATATTATTATTGTGAATTGTTGGCCAGCTGATTTTTTGTACAGGTGATATGTTGTGGGCTTGTCGGCCTAGGGCTATGTTTAAGCCGAGATATACTTGATTATTTTCTTGATTGCGTGTTGCTGGTATGCAACAGAAGTGTATATGTCCAGCTAGGTCAGCTTAGGGTCCAGTGTGGCATTAGGTGTCAATTACGCTTCCCAATATGTTAAATGAAACAAAATTAGTAATCAATGATATATCCATTTTGAAGTAATTCTCTTTTATCAAAAGAAACAAAATTAAAATGTTAGCGCAAAATATTTAAAGAAAAAAGGTCCAAAAAAAAGTCATAATACAAACAACAACAGTAACATACATATGCTATGTGATCTTATATATAGAGCGAAAATTTTCTGATGAAAAAGGTTCAAACAAAAAAAAAATTACTACTCACAACCGGATTTGAACCAAAAACCTAGGGGTAATTTTGAACCCCCTGAACCACTGGACCAAGATTCTAGGTTATGTCAAAGGGAATTCAATGCATAATATATATACTTAAAAAAGTGAAAAAATTTCGATGAAGAACCCCTTCCACCTCTATTTAGCTTCGCTCTTGCATATTATGTTGTCCATTTTAGCATGAGGGGATGGTGAATTGTTTCTTATCAATTTGGGGACCAAATTTCATATATAATTTCGAACAATTTTTATGAGTTAATTTTTAAGATTAGATCTAGTACAATGTCCATGGAGAAATTCTAATGCATTCTTTGCAAAAGCAACAAATGCCACGCTGCAATTGTAACGAGGAACTTGGCCCAACATGTTTCCGTATGGCTACGTAGATACACGTCTTTTTTTCAAGGATGAATAATATTTTGGATTTTTTTTTATAAAAAAAGAAGAAGAAAAAGATAGGTGTTGGAGAATGATGCAGACTCATGTCGATTCCAGGACTGGTCAAACAGACACAGAAGTTGCACGTGGGACCATCGCACGTGTACATAACATTCTGCAAGAATTTTTTCCTATGATCAGTTTAGTTTTCTTCTAGATCTCAATTTAGTATTGACTAAGAAACACAAGCAAATATTGAACCCCACATTTACGTAAACGTAGAATGTTATTTAATCAGTTTGCTGCTCTTTCATTTTCCATAATTAATTTATTCACATTTTCTATACTTATTACCAGTCCTACATTCTAGCTAGCAAGATAAAACAATTCAACAATTGAAATTAAGGTCACAATCTAAATACGATTTTGAATTTAATATGTCTTCAAGCCACTGTAAACTAGTTAAAGTACTATTCATATATTCTCTTTATTAATGACATATATAAAAGAGAAAAGCAACAAT
>JACEIK010000366.1:291784-322087 GCA_018107945.1 Datura stramonium
CAAATACCATGAGTAAAAAATATAATTTTTTTCTGAGAATATAAAGACAAATATGATTTTCTTTTTTACACTATATATAAATACGTGAATAAAAAAAAATGAATTAACAGTCCCGGAGACTCTCGGATCAATTTCTTGAAATTCCTAATACAACCGGGGCCGGGCCATGCTGGCCCAAAGAATTTTAAAAGTAGTTAAAAAATCTTCCTACTAGATTCGTCTATCTTTGGTTGGTTCATTTTTCAAATGCATGAACACTCTGTTTAGAGGAGAAGAAATGGAAAAGATGAGATATAAAAAAAATTGTTTTTAAAAGTAATGTATATCAACTTTAGTTGACATCCAAACATGAATAGGAAAGGGCCAACAGTATTGTTTAATGGGCCGGCAAAAGTGCATTTAAATGCTCCCATTTTTGGATTATTCCTTTTTGATGGCCCAACCTGTCTTGTCTTGTTCATTGTACTTGTAGTTTAATATATCTATATGTCCATCCACACGAATGGATATGCATTATTATAGCACTAATAACAAGTGTTGTAGAATATTTTGTCACGCAAAAGCTAGATATGATTCCAGACATGTCCACGATTTTGTTAATTTTACTAATGATTCCTACTTTTCTGGTACAAACATTAGAGTACAAACGGGTTAGGCCTCCGCATCGAATACGCGGAAGTTCATTTGGGTCTCAGCCCAATACTCAAATACACCTCATTTATATATATACAAGTGCGGACAACTATGTGCAAGATTTTAACCAAGATATCATGCTCAACAATTGTAGCCCAAAAAACATGGCAGCAGTACCCACTGGATTGTTTCCTTTGATCCTTTTCTATTCCATCATCTCTGAAATCACCAAATTTCTCCACCACTACCACAATAATCTTATCTGTTCATCAATGGTAAAATCTCACAAAAATTTCAATTTTAGAATCACAATTAAACTCGAATCTGAACCTTTAATACTTTATTTTTGAATGGATATGATTGAGATTCTTTGAAAATACCTAGACGTATCAATATAAAAATTTTGAGGAATATTGGAGGTGATTTCAACAAGATTGAAGTCAAAACTCAGACCGGGAGTGTCTCACTGCTATATGTGTAAATCACATTATATATCATGTATATATTATATATCACACAAAATTTTCCATGGATATACACAAATATACAGAAGATAACACGATATATAATGATATACGTGGATATGCATGAGGGTATACACAAATACAATCTTCTTCAACATCGAGTTTTCAATTTGAATCATTTGAAGTTTGCCTCAAATTATCTGAAATTTTCCTCAAATCATCTCAAAATACCTTAAAGTTTAATATTCAAGCTCCTCAATATTTTTTCAAGTATGAAACAAATTACAATTACACTGATAGAAAAAATTCAAATAAAGCTTCAATGATGATTTCAGGTCTTTCATCGAATCCAAACAATAAATTCAATGATGTATTCAGGTTTTTAAGTTCCAGGTTCTCAACCATGATTTTTTAGAGTTTATCTTTGTCTTCTCCCTCTTCTTAAACAGGACATTGAGGGTGAGGGGTGATACGGGGATGGGATATCTTGACGCCCCATTTCAAGTGGGTTCCAAATAGTTTGCAACTTCATTGGCCGTTTTTCCTTTGTTTGTAAATATTCAGAGTGGCCACCTAATTTCTAAGGATATATTAAGAAACCTATTTGTATTGAAATGTTTACTCTATTTTAGTCTGAAAATCTATGAAATTTCATGTAAGAGTTATTTACTCTGAAGAGAAGAAATTAGGCACCTCTCAGAGCCTATCCTAAGACAGCCTTAAATTTAGTTTAAGATATACTAGGGGATTTATCTATTCTAATTATTATTACTTGCTAAAAAGTGTTAGAAGTGGTGGTAATTTATGAAAAGTAGAAGTGGGTAAAATAAGTTATAGTTAAAGTGTATGAGTCGTATATGATATAAAAATAGTGTACAAAATATACAAGATTCATGTACAAAATATATGGGAGGGATACATGTGTTAATAGAGTGATATATATTATATATGAAAGTAGTTTACTTATGATATATGAAGTTAGTATGAGGGGATATGCAGACCAAGATGCGTATAGATAGAGGTAAAGAAATATGTGTATATACATGTATATGATGACATATGAAATTTTACAATGAATCGAAAATAGGATGAACTGCAAATGTGTGTGTATGTGTGTGTGTATATATATACGTATATAGATAATAAAACAAAATGACATACATATATAAAAATATATAGATTATAAAGTAGAGTGTACCTCGTATATAGTGCGTGTATAACTATATACCTCATATTTTAGACCTCACTTTGAGATATATTCTGAAATGATTTCAATTATTAGACCTAATTTTCTGCAAACAAATTAATTTTGAAACTGGGTCGATAACCTCTTCTTAGTGGAAGCCCAACAGATTTTACCTATCACTTTTGCCTAATGTTAGATTACTTAATTTTGAACCCTTTTTGAAATCATTATCCCTTAGCAAGTTTCTTAAATAAAGTTAATAAAACATATATTCCAATCGATGAATGTTAGCTAATTCGTAAAAAAGAAAATTATCAAACCTTTATGGGAAAGTCATTTGACTTAGGGAAGCAAAACCAAAAAAATAAAATGTTAGTAATTGTATTTACTTTACATACGATTTAAACAACATAAAATAAAGTAAGGGAAAGATTAAGCCCTTTTGCTCTTTTTTTTATTTTCTAATTCTCTATCCCAAGACTTTGAAGATTTTTTCTCTTTCTAATTATTCCACCGAACTTCCATTTATTTAATTGCGTCACGCAATAACAAAGGGAGATGATTAGTCAAAAGATATGCCACCTTAAAGTGTGGCATTATGAAATAAATACAATATAATGACTCTATTCTGATTCGTATAAAAATAATAAAGTTTTGAACTAGGGCTCGACCTTTATTTTTTAACTTTGGTGAAAAATATTTGGGCCATGCCACGGCCGCTAACAAGTGACTCGTCAGCTGTCCAAATTGCCTCGCCAAGCTACCACAATTTTTCTCGCCTTATCATTATTTAGATCTTACATCATCTCCCTTTTCCGAAGAACCCTAATCTGAGAGACAATTATTTCGGAAGGGTATGACCTCAAATAATTTTCATTGGTCTTGTAATATCTATATCAGTAAATATCCAAAAGTATAACAATCTGTTATATTAAGGAGAGCACAGGTTCATCAAACACATAGCTGCAGCTATTCCAATGTAGCATCATCATGCATAATAAATAAATTCAAAGCTTCAGGTACAACATCAAACTTGGCTCAAATTGTTAAGACAATTCAACCAAAATGCACAATCTGCTACTCAAAACGAAACCCAAGTTACTAAAAAAAGTAGCCACTATCATTTTTCAAGTACAATAGTCCACCAGATGTAGAAGTATTGAAACACCTCCAAGATACATAGTGTTTTTTTGCAACTCCCAGATCATGCAGAAAAGGGAAAAGATAAAGAAGATTAGTACTTGAAATTTAAAAAACGGTGGATGATGAAGCATTTCAAACATGTCCAAATCGACATTAAACTTTAACCAACGGGAAGAAAACATTTTAAAGTTTTTGATGTTTACTTGAAAAGATAAAGAGGGAGGCTACCGCCAGCTGTATTCCAATGCTGCAACAAGAATCAAAATATTTCTAGAACCTCAGGAATGACAAGATATTGAGGGGCTAAACCAATCCCATACAAGTATATCATAATGGTAAACTAGTAGTAAAGACATGATTTCTCCTCTAAGATGCCACTAGAACTTATGAGCGAAGAAGACGATTCTTTCACATGTTTGTATGCGTGACTTCAGATCAAACTATTGCCATTTGTTTATGCATATTATCACTCAAAGTTGAGAATTAGTGTATACTAGATTTATACACATATGATATTAACCAAATATTGACAAAGGAAACTCAAAGCAGTGAAGCATTCATATAATAAGAATTTTTGAATATACTTAGATATATTTGTATCATGAAAGTCTTTAAGTGTTACTAAAAAGAAATTTTTGAGCAAAATTCGGATGACGCAAATGGTGCATTTCCTTTAAGGCACGTGGCATGTTTAGTTAGAATCTTAAGGTATGGTGTACACGTGATGCGAAAAAGTCATTAATCGCATGCCAAAATAGGATCTACACAATCTCTAGAACAATGAAATATGGACTAGTGTTTGGGAAGTAAATAGACAAATCAGACCATCAAAACATCACAGCAGAGAGGTTTCATTAGAGGCATTAGAACACAATTCTTTATTACCATCTATGTCAAAACGAGTTTCATCTTAATGAAATGACAACTTCCTGCAAGCATTCATAGTTCATGTTCCGCCAAGTCACTTATTGATTTTTAATTAAAATGCTAAAGGTTAATTCCAACAGATTGCATAGGACAAAAATTTAGGCTAGCGATGTTATTATACACATATCAGATGAGTTAATTATTACTTCAAGTGTTCTTTAGCCCTCACTATCTATTCTTACATGCTGATTTTCACATAAGGTAATCTAGGCGAGACGGATTTGAACAAACATCCAAATATACAATCAAAGAGAAAGATAAAAAGAGTAAGATTCTGACTTATTTAGGGGGAAAGAATTAGTGTCCTTTCTCAAAAATAGCAACTTATTGTAAGCTAAACACATTTTAATATTTTAAGAAAGTATCATGGCAAATCAATTCAGAAAGAAAAAAAAGGTTATTCAGTAGCCATCACAGGTTTTATTACTTTTCTTCTATTTTGTCGCAGAAGGAAAAAGATATTGAATGATTGATTCACCATTGAGAACATTAACCCCAACAATTAGAGGGTTGAAAAAGAAATTCAGACAAGTAAAATAATATTCAAATGATCAACTATTTAACATATTTTTTCTTAAGGAATCAGTGTATCTCTTGTCCAAAATATGCTTCACATTAACCACTTTATATGCTGATTTTGATGAGGAAATCAAAACAAAAATCAAAGAGTATTAATACAAAATTTTAATAAGAAACATAGTCTTCTGACCATTATCCGTTACTTCTTCAAGTAAAAATGAATGAACGCAAAAAGGAAAACACTGTCCAATTTTGAGGTAGCAAACTGAGGTTCATCATCAATGATTCGACTCCTTGTCTCAACTCAAACTCAGAAACCAAAAAATAGAAATAGGAGGAGAAGGTAGAAATCTTTCCCTAGTTAACTTACATCTTGTGTATCAGTTTTTGTATGTATATTAGTAGTGAATGAACCAGTGAAAGACTCACTATGTGAGAAATAATGTGAGTGTTTGTGTGTGTCTACCTGATATTATCTTTATATCTATCGATGGAAGGCTTAGTGTGTGAATGTTTATCTGTGGTTCAAGACCTTTGTCCATGAACGATAAAAAACTCGGTATTTATAGGCAAAAAATGGGAGGGTTTCAAATTCAAAAATCTAGATTTGAACCTTCCCTATTTTGCATTTACGAAGGCCAAGGATTTGAAGTCAAAAAGAAAGAAATCAAATCAAAATCAGAGGTGAAAAGACTTACCTTTTCATAGTTTGATGGAGATAGGAGAGCCGTTGGTGGCATTGATGATGACTTTGATAGAGTTCTAACGAATGAGAGCATTAGGCGTGATCATTTTGCCCTTTTGGGGTTTGTGATTATTTTGTTTCATGGAGGAGGGAGACCCAACAAGAATGGCAGGATTTATTGCTTTATCGGTGACTTGCAGAGATGCGACGAGGGTTGTCGTTGTAGGCTACTTTTTATGGCGGAGAAGAAGAAAAATATGGGAGAAAGGAGGGGAATAATGTAAGGTTAGAGGTGTTTCACCTGAAAGAGAAAGAGTAATGGAAGAGAGAGAAAGGGATTAGGGCTTTGGGGAGTTCTGGAATGGGTTACGGGGGTTCGAGACGGGTAAAATAGTTTGGACTCTTTGATCATTTGATGAGATGGTTAAGATTAAAAGGAGAGAAAAATGTATAACACACACACACACACACACATATTTAAAGGGTATACCAAATGAATATTGTTGTCCGTTGGATTGATTGGAGGGCTGAGATTGATGGGAAATAAGCATAACCCATGTGCTTGCCTACGTGACACACATGAATTAGGAAATCGGCTAAAAAAAAGTTCGTCGAAAAAAGGTATGTTAAGGCATCCTATCCTCGTTATTCAAGCACGAATATATACTGCCGAAAGGGATAATATTCCTATGTCTTCACACTCATATTGAAGCAAGTAAAATTCTGTCCGAAGGGCTAAAAGTGCATGAAATTGAGTTTGAATCATTGAAACATTTTGAACAAGTAAATATGAGATGAAATACGTGTTACTTCCAATTGTGTCGTAGTTATAAATCGAGTATGAAGTACCCTTATTATGGGCACCATGAGCTAGTCCTTTGCTATGTATTATATATATGTGATATTAAATATGTTTAAATGTCTGGTTGCTAAGTGAAGTTGGTGAAAGAGCCAAGATGACGACGTATAAACGAGTTTAAGCTATGTAAAGATATTGCAAGCTAGTAAGGGTAAATGAGCTTGTCGAAGTGGAAATTCCTTATCATGGTTGTACTTTATCTTATATGTTATAAGGTATGTGAGGCTAAGGATAGATTCCATGATCCCTCTTCCTTAAGATAAACGTCAGGTTGCCGAGTTTTCAAATACGAAATATGCCTAAGTATTGTCTGTGGAGCTTGTTAAATTCATTATATGGCCTGAACCTTCTTATAACTTTGAAAGTTATTGAGTATATGCATCTAAGTGTTAATTGAAAGGTTTATATGATATATGTGCTTATGTGTAGCTATGAATTGTAAAAGAGGCCTATTCAGGTCGTAGTCTTGAAATTTGTCATTTTTGTTTTATGCCATATATGTTAGACAAAATGATATGAGCCCAGTCGGCTCCAAATATGAGACTTTGACCTTACCACTGACTTGGTACATTTGGTGGGCTATTTTCCTTTGGCATATTTAATATATAATACTTATGACCTTACCACCACGTGACTATGTTAGGTGGGTAGTTGTCCTTTAGATATGAGACTATGACCTTATCATCGATGCGGTTATGTTAGGTGGATAGTTTTCTTTCAGATATGAGACTATGACCTTACCACTGACGCGGTTATTTTAGATGGGCAGATGTCCCTTCAGTTATGATACCTCCGAGACGGCCATCTCGGTAGGGTAGTATTAATTGACTAGACCAGGTCATTATTTGATTAGGGGCTGTATAGCTTATGGATAATGCAGTGTGACTTGTATATGTTCTTACTTGATTGTATTTACATGATGTATCATATTTTGTTCAGATATCAGCTTCTAGGGTCGCAGGTTGTATCTATTCCCTACTTTGGTTTTTAGTATCTTGAATGTATTTGTGTTTATTGTTTCAGCATTACATACCAGTATATTTCATTCGTACTAACATCCCTTCGCCTAGGGATCCCCTTCCTACAATCGTGCTGCAGGTATGTCATGACCCAAGTCTATACCCTGGACGAGACACGGTACTTGAAGTCACAAGTAACTCCAAGAAAACCCATGGTCTATCATAACACTGGTAATCTGAGTAATCATAGTGGAAGCTTATATAATAAAACCATTTAAGGAAAGATGGATAGTAAAAGTTTACACATCTAAAAACAAAATTGGAAGTCTGAGTCTATGTCTGAAAGCCAACTACAACTGATGAGTTGTTGGGACAAGCCCCCAACTAACTCTAAAGTCTACTGAATGAAAATAACTGAAGAAAATAAACATTTTTCTCGAAAGATGAGGATTCACCACTGGTGCAACTGATAACTCTTGAAAAGGATCTACTAGTGGTGCTGAGGCTGAGAACCTGCATTTGTATCATGATATGATACAACATGGAAGATATGCGTTAGTACTTGAAATGTACTGAGTAAGTGGGAGAAAAACATAATATAAACGAATAAAATTACTGAACTATAATGACATGCAATGACCAACTAAAATACTAAAACTAAACAACTAAAATATAACTGAAATGGTTAAAACAGCCTTGGCTGATGGTCCTAGACATGCCCTGAATCTGAGATACTGATCTGAGCTAACTGTACTGAACGAAGTAAACTGAAACTGTTCTGAGCTGAGCTAAACTAAAATTGTACCGACTAGTGGGGGATTCTATAACTGACATATAACCATGTGAACTAGACGTGGAGTCCGATGTATACACCCCATCGATAGGACTAAATATACCTTGCCAGGGTATAAAGGCATGAACTGGGTGATCACAAGTCTGGGGACATAAGGCAAATAAAAATAACCTACTTTGGAAATATAGTTCTGGGAACCTGGGTGCGCTGGAACCCCAGTCCGCTTGGTGCTAAGTCCTACTCCGACTGGATAGTCCTAGATTGACTACTAAGCTGATAGCTCAAAATTGGGGTCCAAGACTAAGTTAGGAATACCTATTTGGAAGTACCTTGAGAGTCTTGTCAGACCGGATTCTGTAACTGATGTTCTAAGACTCGCCAGAGCTGCTTATCTGGAAGAGTCGTAACCGTCTAAAGAACAAACTGAAATATGAAGCTAAGGGTTCTAAGACTGGTCAGAGCTGCTAGATTACTGGTCAGAGCTGCTTATCTAGAAGTGTCATAACCATCTAAAGAACTGCTAAAATCTGATATCTGAGTCTAATAACTAATAACTAGGAGGCACCACTGACACCTCAAGAAAAGACTGTAGTCAAACTGATCAGCGACATTTCTGAATAATACTGAGTATGCTAATAATCTAACCGAGACTAGACCAACATGCATCTGACTGAGATTTCAACATATACTAACAATATGGGAATCCCAAAACTGATAGAATCAAGCCACATAGAAAATTAGTCCAACATGCAAGATTCTAATTTACTGAACCGAGAAACTAGGGCTAAATGATTCTACTAGATGCTAGTTCCAAAAAATTTCTTGAAATTAGGAATAATAAAACAGCTAATATCATGAATAATAATCCACTTGAAATTTAAAGAATTTTTTCTAAATCCCTTCTACATTTCGAAACCACAGGGCTATAACTGATAAAAAAATTAGAAAGGGTTTTGGGGACATAACAGAAGAACAATTTCCTTGTGGAATTCCAGATACCTGGTGAAGAATTTCCCGAGAGAATCCCTTGAGAATCTGAGAAGAAGCTGAGTTCCCTAGTTCTTGCTCTGAGTGTTTTTGAGAGAAAACTTACGAAATGATTTTTGAGGGGATGAGAGGGGTGAAGTAATAGTCAATTATCCCTCTAAATTCCCTTAAAATAACCTAAAATGACGTAGTTTAGGAGTTAAAAAGGTGGAAAATTACAAAAATATCCCGGGGAAAGATCTGGAAAAACTGTCGATAGGGGACCAATGGGTCACTCAACGAGTCATTGGTGGAGACCACGACTAGTTGGGACCAGTCGTTGGTCCTACTACCTAGATTCTGGGCTCACTAGAATTGGCCACGAGAGGTACCACTACTTTTTGGATGAACCAACGGGTCGTTGGTTCCTCCCGTGGTCACTAGATAAGAATTCTGGGAGGATTGAGAATGGGCAACACAACGACTCGTTGGTAGACCCAATGGGTCATTGTGTCGAGTCGTTACCTTCACTTGAAAAATTATAAAAATCCCTGACTTGAAACGATGAGTGATCACAATGACTCGTTGTGTGATACAACGGGTCGTTGCTACCACTTATTGTCACTGATAGGGGTTTCTGGGACTCTCAACCAATGACTCACATCACGAGTCATTGTGAGACACGATGAATCGTTGGTTGAGTTGTGGGGTCCTAGAAGAGGGATTTATAAGCTAGGGACCAATGAGTGATAGGATGACTTGTTGGTTCTAACAACAGGTCGTTCAATGTCCCGTTGGTTCCGAAAAACCCAATAGGGATGACCACGACTGGCACAATGAGTTGTTGGAGCTGACAACGACTCATTGTCTTAGTCGTTCTGAGGCAACTTTTCTAGTTTTATTTTGGATTTTTCTTGCAAGGTCTGAGTTTGGTCTAGAAAAGTTTTGGGGTGTTACAATATCTCTCCTTTGGGACCATTCGTCCTCGAATGAAGGCTAAACCTGCTGGAAAACTAGGAAAAGAGCTGCAATTCCCAGACTGAGACTATGAGCTGGTTCATGAAAGAGTAACTGACTAAACCATGCTAATAGAGTTGATGCAACTGGAATGCACATAGAAGATCTAAAGAGAGCTGATGAGTACGGAACTGAATAGAGTATTGAGGAGGGATTTAGTACCTGATGCTGGAATTGAATTGAAAGGGAATAAATGAGGGTATCTGGCCATCAAGTCTGCTTCTGCTTCCCATGTGGCTCCCTCAACTAGCTAGTTCCTCCAAAAACTTTCACTAAGGCGACTTCCTTATTTCTCAGCTTACGAACTTGACAGTCAAGGATCTGAACCTGGACCTTTTTGTAAGAGAGACTATCTTTCACTCCACTGTCTAGTGGAACAACTGAAGCTGGATGACCGTTGCACTTCTTCAATAGTGACACATGGAAGACTGGGTGCACAATTGCTTACTCTGGAGGTAATTCTAACTCATGTGCCACACTGCCAGTTTGCTTTTTAATTCTGTAGGGTCCCACATATCTCAGACTGAGTTTTTCTTTCTTCCAAAATCTCATCACCCCTTTTATGAGTGAAATTTTCAGATAAACCCAATCATCTACCGCAAACTCTAACTCTCTTCTCCTCATATCAGCATAGGATTTCTGATGGCTTCGCACTATTTTCAACCTCTCCCTGATAAGTTGCACCTTATACATAGCTTCATGAACGGAGTTTGGCCCTATCAAGGTAGCTTCACCAACCTCAAACCACCCTATAGGAGACCTACACCTCCTAACATATAATGCCTTAAACGGGGCCATCTGGATACTAGAGTGATAGTTGTTGTTGTACGCAAAGTAGATGAGAGGTAGGTGATCATCCCAACTGCCCTTGAAATTGATCACACACGCTCTCAGCATATCTTCCAAGGTCTGGATAGTCCACTCATCTTGTCCATCTGTCTGCGGGTGAAAAGTAGTGTTGAACTTGACCTGGGTACCGAGTCCTTTCTGAAATGACTTCCAGAAATGTGAGGTAAATTGGGTACCACTATCTGAAATAATGGATAAGGGCACACCATGCAGTCTGACCAACTCTCAGATATAAAGCCTAGCATAATCCTCAGCTGAGTCTATAGTTTTAACTGGGAGGAAATGTGCTGACTTGGTCATCTCGTCTACTATCACCCAGATTGATTCATGCTGCCGAAGAGTATGAGGTAGACCTATAATAAAGTCCATATTCACTTCTTCCCACTTCCATGTGGGTATGCTGATATCTGGAGTCATACCTCCTAGTATCTGATGTTCCACATTAACCTGCTGGCAGTTCAGGCACTTAGCCATAAATTCTACTATGTCTCTTTTCATGCCATTCCACCAGTAAATATCCTATAGATCACGGTACATCTTAGTGGAGCCTGGGTGGATAGAATATCTCAAACTGTGTGCTTTAGCCAGTATCTGCTGTCTCAGGTCACCTACATCCGGTACACATAGTCAACCCTGGTAACGGAGTACACTATCTCCCCCTTTGGAGAAAGCCTCCACTTTTTTCTGAGAACTGCTTCCTTTAGCTTAAGCAGTATGGGATCTTCATCCTGCCTAGACTTAACTTCAATGACTAACGAGGAATTTGATCTACTCTGCACTACTGCTCCGCCCTCAGCTGTATCAACCAACTGCACTCCCAACCGAGCTAACTTGTGAATATCTTTTTCCAGTTCTTTTCTGTTCTCTTCAACATGAGCCACGCTCCCCATAGACATCCTGCTTAGGGCATCAACCACCAAATTTACTTTGACCGGGTGGTACAACAAACTCATGTTGTAATCCTTCAATTGCTCCAACCACCTTCTCTGACAGAGATTTAAATCTTTTTGATTGAACATATACTGAAGGTTCTTGTGATCGGTGAAAATATCCACGTGCCCCGTAAAGGTAGTGCCTCCATATTTTTGACGCAAACACCACTGCTGCCAACTCAAGGTCATGAGTCGGATAGTTCTTTTCATGAACCTTGAGATGTCTGGAGGCGTAAGCTATCACCTTACCCCGCTGCATCAGAACACAACCGAATCCATCTCTGGAAGCGTAACAATACACTAAGAACCCATCTGTTCCTTCCGGTAAGGTTAACACTGGAGCAGTAGTGAGTCGAGTCTTCAACTCTTGGAAACTCTTCTCACACGCATCTGGCCACTGAAATTTCATCTTTTTTCTAAGTCAACCTAGTCAAAGGAGATGCAATTGAGGAAAAACCTTCCATAAAATATCGGTAATAACCGATTAGACCCAAGAAACTTTTGATTTCGGTGGGGGAAGTAGGTCTTGGCCAGTCCTTTGCTACTGCTATCTTTTGAGGATCTACCTAAATACCCTCACCCTAGAACACATGACCAACGAAAGTCATAAACTTCAATCAGAATTCACATTTTCTGAACTTAGCGAACAATTGGAAGTCTCTGAGTGTCTGTTGCATTATCCTCAGATGGTTAGCATGTTCTTTCTCGCTTCTGGAGTATACCAGAATGTCATCAATGAATACAATGAACCATGTTCATTAGGTCCATGAAAGCTGCAGGGGCATTAGTTAGTCCGAAGGATATAACCATGAATTTGTAGTGACCATACCGATTTCTGAAAGCTGTTTTCAGTTTGTCACATTCTCTTACTCTTAGCTGATGATACCCTGATCTGAGATCTACCTTGGATAAAAAACTGGCTCCTTGAAGCTGGCCGAACAAGTCGTCAATCCTGGGTAGGGGATACCTGTTCTTAACTGTGACGTTATTCAATTGATGATAATCGATACACATTCTGAAGGTACCGTCTTTCTTTTGCATGAATAATAGTGGAGCACCCTATGGAGAGATGCTAGGCCTGATGAAACCTTTATCAAGAAGGTCTTTTAGCTGCTCCTTCAACTCCTTAAGTTCAGCTAGAGCCATTTTGTAAGGAGGGATGGATATGGGCTGAGTGTATGGAAGAAGGTCTGTGTCGAAGTCTATTTTCTGCTCAGGAGGGACTCCGGGAAGATCTTCAGGAAACACATCAGGGAACTCACTAACAACTGGAACTGACTGGATAGTTGGGGTCTTAGAGATGGAATCTTTGAACCAAATTAGATGATATTTCTTGCCTTAAGGTAGTAAATAAACCGACCCTTAGGCGCTGAACTATTGGCCGTCCACTCTAAAACTGGCTTATTAGGGAATCGAAATCTGACGACTCTAGTTCTGCAGTCGACTGACGCATAACTAGAGTGTAACCAATCCATGCCAAGAATAAGGTCAAAGTCAACCATGTCTAACTCTATGAGATCAGTTGGAATAACCTTATTCAAGATTGAGACTGGGCAGTTTCTATACACCCGACTGGCTCTAACTGGCTCACCAACCGGGGTAGAGACTGAGAAAGGTTCTGAAAGGACTTCTTGACTGATATCAAACTGGAAAGCTACATAGAGAGTCATGAACGATAGTGTGGCTCTTGGATCTAGTAGGGAATACACATTTATATGGAAAAGATGTAACATACTCATGACCACATCAGGTGAGCTCTCTTGATCCTGATAAGAGGACAACGCATAAAAATGATTTTTGTGCTGGCCACCATCCGTACCTGAAGTGTTGACATGCTAAACTGGTCGGCCTACTGGAGCTGCTGAAGTGGTGGATTGTGATCTCCCTCATCCTACTGATGGGCATTCTCTGAACTGGTGACCTAGTTGTTCACACCCAAAGCAACCCTCTTGGCCCTAAAGGCATTCCCCTGGGCGGTTCTTGCCACACTTAGGGCAAGCTGGGTAGCGGTTGCTGGTGCTGTGACTCTAGGACTGTGAGCCAGATGCTCCACCCTTCTGATCCTTGCGGGACTGAAAAGTAGGGGCACTGGCTGAAGTGGGTGTTGAAGCTATCTACTGTTGCTGCTGCTGCTGTGGGTGGCTACTACCGCTAGACCTCTGGTTTCCATAATCTGATTGGCCAGTCCTAGCCCGCTTATTCTCCCGCTCTATGTCTTTCAACTTTTTTAGCTCTATTTGCTGGGAATGAATGATGAGGCTGGAGAGGTCAGTATCCTTGATGAGCATTGCAGTCCTTCACTCCTTAAGGACAAATTTTGATACTCCGTTAACGAACTTAAGCATGCGAGCCCTTGGCTCAGCTACTACCTTCGGAGCATATTTTGACAACCGACCTCTTGCCTTGTTTCAAATTCATGAATTCTACCACCTTAGCCTCCCTTAGCGTAGAATCCGTCTAAGAAGGCTATTGTGAACTCCTCCCACTCTACCAGTTCTGCTCCCGCTGGTCTCCTTTCTTTCCATTGATCGTACAAGATCTGGGCTACCCCTTTCAACTGGTAGGCAGCCAGGTCAGCACTCTTAGTGGATCTAACACCCATAATTTGGGTGATCTTACGTATTTCATCCACGAACTACTGTGGGTCCTCTCCCAACTTAGATCCATAGAAGGACAGAGGGTTTATTGGGGTGAAGTTTCGAACTCGGGCAGCTGCTGCGGACCAATTCGTGTTAACCGGAACCACCTGCTGGTTCACCTAGTTCATGACTATTTGTGCCAGCAGCTGGATTGTTGCTTTGAACTCTGTTGAGGACACTGGGTCATCCTGAGGCATTGCTGGAGCTGGTGGGGCATGTCGATTAGTGTTGCCGACCCTTTTTCCATTGCCGCATCTTGGAGGCATGATTTCACTGAAAAGAGATAGAGTACGAGTTAGAAGAATGTTTTTGGAATTGAACTTCAATGCACGATAAAGAGTATAAACAAAAGGGAGTTTTTCTAATTATGTCTCGTAGCCTCCCCGTCAAAAGTGGGGCGCACTTCACACCCATGAAAAGGACTCTACTTGACGCGACTTTCAAACATCCTAGGATACTCTAAACGTAGTACTCTGATACCAAGTTTGTCACGACCCGAGTCTATACCCTGGATGAGACACGGTACTTTGAGTCATAAGTAACCCCAAGACAACCCATGGTCTATCATAACACTGGTAATATAAGTAATCATAGAGGAAGCTTAAATAATAAAACAATTTAAAAAGCTGAACAGTAAAAGTTTACACATCTAAAAACAAAACTGAAAGTCTGAAAGCCAACTACAACTGGGACAAGCCCCCAGCTAACTTTAAAGTCTACTGAATGAAAATAACTGAAGAAAAAAACATTGTCCTCGAAAGATGAGGACTCACCACTGGTGCGGCTGATAACTCCTGAAGAAGATCTACTAGCAGCGCTAAGGCTGAGAACCTACACTTGTATCATGATACGATACAACATTGGAAGGTACGCATCAGTACTTGGAATTTACTGAGTAAGTGGGAGAAAAACATAACATACAGGAATAAAATGACTTAACTGTAATAAAATGCAATGACCAACTGAAATTTTGAAACTGAACAACGGAAATATAACTGAAATGGTCAAAATGACCCTGGCTGATGGTCCTAGACATCCCCTGAATCTGAGATACTAATTTGAGCTAATTGTACTGAACTCAGTAAACTAAAATTGTTTTGAGCTGAGATAAACTGAAACTGTACTGAGTAGTGGGAGAGTCTATAACCGACATATAACCATGAAAGCTAGACGTGGGTGCGATGTATACACCCCATCGATAGGAGCCAATATACCTTGCCAGGGTATAAAGGAATGAATTGGGTGTACATAAGGCCGATAAAAATAACCTACAGTGGCAAAGTAGTTCTAGAAATTTGGGTGCGCTGGAACCCCAGTTCGCTCAGTGCTAAGTTCTACCCCCACTAGATAGTTCTAAACTAATTACTAAGCTGATAGCTCGAAACTAGGGTCCAAGAATAAGTCAAGAATACCTATCTGAAAGTACCTTGAGAGTCTTATCAGATTGGATTCTGTAACTGATGTTCTAATACGTGCCAGAGTTGCTTATCTGGAAGCGTCGTAACCGTCTAAAGAACAAACTGAAATTTGAAGCTGAGGGTTCTAAGACTGGTCAGAGCTGCTTATCTAGAAGTGTCATAACCTTCTAAAGATCCACTAAAATCTGATATCTAAGTCTAATAACTGATAACTGGGAGGCACCACTGACACCTCAAGAAAAGACTGTAGTAAAACTGATCAGGTGACATTTCTAAATAATACTGAGTATGCTAATAATTTGATTGAGACTGGACTAATATGCAATTGACTGAGATTTCAACATATACTAACAATATGAGAATCCCAAAACTGATAGAATCAAGACACATAAAACTAGTCCAACATGTAAGATTCTAATTTACTGAACTGAGAAACTAGGGCTAAATCATTCTATTAGGTTCTAGTTCCACAAAATTTCTAGAAATTGAGAATAATAAAGTAGCTAATATCATGAATAATAATCCACTTGAAATTTAAAGAATTTTGTTTGAATCCCTTCTACATTTTGAAACCACAGGGCTATAACTGATAGAAAATTTAGAAAGGGTTTTGGGGACACAAGGGAAGAATAATTCTCTTGTTGAATTTCCACATGCCTGGTAAACAATTTCTTGAGAGAATCCCTTAAGAATTTCAGAAGAAGTTGAGTGCCCTAGTTCTTGCTCTGAGTGTTTTTGAGAGAAAACTTATGAAATGATTTTCTGAGGGGATGAGAGGGGTGAAGTAATCGTTGATTACCCCTCTAAATTCCCTAAAAATAATCCAAAATGATGTAGTTTAGGGTGTTAAAAAATGGAAAATTACAAAAATATCCCTAGAGAAAAATCTGGAAAAACTGCCTACGGAGGACCAAAGGGTCACTCAATGAGTCATTGGTGGAGACCACGACTCATTGGGACCAATTGTTGGTCCTACTATCTGGATTCTGGGATCACTGGAATTAGCCACGAGAGGTACCATGACTTGTTGGATGAACCAACGGGTCGTTGGTTCCTCTCGTGCTTACTGGATAGGAATGTTGGGAGGACTGACAACAGGCAACATAACGACTCGTTGGTGGACCCAATGGGTCATTGTGTCGAGTTATTACCTTCACTGGAAAAATTATAAAAATCCCTTACTTGACACGCTGGGTGGTAATAACGACTCATTGTGTGATACAACGGGTCGTTTCTACCACTCGTTGTCACTGATGGGGGTTTTTGGGACTCTCAACCAACGACTCACACCACGAGTCGTTGTTACACACGATGACTTGTTGGTTGAGTCGTGGGGTCCTGGAAGAGATATTTTTGAGCTGGGGACCAACAAGTGATAGGACTACTCATTGGTTCTAACAATATGCCGTTCCATGTCCCGTTGGGTCCCAAAGGACTTAACAGGGCTGATCACGATTGAACGACGAGTCATTGGAGCTGATCATGACTTGTTGTCTAGTCGTTCTGAGGCAAAATTTTTGAGTTTGTTTTGAATTTTTTCTTTGCAAGGTTTGAGTTTGGTCTAGGAAAGTTTTGGGGTGTTACAAGGTACAGGCAGAGGCTCGGATCAAGAGTCATAATAAGAGCCTGATTTCAGCAGATCAGTGGTGTGCTCCTTTCTTCCAAGATTTATTTTTCCTTTTTGACTATTTGAGTTGTGTATAGTTTGGTAGGACGGGGCCCTGTCCCATGCATTTCAGTTACCTACTCTCTAGAGGCTTGTGTGGACTCGTTGTATAGCTGTTTGGGTTGTGTGGCCTTGTTGGCCTTTCAGTGTGCAGTTTAGCTTATTGTAGCCTTGTCGATTTTTCAGTTGTTTAATTGTTATTGCAAAGACCTCATGGATCCGATATCCATTTTGGTTGGCTTCAGCAGGTGGCCTGGTTGGCCTTAGCATTACCGGTATAGAGGCTTTATAGCTGGTCTCTTGATTATCTTAGGATTGGGTGATAGTTGTGCCCTTTGCCAGCTTTAGGCATGACAAACTTGGTGTCAGTGGCTATTTTTGCAATTCAAAATAACGTCAATTTATTTAAGTTGTAGCCACTTTCTTAACAAAATAGCACAAATGATTAAAATTAAAATTAAAATTAAAATTACTTAAATTGTAAAATTCTTATCACTCTTAATCTTTTGCACTTAAATAAAGTAAAATATTTATTGGCAAAATAGGCTAATTATAGTATTGAAATTATAATTGACCCAAGATTGGTGATTCAAAAAATGTTCTTAGATAAAAATATTTGTTTTTGATGCAAATTAATTTTTAAATATAATAAATATGTTAAATAATTAATAGCTAATATTTGTAAGTAAGTTCAGCACTCAAAATATACAAAAATAGTAACAATATATTTTAGGATATTTTTCCAAATAAAAATGGCAAGATATTGTCCAAAATAATTTAAAAATATTTTCAAACTTAATTTATTTTAGTTTCAAAAGCTTAAATAATTAATTAAAAATGTGGAGAGCAAAAATTGAATTTCAACATTTTCCACTTTCTTTGACCATATATGAGAAAAGAAGACGTGGACAAAGAAATATTGACAATTCCATTTTGACCGATCACCAAAACATCTTTTGAGAAAGAATCGATATGAGTTATGAACTTATGGTCGAGCTCTAGCTTCTATGCTGCTTATATATCTAAGTTTTTACGAGAAGTCAGGCCATATGTAGTTCGAGAATGAGTTGTTGGTGTGGGTATGGCTGAACTCTAGCTTTGAGTTGTCTACAAATCTCAGGTTTCATGAGAAATCAGGTCATATGTAGTTTGAGAATGTGATGTTATTGCAAACTTTGATCGTCCTCCAAAATTTTCCCAGTGTTGGATTATGGTGACACTGGTTCTTTTTGTGATAAAATGATTTTGGCACAAATAATGTGAGTATGATTGTGCTTGAATTTGAGCAACCTACATATCCCTTAAAAAAGGAGAGTCAGGATGGATATAGTTCAAGAGGAAAGGATTATGAAAAATTTCGAGCGGTCCTAAATTTTTTTTCTAGTGTTGGATTATGATGACATTGGGTATTGTGAGAGTGATACAACAAAATGTTGAAAAGATCAAAGGTGGTTCTTTTATGAACATGGCCGAGCTCTTCTTTTAGCTGCCTACATATCCCTAGGATTCTAGGAATTAGGCCAAGTATAATTCTGAGACAAAATAAGTATGAGCTCTCAAAAATTGCCCTAGTGTCAAGTTATGATGATACTGGACTGAATGGGATCATGAATAGATCAGTAAGATCTAATCAAGTAGAAGTTTGTGAAGATTGAATTGAGTGGAGTTCTAAGAGTGAATCCTTGACTTTGCTAAAAAGTTTGACATTCATCATTAGCTATGCCCTAATTTGCTACTTAGAGGTAGTTCCACGTTGTAATATGCTGTCCTACTAAGGTAAAGGGTGACAAAATATCTACGCAGTTTAAAATTGTAAGTTGATAATGGTGATATACTCTATAAGTTGATAATGGCAATATAAAAGAGCAGAGAGTATAGCCAAATGAGTATTGAAGTCCTTGATTTACGGCACAACTTCTAATTCACAAAGGATGATGTTATTGATATCTCTAATTAGTGGAGTAATTGGGTTGAAAACTCCAACTGATGGAGTGAAATTAATGAAGGGCTTTGATTAGTGGTGCCAATTGTGTAAAGAATTCGTAATAAAAGCTGACTGACGAAGCAGCTGTGATAATACTCGGATTGGAGGGGTCTTAATAAAGAGACCCATTTTGATTGAAAGGAATAGCCATACTAAAAATTTCTGCTAGCGTCCTGTAATAAAGCCTCCGTTTGATGGAGAAACTATTAATAAAAGAATCTATGATTGGTGAAGTATTATAATAAAGAAGATCCATTTGATCAACAGGATATCTGTAAAAAAGAATCCCTAGTGGTGGATTGATTACGCCCTATAAGAAAATCTTGATTGGAAGAGCGGCTTGTAATAAAAGAATATCCAAAGTCTCATAATGAAGGAGACTCATTCGATATGTAGGATATCTGTGGGAATCCTCGGTCGTTGATTGATAAAGCACTATAATAAAGACTTCGATCGGCAGAGCGACCTTTTAATAGAAGTTCTAAGTAATAAACCCCTCTTATTAGCCGATCATCTTGTAATAGAAGAATATCCAAATTCTGCATGATATATGTAATAGGAAATCCCTGGTTGTTGATTTATGAAGCCTTGTAAAGCTTTCGATCAGTGGGGCAGCTTGTATAAAAGTCTATGAGTAATAAAGCTTTGATTGGTAGAGCAACTGTAGAGCTTCAACTTGCATACAATTGAAACTGTTTAGCCTCTGAACGACAGAGCAATATACAAAACCTACAATTGGGCATGACAAACTGTAATGTAAAAGCCTCCATCTGGCAGGGCAATTGAAATGTAAAAAGCCTCTGTCTGGCGGGGCAATTGAAATGTAGTGCTCTTAGTTTGGTGGAGAAATTTAAAATGTAGTGGCTTCTATCTAGTGGGGAAATTTAAAATGTAAGGGCCTTATCTAGTGGGGTAATTGAAATGTAAGGGCATCCATTTGGTGGGTCTATTAAAATGTAGAAACCTTCGATTAGCGGTGTAGTGTAACGTAGTGGCTTCTGTCTGGTCAGGGGAATTGAAATGTAGGGCCTTTACCTGGTGGGGCTAACTTGCAGAAAGTAAAATTGGATGGTGTTGCTAATATTCATGCCTCTTGATTTAGTGGAGTCTCGCTAATGTACATGTCTTCTATTGGCAGAGTGTTGCTTTGCTAATATACATGCTTCCAATTGATGGAGTATTGCGTCATTAATATACAGGCATTCAATTAGCGTAGCATCGTTTTGCTAGTGTATAGTCCTTTGATTGATGTGGAGTCATTGTGCTTATGTGCAATCCTCTGATTAATGGAGTTTTCACGATGTTAGTAGAGTCTGAGTCTCTTTGAGGCAGTTAGATGAAGATCTATGCTTGGCGGAGTCTATTCAATGAAATTAGTTTTTATGCTCTAGTTGGCGGAGCTTATTTGATAATTTGGGATTATCCTATTTATCCTAATGAGAGCTCTCTCACTTGTTGTTTGATCTGGATCCCCAGAACACCTATAAAACACAAGACAAGTAGTTAGAGATGTAAAACTTAATTGAAGGATTTTAAAAAGCTAAAATAGGAGTGGTTTGGCTCATGATTCTATGGTAAGTTGGGTGGTGCTTTTCCTTTGTGTTGAATCTTTTCTCGATGTCCTCTTTCTTGATTCCTGTCATCATGTTTTGAAATCCATTGACATCCTCTTTTTTGTTTATTATATTCGAACGTTGCCTTTATCGTAACTACCTCTTCTAATGATATTTCTTCATCTTTCGGGATATTATAGTGAGACCGTTCGTATCCTGAAGGTGTATTAGAAATAGAGGTTTTTCCTAAGGTGCAACTACACTTTTTGGTTGCCTATGTATATGTAAATGGGAATCAAGTCTTACATAGTTCGAGGGTATAAAGTATGCAATGCATTAACCAAGCCTTTCTCAAGCTACCTACGTATCCGAGCGAAAGCAGGTCATGACGTAGTTCAATGCATCAGAGAAAAATAAAGTATGCGAATTCATTGACTAAGCCTGACTCAGGATGCTTATGTATCCAAGTGGAATCAGGTCATGGCATCATTCAATATATTTGAAAAATATAAAATATGAAGGGATCGAATCCGATGATGATTGTCTATGTATCCCACAGAGGGAAGTTAGGTCAAACGTAGTTATAAAATACATGAAAATAATGCTTTTGATTTTCTAAGAGAGACTAGACATAATGTGAGTTACCTACATACCTCGCCGTGGAAAGTCAGGTCGAACATAGTTATGTTACAAGAATACAAAAGAAAATGATAAAATGGTGGGTGGGTGGAGAATGGTAAAGCCGATATTTATGATGAACTCATTCTTGTAGGCTTGTTTGGTCATTTCCTAAAGTAATGTTTCTTTTGGAGGGCATCGCCGACACTTGATCGTCTTCCTTTGCTTCTAGTGGTTAGGATTCATGTGTCCTTTCTTCGATTGATACTCTTGTAACTTGTCGATGTCGATCAAGATATAAAGCCACTTGCTTCAAGGTTACTTATTTCTCTACGTCCCAGAGCTACACTTTAGAGAGAGAAAAGTGATGCTTGTGTAGGTCAAATAGTGATGCGTTATATTGACTAATAATTCTTCAATCTATATAGGGTAATCCTATAATATGAGGTTTCTATTGGTTGAGTTTGATAGCCTTATCCATACAACATCATTTCTTCTTCAGTGAGTCTTTAGTAATAGTCCGAGCGAAAAAAAATTTCTTTCTCGTTGAAAGTATTGAACTTGGTAACTTAAGTGCTAATAAAAATGTGAGGTTTGAGTATCTAGTTGTTTATTGAGTGCATCCCTCCTTTATCGATCCTCCTTGGATAGTGGATATAGGTTCTCGCTCCTTGATATCTGAACTTTTCTTTATTTTTCTTCACGTGGATGAATTATCGCTAATTGATTGATGTCCTATGATTGATGTAGTAAGTGAAGTCAGTTGGGTATCGAATGTTAAAGCGATTATGGAAGTGTTTTGGTTGGTAGCTTGTCTTAACGACATTTTTGGAGAAGTTCCTGCTCACGCTCAAATTACACCTTACAATTGAAGTACAAAACGGTTGTTGTTAATATAGTAGCCCAACATAGGTTAGGGTCGATCCCATAGGAAATAGAAAGAAATAACATGCTAACGATGATTAAACTATCGATCCCATAAGAAATAGGAAAGAAATAATATGTTAATGATGATTAAACTAACTTATAGTTAATATTTTGGAGGGGGGTTTGCAAATAAAAAGAACAAAATAATGCTAAGAATGATTGAGTTATGTATCAAATTATTGAGACAAAACTAGGATTGTGTTTCCCATGATTTCATAACTTAGTAGGCTTTTATTAGTGATCTATCCTAGTGAATTTTATCTAAGACTGACGATTAAGTTCACCTAACATCTCTTGACCTACATAGATGAATTTCAATTAAATCTTCTCGGACTTAAGTGTGTATATTTTTCCCTCGCCAAAAGTTTTGACTTAACTATCCTTGGTTAGAGCTCAAGTTAATTTAGATGAGGGTTGGTAGCCTCAAATTGCCATTGTTATTCTCTTTTCCTAAATTTAACCTCCTTGGTTGGGCAAGTTGAAGATACAGGAAATTAAGCATTAAGATGAAGAGAATAACAATCCACCCAATTTACCATTCAATAATCACTATTTTATTTTGCCTACTTCCATTAATCCATCATGGTTCCAACAATTCTAGTTTAATAGATTTAGCTGCTCATGTTTATGAGAAGAAAAACAAAATATATAGAAGAAATCATAATGAAATATTTAAGATAATATAAAATTATTTAACAAAATATCCAAAAATATATTGAGTAATAAGAATTGGATGAATCTCTAATAAATATTTAATTAAGCGATTACACAAATGTGTAAAGTATGAATTGTGCAATACTATCAATTGGACTTTGACTATCAACTGTACTAGAATGGGACTTTGGTAGCACACCTAAAGCATGTTAAGAGAAGGAATTTATAATAGTATATTAAGCCTTCGTTGTTCCTTCTTGGATTAGAATTACGTTTTACAGCTTCTATTCCCAGTAAAACTAGGATTTGGCTTCTAACCATCTGGTCATGGCAGTGCCTCGTGCTGCTTAAGGCTCCACTATGCTTTGTACACCGTGTCTATCCATGCTCTAACCTTGCCTGCGCGTCGTGCAGGCCATAGCACAGGTGTGCCTGCGAGATTCCAACTTCTATCATACTCGTTTCATTAATCCCATTTTTCCCTTCTTGTTCTTTTTAGCCACAATTAAGCCTAAATTCATCACTTTAATACCTGAAAATATCTAATCATGTGTGTTACCTCTTTTTCACATAAATCACATAAACCATAAGAAAACTCATAGAATTTATTCCCAAAACATAGCTAACTATGGAAAAAATATGGTTAATAAATGCGTAAATATGCCCTTCATCGCCACGCGAAACTTAAACTATTGTTCATCTTCGAACAATCTACTATTTTCCTTCTCAAATTCATCAACAAGATTTACCATACGAACAGGTCTAATTACACTTAGGATCATTAGACAAAGAAATCAAGCTCCAACGATTCACTCAACATGCATATAAGATCAATATTCAAGTGCCAAAGTCCAAAGTTTGTGTCACGATCCGAACATAGACCCGGATCGTAACACGAGACAAGGAACCCCGAGAGGCCCCGAGTTGACCCATGACATAAGCATACATCTAACTTCATTCACTTTAAGCGGAAGGCTGAACATAAGGCATAGAGGAAACGTAAGCATAACATAACATATTATAACGTAAGAAATCTCTAGACATACACGCAAGCTGAGTATTACATATTGTATGAAAGCCTACACTGCATAAGATGGGTTGATGGGACAACACCCCCAACTAAACCGTCCAAGTACTGAAACATAAAATAACATAAGTACTAGTCAAACGAACCTCCGCACATGAAGACTCACCAACAAGCTGAAGGTGAACTCCGAGATGGTCTAAAGATGAGGATGAGCCTAAAAGCCCGGTCCTGTATCATGAAACGATACAACATAGAAAGTATGCTGTCAGTACGTGGAATGTACCAAGTATGCAAGTTAAGTAAAAAAGATGTTTAAAATATGTAAAAACTCATAAAACATCATAAGAGTAGGACATCATGCTCATATCGTAAATATCGTAACATAACATAACATAACTCTCAAGATTTTTAAAACATTCATAATACCTTCGTAATCATAATCATGAGAGAAAAGATGTTTTCAACATAACTTGAGCCAATATACATAATCATAACATGCATAAATCACGAGGAACAGTGGGAGATTCTCTTAATCGACATACCCCATATGAGCACACATGAAGCCCGACTTGTAACCCTAGTCGGGAGGGTGTCCGTACCTTGCCAAGGGTAGAACCATGAAAGTGTGATATCACCATGAAAGGGCCATTTAGACCGGAGACAGTTGCATAGGAGGTCCCAACATACCTACGGTGGCACGTAGTTTATGAGATCCGGGGCATAACCTAAGCTCCGAACCTACTCGGTGTTCGGTACTACTCCCAAAATATATATAGTGTATAAACATATTTGTACATAGAACTAGCCATGACATAAGGCCCGTGAGTCGGCCAAAAACATAATTCATGAATCATAGGTTTCATGCATACTCATAGGTCATACATCCCAACTTTTCAGCCAATCTTCAATTTTGACCCCGGGTCTAATCTTAAGCATTTTCAGGGTATTACAGTGTGAAATCACTTAGCTTCTAGAACTAACTCAACAAGATATATTTGGGCCAACATAAATTATATGTAATTTAGCAATCAAAATAAACCAAAGTCTTACTATTGTGTGCCCTCACCATTTGGGGGGTTTCCTTTTCACACTCAAGATATATATAATAATTTTAACTTGGGCACAAATAAATAATTTTCATTCACTCTCCCAAAGAACTCAACATGCATTAAAAAGACGATCCATCGGCTTTCCATTAGTGTATTACTCTACTAATATAAAATATCAAATAAAGGATCAATTAGGACTTAAGATGGTTTTAGTGTAGGCTAAGGGACGGGTAGAAACTATTTGGCCGAGATAGTGACTAATCTCCCTAATCACTTTAACACTTCACAACTCTTTTACTTTGTAGCACATTATTCAATCTCCTATTTTCTCCTTATACCTCCTTTATTTTTCAATTTACAACAGGGGAATCCAAAAATAACAAAACATCACACACCAAAAAAAAATTTACTACAAGTTAGATGGATAAGTCATGAATCACAAAAAAAAAAACGAGGCCCACCATAAATAAATTTATTAATAAAGGCATACATGGTTTAATGAATTTTACTTCTTCCACCCCACACTTAATAAGTAGTACTATCCTCAGTGCTAAAATAATAAAGCATATGTAAAAGAGTGAAACAAGAACTCACTGGGTCTCTAGTCCTCATCATCAGTGGAATGTTCTTGCTTTGCTATAGGCTTGGCGCGTCACCAATCTCACTGCGGCCTTAGGCTTGTCGTGTTGCACCTCTCTGTGTGGAGACAGTCCTACACATCGTGTTTCTCTATACGGAATTGGGACGGTGCGGCTCTTAAGCCTTTTTATGATTCCTATAGATCCATTATGTGCTTGTGACTTGTTTCCTGCACACTTGAGAAAAAAGTAAAAAATAACTAAGTTATCTTGGTTGCCTCCCAAGTAGCGCTTGATTTAACATCGCGATATGATATCATCAATTTCACCACCTTTCTTTCCACTTTAAACCTATGAATTGCACCCCTAACTTCTTTTTCAATTTTTAGTCCTCTCGAGGGGTGGTCGTGTAAAAATAGAGGTACTAAGCAATAGATATCGCATCTTGCACTTCTTGGCCCTTAAAGAGGGATGTGATTTTGCCCTATTGGCATGAAAACCTTTAAAATGAAGCAACTTTGATCTTCCTCTCCAAAATCATCTATAGACTCGGTTGGCTCAATTTTCATATCGTTAACCAAGTACAATATTGAAAAATGATTGGAGTGAGCTCTAAGTTGCTCTATTTTTAAGCATTATTCCTTCTTGATATCCTTCCTCTAGAATGCACTAGAGTCCTCAAAATTGATTTTCTGGACTCCTCTTTGCAACTCTAGTGTTACTTTTTCAATTTCGATATCTTGCATTATTGTTGGGTTAGTGAAGGCCCATCATACCTTTCCAGGGTATAATAGCTGAACTAGGTGATCACTGTCAGCTGCCCATTCAGGATAAACCTACGGTGGCAATGTAGTTCTGGGAACCTGGGTGCTTTGAACCCTGGCCCGCTCAGTGCTAAAGTCTTACTCCTACTGAATGTCCTAACTATAACTGCTAGGCTGATAGCTCAAAACTAATTTCCCAAGACTTAAGTCAGGAGTACTTATCTGGAAGTACCTTGAGAGTCTAAAGGACTTGATAACTGGAAACTAGTGTTCTAAGACTAGCTAGAGCTACTTTATCTGAAAGCATCATAACTGTTTAAAGAACAACCTAATAACTGAAACTAAGGAGTATTACTGAACTCCTCAAGAATTGACTATCATCAAACTGATCAGCTGACTTACTGAAAGATACTAAAAGGGATAATTATTGAATGAGACTGAACTAACATTCAAACTAATTGTTAACTCACATGATGGTAATAACATGGAAATTTCAAGAACTAACAGAGTCGAGCAACATTTGTATCTAGAAAATTATGCAAGACCCAATTTACTGTATTCGTAGAAACTAGGGCTAAAACAATATTCCATGAAGAGAATGACAACATGCTTAATAAGTAATGAAGACTTGCAAAAATTCATCAGAACAACAATCTATAAGCAATAATCATAATCTGACTGAAAAATAATCCTAGTTTTGATCTTCAAGGATAGAACCGATATAGATTCTTAGAAGGAATTTGGGGCACAAGGGAAGAACAATTCTCTTGTTGAATTCCTACATACCTGGAGCAGAATTACTGAGAAAGATATTGAGAAATCTGAAAGAACTTGGAACCCTTATTCTTGCCCTGGAAGACTTGTATGAGATTGCTACGCACTAACTTGAGAGAATGAGGGGAATGAGTGAAAACTATAGACTAACTCCCTAAATCCTTATGAAAATAACCCAAAAACGACGTAGTTTAGGGTCTAGGAGCTTAGAAACACCCCAACTAAAAATGCAGGAATTTGGACCCTGCCAGTCCTCACGAGGGACATCATGACTAGTGAGGTACTGGACGAGTCATGGGGTCCCAACCAATTCCAACACTATAATTTCCTCTAGGCGAGGCCACGAGACATTCCACTAGTCATTAAGTGGCATCACGACTCGTGGCTTCCAGTCGTGACCTGAGCTGGAAAACATACCCTGCCAGTTACGACGAGGGATATCACGAGTCGTTACTCCACTCAACGGCTCATTAATGCCTCCCATCGTCCACATTGTAAATCCCACTTCGAGTTCACAGGACTATACCATAATGGACTTCATAAGTCGTTAGGTGACTTCACAACTCGTGGAAGCCACTCATCGTCACCCCTTGACCACGATCCTCCCCACGGTAGACTACACTTCATGAGTCACTCCACAACTTATGGAGTACATCACGGGTCACTGGATGAGTTGTCCTGCGAATTGGTGCACATTTTCCTACTTTTCCTAGTTCAACCTCTGGTCTAATCTTAGGAACTTTTGGGGTATTACAATTGGACAATCACCCCAATGTCCACCTTGACCACCACATAAAGTGCAATTATACCCATCAAGAAGTGATAAGGTGCACACATCTCTCTTCTAGGGGCATATTTATAATTTTACCAAAAATGGGGTCCTACAAAATATGGACATAGGTCATCAAGTTATGGGTTACCGTTATCAAACCCCTTTTCATTCAATGATGCCATAGTAAAAAGTAACAACTAACAAAAATACAAACCAAAAAAAGTGATACAAGTAGGATATAAAGACTACAGGAAAAATTTAAACACCAATTAACTATTTCTAAACTGTATTCCCCGGCATCGGCGCCAAAATTTGATCACGCACAAATTACACCGTGCAATTGAAGTATAAAACGGTTGTTGTCAAATATAGTAAACTAACATAGGTTGGGATTGATCCCACAGGGAATAGGGAAGAAATTGTATGCTAACAATGATTAAACTAACTTGTAGTAAATATTTTGAAACGGGGTTTTGCAAATAAAAAGAAGAAAAAAATGCTAACAATGATTGAGTTGTGTATTAAATTGTTGAGACAAAACTAGGATTGTGTTTTTCATAATTTCATATATTAGTAGAATTTTATTAGTGATCTATCCTGGTGGATTTTGTCTAAGACTGATGATTAAATTCACCTAACGCCTCTCAACTTACATATATGAATTTCTCTTAAATCCTCTCGGATTTTAAGTGTGTATATTTTGTCCTCGCCATAAGTCTTGAATTAACTATCCTCAGTTAGAGCTCAAGTTAATTTAGATGAGGGTTGGTAGCCTCAAATTTCCATTTTTATTCTCCTTTTCTAACTTTAACCTCCTTGGTCGAGCAATTTGAAGATACAAGAAATTAAGCATTAAGATGAAGAGAATAACAATCCATACAATTCACCATTCAAGAATCACTATTTAATTTTTCCTACTTTCGGTAATCCATCATGGGTCTCACAACTCTAGCTTAAGAGATTTAGCTGCTCATATTTATGAGAAGAAAACCAAAAGATGTAGAAGAAATCATAATGAAATAGTTACGATAATATAAAATTGTTTAACAAAATCTCCAAAGCTATATTGAGTAACAAGAACTTGATGAATCTCCAATAAATATTCAATTAAGCGATTACACAAATGCGTAAAGTATGAAATGTGAAACACTATCAATTAGACTTCGACTATCAACTGTACTGAAATGGGACTTTGGTAGCACACCTAAAGCATGTTAAGAGAGGGAATTTATAGCAGTAGATTAAGCTTTCGTTGTTCCTTCTTGGATTAGAATTGAGTTTTTACAGCTTCTGTTTCTTGTAGAACTGGGATTTGGCATTTGACCATCTGGATATGGAGTGCCTCGCATTGATTAAGGCTCCACTTCCCTTGGCATGCTGCGCCTATCCATGATCTAACCTTGCCTGTGCGTCGTGCAGGCCATAGCACAGGTGTGCTTGCACAATTTCAATGTTACACCCCGTAAATTCCCGGCACATAGATGGCCTATTCGTGTGTTGGTTAAGCGTATTCGAAAGCCATACATGCTAGAAAAAGGCCCAGAAAAAAATCGGATGAGAAACCTGTCGAACCATCGCGGAAGGAGTTGGGGCAGAGCCCCTCTGCGATGGCAGCGTGTCACGGAGGTGGGGCCTCTGCATTGGCTCCGTGACACGTTGGGCCTGTCCAGGACCAAGTATATAAAGCCCCACTTCGGTTTTAATTCATTATTTACATGAAAATTTCCAGAAAGCTCACATAAAACAGCGAGAGTACGAAGGGGGTATTAAATTATCGTTCGATTACGCCGTCAAACGTAGTCCAAATCCAAATTAACCTCAGATACCGAGGTATTTAGCAGGAGGGACCATTCCTACGGATTTAGTTTCGCGAAATTCGGCCGACAAACCGTCGAGCTACCGAGCTAAGGTAAGTGGAATTGCTCCAAATTAGTGTCAATGTGCTCCT